>OX457050.1:38056009-38296009 GCA_949752735.1 Lumbricus terrestris
TTTAAAAAATTATATTTTTTTATTGCTCCCACGTCAATCGTACACAAGACAGTTTTATTCTTTTTAACAGTTCAGTAGTCAACAAATGTGAAAACGATAACAGAACATAATCAATGCAAATGACAGTTCATGTAATACAATGGGCACCCCTGAAGGGAAAAAAATCCCGCTGGGTATGGGTCCTACTTTCAAGATAAACCCTATAAAATGCTGGGAGATCAACAATTTCAATGGTAGCATCTGATATTATATACTCCGGGTTTAACTGATGGTTTAACTTTAGCGTCCGAAATTATTAATGCCAATCGCCTCGTTCAGTATTTGCTATCCAACTTCTATTTACATAACCATTATTATATGAATCGAGCCCCGATTTAAGCAAGAACCTTTTCATCAATCCATCTTTAATTTAAACAAGAACATTTTATCATCCAGCTCCAATTTAAGCAAGAATATTTTCATGAATCCAGCTCCATATAGGCATGAATACTTTCATCTCTCCAGCTTCCATTTGGCATAAATATTTTCATCACAATCCAGCTTCCATTTAAGTAGGCCTAAGTTTCTGCAAACATACATTACCCATATCATTTTTTGCAATGTGTGCTCTGATTAATTGTTTAAAGTGGGAGAAGTGTTAAATATTTTAAGAGTTCCCGGTAAATTATTCCACATTCGTGGACCTTGATATTTAATGCAGAATTTCCGTCTATTAGTTCTTGGATACACACTTATGTATTCCCTATCACTTCTAGTAAGCTGAGTGTGTTTGAATGCAGGAAAGTAGTCTGTAAAGGCAGTAGGAAGCAGGTTATTAAATTTATACATTAATTCCAGCGTTTGAGATGTTCTGACTTGGGTTATATTTAAGAATTAAGTTTTTAAAAATAGAGGCCTTGTATGGGCATTGTATGGAGACTTAGTAATAATTCTTATGGCCATCTTCTGGAGTGCTATAAGACTGGTCAGGTGGGTGTCATAGGTGGAAGTCCAGATGAAGTTGCATTATGTTAAGTAATAATAATATCTTCTTTAATGCCTCAATCTGACACACCGCAGAATGATCACAAGTACAAGTTACACGAAATACGGCCCACTGTAGCACGACACGCAGGTCGGCTTTACAGCAGTGGGTTCGGTAACTTGACTAATGGCCTAAGAACTGGATCTCTTCTGGTCGGCCAAGCCAGAAGTGGGAGGGGCTATCTTTATTTTTAGCACAACCCGAGTCAAGCAACACAACAGCAAAGTGCCAACGGCAGCTAACAGAAAATTCAAATAAATTTTTGCCCTGTGTGAGGCTTGAACCCGGGTCGCGCGGATGACTCTCAGTTTAACGACCAGCGCTCTCACCACTGAGCTACGGGTGGGTGTCATAGGTGGAAGTCCAGATGAAGTTGCATTATGTTAAGTAATAATAATATCTTCTTTAATGCCTCAATCTGACACACCGCAGAATGATCACAAGTACAAGTTACACGAAATACGGCCCACTGTAGCACGACACGCAGGTCGGCTTTACAGCAGTGGGTTCGGTAACTTGACTAATGGCCTAAGAACTGGATCTCTTCTGGTCGGCCAAGCCAGAAGTGGGAGGGGCTATCTTTATTTTTAGCACAACCCGAGTCAAGCAACACAACAGCAAAGTGCCAACGGCAGCTAACAGAAAATTCAAATAAATTTTTGCCCTGTGTGAGGCTTGAACCCGGGTCGCGCGGATGACTCTCAGTTTAACGACCAGCGCTCTCACCACTGAGCTACGGGACCCCCCAGTAGGGATGGATTAATGTAAAATATAATTGTCGCAGGACATGAAGTGGAAGCAAATAAGATATTCTTCTGAGTATTCCTATTTTTTTTAGATTTTCTTAGTAGTTTTTAGTATATGTGTGTTCCATTTTAAATGCTGATCTATGTAAACTTCAAGGAATTTTGTTGATGAAACAGAAGGAATTAGGTAATCCCGCAGTTTAGCGTTGTTAATTTCTTTTCTTCTAATGACAACAGAAACGTGTTATTATGCATATTATCAAAGAAACTGTCATTAGGCGAAATGTTTATGTGTAGTTTTCGCCCAGAGTACGTTAACTAAAAAGTTCTTATGAATATCGTCTGACCGAAAGCGATTATGGTAAACGAATTCAAATTAGGAACATTGACCTTGATCCAGCTTCCACTTCACATATAGAAATACCTTCATCCAGCTTCTATTTATCAAGCAATATTTTTTTATAAATCCAGCCTCTGTTCAACCAAGTTATTTTCATCCATCCAGCTCCAATTTAAGCAAGGATCGACACTTGCATCTATCCAACTTCAATTGTATCTTAAATGGAAGCACTTGAGAAATGGAAGCTGGATTAATGTGTTTTTTTATAAATTCATGGCGTTCATGGCGTCCGAAATTAGCGACGCTAAACTTAGGGATTACCAGGAATTATTCTGTTAATCAAATGCTCATCCAGCTTCCAATGATACTGAAATATGTCAACAGTAATATCGTGTTTTCATCGTTCATCCAGCTTCAAGTTTACGGAAATAAAATATCTACGAAGTGCTATACGGCTTGGGATTCGGGTATAAGCTAACCGGTTGCGGTACTGTTTTAACTCATGAGACGCTGGAGAAACTGTCAAACATGACAATATAAAATAATTCACAACGGAGTCTATGGTTTAACGGTCAAAACTAGGTAAACGTGTATTTTAGCGTCGTAAATTATTTTCATGCATATAACGGCACAAAAAACGCCGTAAATTATTTCTGATAACGTACATTTCACCAACAGATGCAATAGCACACTTAAAGTTTGGTAAGAAGAAGAATATTGACAGAAAATAGGTTTTTAAAATGTCACATTTCCCATGCGAAATCGCTGTTCGAATCGCCATTGAACCACAACATTGCCCGGAAGTTGGGATACGCGCATAAACCATCGACGTATATTGGTCCATGCGACTATAAATAACGTGTACGTCAAGACTTCGGCCTATGTTCAAAATGAGAAATGGAAGCTGGATGAAGGTATTTCTAGGTCTGAAATAGAAGTCGGATTGACGAGACAACGCTTAAGTGATGGAAGCTGGATGATGGTATTCTTATATCTGAAATAGAAGCTGGGTTGACGAAAATAACGGGCGAGAAATAGAAGCTGGGTCGACGAAACTAACGAGCGAGAAATAGAAGCTGGGTTAATAAAAATATTCTAGCTTAAATTGGAGCTGGATTGATGAAAATAATCATAATTGAAACAGAAGTTGGATTCATAAAACAGCTGATGGAATTAAAAAAGCTGGACTTTTATGGAAATGGAAGTTGGATGAACGTTCTCTATAGATGAAGTAGAAGCTGGGTGATGGTTCTCTAGAGGTGAAATGGAAGCTGGATGAAGGTTCTCTAGAGGTGAAATGGAAGCTGGATGAATGTTATACTTATTTATTTTTGCCTGCTGTCTTAGCGCACGCAACTTCCGGAAAGGGTCATAATTGAATAACAACTTCGATCGGCGGTTTGTTATGACAAAATATTACAATTTTTCAATCGATTTCCTTCTTTTTAACAAATTCTAAGTATAATAATAATACATCAGTTAGGCGATAGCACGTTGGCATAAATATTTTAAATCGCTTTTTGTGCCAAAATAAGCGTGATAATAATTTACGACGCTAAAATACACGTTTACCCAAAACTAGATGAAGCGAGTGACAAGAACTTACTAGAACACTTATAATTAAACGGAAATTTGGTTTTAATGTCCATCCGTACAAAATGGCGAGTGATTTCATAAGCCTGTTCATCACGTTTATACTGTTAGTAGTAGAAGCGGGCTTGAGCACGTATTATTCTGCCATCTTGTGAATGATATGTATTCACGCACAAATTTGCAGACATGAATTCCTGAATAATATTAGAGTCGCTACACGCAGTGGCGTAACAATAGGGTAGACTGGGTAAGACAAAGTCTAGGGGCCCCCGAGTGTAGAGGCCCCAGAGGGGCCCCTGAGTTTGTAACACATTTCAATAAGTACCGTAGGGAGAGGGCCCCACCTTCATATTTTGTCTAGGGGCCCCCGAGTTCCTAGTTACGCCACTGGCTACACGCTGACATGTAAATGCATATAATAACACATTCATTAAAGAAGTGTCGTCTGCAGGCTTAGGTACATTTGTGCCTCCAACGACAATCTGCAAAGTTAACACAATATAACTTAGCCAATGTTAGCCTACTGTTTCATTATAGCTAACTCTAGTCTTTAAAAAGTTAGCTCGTTAAAATTAAATTTGCAAGTTTTCGTTTTCTTATTTTTTCCCAGTGATTGATCAACCACTTCATTTATTTTTTAATATAATTATTTTCCAGGTTTTTTCGTAGGCCCCTGGTAAGTTCGTAGGCCCTAGGCACAGTGCCTAACGGATAAGACGGCCCTATCTTTGTGGGCTGCTATTAGCGCCATGTAGGCTATTGCAGGCTATCTGTTCAGTTAGTAAAACTTGATGTAGGCTATTCTGTAATCTGAGTTCATGTAAATTGTTTCAACTGCATAATTGTACATTGTAACCGGTTGCGGTCTGTCAACCGGATTGTTTAATGTCGATCGTCGGCCGAGCCAAGTGTAGCATAATAGCCTACGACTCGATTGACTCGGGGGGGGGGGAGGGAGGAAAGTTCTTTGACGGACGAATGGGCGAGTGTCGCCGAAAAATTTCCATCTTTTGCCGGGCAAAATTTCTGACGACCTTTTTTAGTCATCCAGCGAAATCTCGACGATTTTTTTTCGCCGCCAAAAAGTTGACTTTTTTAGTCGTGACGCTCAATGATTGGGGGGGGGAACAAATGCATGGGCCGTCCCCTCAACACCTCCATTAAGGGACCATACCCCCTAAGGCTCCGCCCATGGTTATCAATGGAGTTGTTTTTGATTGTACCTCAATTATCATAACTCTACACAGTAATTTTTCAACATTTCTCATCCTGCCAGATCTGCAACCATTTCACTTCCTCTTCAGAAAGTTTGCAATTTGCAAATACCTCAGTTTGGGAAATAAACAGTCACAGTCAGGCATAACGAACAGTTAAATTTACAACTTGAGGCCCCTGTTCGACGACCCTATCGCCAGGACAGGACGTGTGTGATAGAAGTATTATTTGACGGTTCTTTAGCCAGTCTAGACCTTATACTATGTTTCGACATGTAGTAAGCATTGTTAGGAGTGTTGATTATTGCCAGTTGCATGTTCAGTTTAGTGGAAGTTGGACACAGGCTGCACAACCCTCCCTTAGCAAACATCCGTTTAAGTCCTTCAGGAAAATAACTTGCAGGCTGTTACCTAGGCAACCGTAATCTACTTCATAAAGCGCCGCTCGAAATCAAACCGCAGGGCACCAGCTTATTCACGAGCGCTGTGTCCAGTCAAAGGAGTTGTCGAAAATAGTACGAATAAGATCATTGTCCAGTTAGGGTACCAAAGGATCAGAGGTAGCACAGTAGCTTTTAAGGGCGGGTGGTGTTTAGGTCAAGAATTGGAAGTTGGAAGATTAGAGGAGTTGGGGTAAGTTTTCCTAAACAGGTGAAACTAGTTTCGAATAGAGAGTTTGATGGGTGATTGATACAAGGGGCCTGAGGAAAGTGATGGTGGGTGACCAGCAAGGACGGAGGAACGGGAAACGAGTGAAAATGAGGAGGAAGATCATTCCAGAGGCGTGGTGCAGTGTCTGACCGTAGCATTGCTTGCAGCTAGTCTAGGGCCTATCTGGTTTGTTTTTCCAATGTGTGTGAATCCTCTGACAAGTTTCACTTATTCCTCCTGCTCATTTTATTAACATAAAATCATGATTAATTGTCTCAGTTTATCCTCAATCTCTAACTACATGCATTGAGATTTTAAAATCTCAGCACATGTCAGTAAGCAAGTCATCAGGTGGAGAAAAGCGATGAGATGAACAGTGCTCCAGAAATTCCTTCTCAATTTCAAGCATTTCGTCACATATACCGCATCCAAAAGATTTCTCAATGCAAATGTTACTTAATGAAACGAATCGAACAGAAAGGTCAGCAGGTGGTTCACTTTCCATTTCTAGATCCTGAGACTCTATTCCAGCCTGGAGATTAAGCTGACTGGTTGAAGATCTGCAATTGCAGTATGTTTTAACGCAGGTGTGTAGTACCACATCCACATGAGATCGTCTGTTTCTCTTCAGATTTCCAAGATCGGTGAATCCTTTATCACAAGCCTCGCTTATGTATGGCTTCTCCACAGTATGAGTTTTTGCATGATGATTTGAAGAACCAAAAAATGTAAATAATTTGTGTGGCTTCTCCTTAGTATGTGTTCTCATGTGCTTTTTATAATGAGACACATCACCAAATGGTTTCTGACATAACTGGCATTTGTATGGTTTCTCTCCAGTATGCGTTCTCATATGTCTTTTCACATCAGAACCTCGAGTATATGATTTCTGACATAACTGACACTTGTATGATTTCTCTCCAGTATGGGTTCTAATGTGTGTTTTCAGATCACCATCTTGAGAAAATGATTTCTGACATAACTGACAACTGTATGGTTTTTCACAAGTATGGGTTCTCATGTGAACTTTCAGATAACAAGGTGCAGAAAATGATTTCTGACATAACTGACATTTGTATGGTTTGTCACCAGTATGGGTTCTCATGTGTATTTTCAGATCACTACCGTGAGTATATGATTTCTGACATAACTGACACTTGTATGGTCTCTCTCCAGTATGGGTTCTCATGTGTGATTTCAGATGACCACCTTCCGAAAATGATTTCTGACATACCTGACATTTGTATGGTTTTTCACCAGTATGAGTTCTCATGTGCACTTTCAGAGATTTAGCCTGAGCAAATGATTTTTCACAAAACACACACTTGTATGGTCTTTCTTGAGTATGGGTTCGCATGTGTGATTTCAGATGACGATCTTCAGTAAACCATTTCTGACATACCTGGCATTTGTATGGTTTTTCACCAGTATGGGTTCTCATGTGCGTTTTCAGAGTGCCAACTCGAGGAAATGATTTCTGACATAACTGACATTTGTATGGTCTCTCTCCAGTATGGGTTATCATGTGTGATTTCAGTTGACCAGCTTCAGAAAATGATTTCTGACATAACTGACATTTGTATGGTTTCTCTTCAGTATGGGTTCTCTTGTGCCTTTTCAAAGCTTCACGTCGAGGAAATGATTTCTGACATAACAGACAATTGTATGGTTTTTCAGCAGTGTGAATTCTCAAATGACGTTTTATGTGACTAAATGTAGTAAATGATTTCTGACATAGCTGACATTTGTATGGTCTCTCACCATTATGGGTTCTCATATGAACTTTCAGATGACCAGTTTTAGAAAACGATTTCTGACATAACTGGCACATGTATGATTTCTCTCCTGTATGCGATATCGTGTCTGCATTCAGATTACTACCTTGGCAAATAACTTCTGACATACCTGGTAATTGGTTTCTCTCCAGTATAGGTTCTCATACGTGCTCACTGTTCAGTTCACAACATTTAGTCAAATGATGAACAGCATTACTGGTACTTATGGTGGTGCATTTCCAGCATGTATTCTCACTTTTTGTTTTGCATGAAGCCAGTGAAACTTCTTCACATGTTTCTTGCGTCAATGTAAAGAGCTCTCTTGAAATAAAGTAAGAAATTGATCAGACAGATGTCATATAAAAGCCAACCAAATCCTGTAGAATCAGACACACTTGTATGATTATTTTCGCAGCTATGATAACAGAAGAAGAAATAATCGATGACAGTAAGAGTTCCAGTTGAACATAGCCTCTTCGAAGCTATGTCGAAAAATGAGATATAGAAGATCTGACATGATTTCCGTTTAGATGTTCTAATCTTCCATGTCATTCGTTGTCATGCACTTCGTAAAAAGACTCTTCTGGCACCAACTAATTCAACAACAGCAACATATAAGAAACTAAATTTAACAATGTCAGCAACGGTTCCACGACAACTGGTCTACCGACAACTCGTCTACCGACAACTGGTCTCCAGACAATTCGTCTACGACAACTGGTCTACGACAACTGGTCTACGACAACTGGTCTACGACAACTGGTCTACGACAACTGGTCTACGACAACTGGTCTACGACAACTGGTCTACGACAACTGGTCTACGACAACTGGTCTACAGACAAAATAATGGTCCACACGCAACTCGCACACGACAAACGTTCACTGGGAATTTTTTAGTCAATGGCTGTTGGCGCTGAAAGGGAAGCTGTATTGATTAAGAGAACTCCTTATAAAGCGAAAATCGACTAATGAAACCCTCAATGGAAAAACAAACCGGCGAAATGCACGTCTTTTTAACGAAGCAGAAATGATGAAAATAATGCATGTGAATTTTAAATTGGCTTCACGAAATGATCGCACTGGTAAACACAATTATCATTCATCCAGCTTCTATTTCAAATATATAATACCTTCATCCAGCTTCTATTTCTTAAGCGTTCGATCATTCATCCAGCATCTATTTTTTTAGCGTTCTTCTCATTAATCCAGCTACTATTTCAGATATGCAAATGCACTAATCCAGCTTCCATTTCTTAAGCGTTCGTTCATTCATCCAGCTTCTATTTCTTAAGCGTTCTTCTCATAAATTCAGCTACTATTTCTGATATATTATACCTTCATCCAGCTTCCATTTCTTTAGCGTTTTTCGTCAATTCCGCTTCTATTTCAGATATATTATACCTTCATCCAGCTTCTATTTCTTAAGCGTTCGATCATTCATCCAGCATCTATTTTTTAGCGTTCTTCTCATTAATCCAGCTACTATTTCAGATATGCAAATGCACTAATCCAGCTTCCATTTCTTAAGCGTTTTTGATTCATCCAGCTTCTATTTCTTAAGCGTTCTTCTCATAAATTCAGCTACTATTTCTGATATATTATACCTTCATCCAGCTTCCATTTCTTTAGCGTTTTTCGTCAATTCCGCTTCTATTTCAGATATATTATACCTTCATCCAGCTTTCATTTCTTAAGCGTTTTCCATTCATCCAGCTCCTATTTCAGATCTATAAATGCCTTAATCCAGCTTCTATTTCTTTAGCGTTTTTAATTCATCCAGCTTCCATTTCTTAAGCGTTTTTAATTCATCCAGCTTCTATTTCCTAAGCGTTCTTCTCATGAATTCAGCTACTATTTCTGATATATTATACCTTCATCCAGCTTCCATTTTTTTTAGCGTTTTTCGTCAATTCCGCTTCTATTTCAGATCTATAAATGCCTTAAATCCAGCTTCCATTTCTTAAGCCTTCGATCATTCATCCCGCTTCTATTTCAGATATATAATACCTTGATGCAGACTTTGATCCAGCTTCCATTTCTTTAGCGTTCTCCTCATTAATCCAGCTCCTTTTACAGATATATAAATACACTCATCCAGCTTCCATTTTTTAGCGTTTTTCTATCGTTCTGTTTAAAAAAACTCCTTAATAATTATTAGTACGTTATATTGAGACAATGTATAGATGTGAGTTGCTGAGTTTTTCATTGAATATTTTGACTCTTCAGGCAGTGACTGATTCGACTGTCTCCATGCAAGAAATCCTGCGGGATCCCAAGTACATTATAATATGTGGATGGGCCGGATTAATGGATTAAACGCATAAGAAATGGAAGCTGGATGATGGACATAATAGGTGAAATCGATGCTGGATTAACGAAGTACACGCTTAGAAAATAAAAGCAGAATAAAGGTGTTTTTGTACTTGACAAAGAAGCTAGTTGATGAAGATAACACATTAGAAATGGAAGCATGATGAAAGAATGCTATATCTGAAAGAGAACCTGGATTGACGAAAATAATGCACGAGAAATGGAAGCTGGATTAACGAAAAACGCTTGAGTAATGGAAGCTGGATTAAGGTATTTTTATATCTGAAATGGAAGCTGGATAAAGGTATTTTTATATGTGAAGTGGAAGCTGGATTAATAAAAAACGCATCGGCAATGGAAGCTGGATGAAGATTCCTTAGGCCTATAGGTAAAATGGAAGCTGGATTGACGAATATAACTCTTGATAATTGGAAACTGGACTGTTAATTTTCATTCATGTGTTTCAACATGCATCCATCTTCTATTTCAGCTGGAAAGCCGTTTATCCATCTTTCTTTTATCAAACGTCTATCAATCAAGCATTTTTCATCGATCCATCTTCTATTTCAGATATAAATATACCTTCATCCAGCTTCAATTGAAGATTGAAGACATAAAAATATCTTATTGCTGCTGCAATTACTCAAGCGTTTTATCATTAATTCAGCTCGTATTTCAGATATAAAATTACCTTGATCCAGCTTCCATTTAAGAAACAAAAATGCCTTTATTTCACAAGCGTTTTATCATTAGTCCTGCTTCAATTTTTCAAGCGTTATTTTCATCAATCCATATCCAATTTAAATAATAACTTAATAAACCCAGCGTCCATTTGAGTAGAACAGAAAATACGTCTGAAATAGAAGCTGGATGAATGATCGTAGGCTTAAGAAATGGAAGCTGGATTAAGGTATTTATAGATCTGAAATAGGAGCTGGATTAATGAGAAGAACGCTACAGAAATGGAAGCTGGATGACTGAAAAACGTTTCAGAAATGGAAGCTGGATGAGTGTAATTATATATGAAATAGGAGCTGGATTAATGAGAAGAACGCTTAAGAAATGGAAGCTGGATGAGTGTAATTATATATCTGAAATAGAAGCTGGATTAGTGAGAAGAACGGTAAAAAATTAGAAGCTGGATGAAGTTATTATATACCTGAAATAGAAGCGGAATTGATTAAAAACGTTTCAGAAATGGAAGTTAGATGAGTGTAATTATAAATCTGAAATAGAAACTGGATTAGTGAGAAGAACGCTAAACAAATAGAAGCTGGATGAAGTTATTATATACCTGAAATAGAAGCGAAATTGACGAAAAACGCTAAAGAAATGGAAGCTGGATGAGTGTATTTATATATCTGAAATAGGAGCTGGGTTAATGAGAAGAACGCTAAAGAAATAGAAGCTGGATGGCTGAAAAAAGCTTAAGAAATGGAAGCTGGATGAGTGTATTTATTAATCTGATATAGAAGCAAGATGAAAGTATTTAGGCCTATATATCTGAAATAGAAGCTGGATGAATGAAAAACGCTTAAGAAATGGAACCTGGATTAAGTTATTTATAGATCTGAAATAGGATCTGGGTTTATTAGAAGAATGCTAAAGAAATGGAAGCTGGGTTAAGGTTTCTTTATTTCTGAAATCGAAGCGAGATGAAGGTTTTTTATATATGTGAAACAGAAACTGGATTTATTCAGCAACGCGATCATTTAGTGAAGCCATCATAAACTTTGCAAGCATTATTTTTTATCAATTCGTTCATTTCGTCGGTCTAGTTTTTTGCATAGAGGGTTTCATCAATCATTTTTCGCTTTATAAAGGGTTCTTTTCATCAATCCAGCTTCTCTTTTAGCGGCAACAGCCATTGACTAAAGAATTCCCAATGAACGTTTTGTCGTGTACGAGTTGTCGTAGACCAGTTGTCGTAGACCAGTTGTCGTAGACGAATTGTCCGGAGACCACTTGTCGTTAGACGAGTTGTCGGTAGACGAGTTGTCGTGACACCGTCAGCAACATCTGTCATAGATTTCTCATAGCATAAAGCATCTTTGATGGTCGTAAAAACGCTACTTGCTGTCGCACAAAGGTCAAAAATTGAATGGTTACAACTTTGGTACAAGTATTTCATGTATGGTAGGAATACTGTCAGCACCTAAAATTTCGCAATTTTGTATCTAGATGGTTGTTTGCTGAATCCCTTCAGTCAGTTAATAAAGAGGATGAATTATTTCGTCAATAAAATTGTCCGTGCATCACGGTACATTAGTATTGTGAGGCTGAAAAATTGTCCGGAAAATTTCACATTTCTAACGCATTTTCGAGTAATTTCCGATATTTTTCCATCAATGCAATATGACTAAATAACAATTTAAATCCTTAAATATGTTTAAACATCACATCAGTCACTTTGAAATAATTAAATAGTTAAATATTGATGATTTTTTCATTCAGTATATACAACAACATTGTTCTTGGTTACTGTTTAATGCATACACGGTCAATACATTTAAGAATCAATTGCAATCAAACTTCACTACCACGGATAAATTTTTTAAAATTAATGTGTCATAACTCTCCTTAATATTTTTTTACAATTGACATGTGAAACATAAAATCAATTGACACCGTAGCGCTATTATAGCACCAAATGTTTTAAAATTAAAGCGAAAATTACTTACAGAAATCCAACTTATGTGCGACCCAAAGGTGCATTTTGCAATAACGACTGCCATTTGGAGGATTACCAATTATGTTCAACCTGTGGGTTAAAGACTTGACAGGAAATTATATAACTAAAGCTGTTACCATGTATGCTCATATCTGCCTATGGAGAGGCTCTGTGTGGTTTATGTCTGCCTATGGAGAGGCACTGGATTATATCTGCCTATGGAGGGGCACTGGATTATATCTGCCTATGGAGAGGCACTAGATTATATCTGCCTATGGAGAGGCTCTGTGTGGATTATGTCTGCCTATGGAGAGGCACTAGATTATATCTGCCTATGGAGAGGCTCTGTGTGGATTATGTCTGCCTATGGAGAGGCTCTGTGTGGATTATGTCTGCCTATGGAGAGGCACTGGATTATTTCTGCCTATGGAGAGGCACTGGATTATATCTGCCTATGGAGAGGCACTGGATTATATCTGCCTATGGAGAGGCTCTGTGTGGATTATGTCTGCCTATGGAGAGGCACTGGTTTATATCTGCCTATGGAGAGGCTCTGTGTAGATTATATCTGCCCATGGAGAGGCACGCGCGTTATGGGTGTATGTGTGTGGTGGTTGTGGGGTGGTGATGGTGGTGGGACAGGTGTCGTTCTCTTGGCGCCACATGTGGCTGCCTCTATAGAGTTCGTCAATCGCTTGTCTCTGAATGTGTGTTTGTCGTTGTCAAGGCACCCTTGTAGCAGCATGGCCGCGTTACGGCGCCATAGAAATTGTCATTATTATTATTATTATTATTATTATTATTAATTATATATTAATTATTAAATATTAAATATTAATTAATAATTGTTAATTATTAATAATTGTTAATTATTAATTATTAATTATTAATAATTATTAATTATTATTAATTATTATTAATATTATTAATATTATTAATATTATTATTATTATTATTATTTTGCCATTCCTTGGGGGGTTTGCCAAAGCATAATTATTTTTCATCATCCAACTTCTACTTTGGCATAAATCCTTTTCATCAATCCAGCTTACATTTTGACAAAAATTCGCTTGCCCAATCCAGCTTCAATTTAAGCAACAAGTACTTTGATAAGTCCAGGTTCTACTTTAATAACACATGCTGTTTTATCCAGCTTCAATTTCAGCAAGAATCTTTTCATGAATCTCACGCCTATTTAGAAAAAAATATTTTCGTCAATCCGATATCCATTTAGCGATAATATAATTATTCTACAATGACTCTTGGTCTAGGGTATCATCAGCCGGTATGCAAATGCAGGTGAGCGACCAGGGAAAACTGAGTTATACCAGATCCTTTTCATCCAATATATTTATGAAAACCCAGAGCTTACATAGCTAAATAATTTTTAACATCTTCAATGTGCTTCAATTGAAGCTGGTAATTAAGTAGCAGGCTTAAGCCTATGCTCAGCATATATTTTCTTTGATTATTTCTTTCAGTGTGACCGGCTACACTTACCCGAATCCAAGACGTGTCGTAAAATTATTTAAAACATGTTTTAGTCATTTTTTTCATTGCTCATCCACCTTCTAATTGTACTATATCACAGTTCCGTTATTCATCCAACTCCTACTTCAACTAAAAATACTTTGATCTTTCATCCAGCCTCTTGTTGGACTAACAATTTAGCATAAAACCATGATTTCGTCGCTCATCCAACTTCTACTTCTGTTAATAAACATGCTCATCCAGCTTCTAATGATACTGCAATACATCAGCAGTAATATCATGTTTTCATCGTTCATCCAACTTCAAGTTTACGGAAATAAAATATCCCTGAAGTGCTATACGGCTTGGGATTCGGGTATAAGCTGTGTAACTCATGAGACGCTGGAGAAACTGTCAAAAATTACAATATAAAATAATTCAACAAGGCATTCTGCGGTTGAACGGTCAAAACTGGATGAAGCGAGTGAAAACAGCTTACTAGAACAATTCTAAATTGCCTTTAAACGGAAATTTTGTTTTAACGTCCACCCGTACAAAATGGCGAGTGATCTCATAAACCTGTTCATCACGTTCATGCTGTTTGTAGCAGAAGCGGGCTTGAGCACGTATTCTTCTGCCATCTGGTGAACTATTGGATAGGTGGCGCCTCGGCGTGTTAACACCGACTTAGCACGCGACTATTATCTTCTTGATTAAAAATACAATAATTGATCAGTTTTCATATCTTGCGTTAACATTGACAGAATAATTATTGCTATTTATGTGGAATGAGACGCTGTTTTATATCAGTTGATTCTACAACCACGCTGTTTTAAAACAAAAGGTACGCCGCCATGTTTACGACGAGTGTAGGACATTTCCACCCTGGACAAAATCCCCCGGACATACCCCCGGACAATTTTCCCGATTTTGCCTAGGACATTAACCCCCGGACAATTCCCCCCTTGCTGCGAAAATAGCCTATTTCTGTAAGTATAAATTCGTTTCATCCAACTTCTATTTAAATAACAATTTTTTTATCCATCCAGCTCCAATTGAAGCAAGATTATTTTCATCAATCCAGCTTCAATTTAAGCTAGAATATTTTCATCAATCCAGCTCCAATTTAAGCAAGATTATTTTCATCAATCCAGCTCCAATTTAAGCAAGAATATTTTCATCAATCCAGTTCCAATTTAAGCAAGATTATTTTCATCAATCCAGCTCCAATTTAAGCAAGAATATTTTCATCAATCCAGTTCCAATTTAAGCAAGAATATTTTCATCAATCCAGCTCCAATTTAAGCAAGATTATTTTCATCAATCCAGCTCCAATTTAAGCAAGAATATTTTCATCAATCCAGTTCCAATTTAAGCAAGAATAGTTTCATCAATCCAGCTCCAATTTAAGCAAGATTATATTCATCAATCCAGCTCCAATTTAAGCAAGAATATTTTCATCAATCCAGCTCCAATTTAAGCAAGATTTTTTTCATCAATCCAGCTTCAATTTAAGCAAGATTATTTCCATCAATCCAGTTCCAATTTAAGAAAGAATATTTTCATCAATCCAGCTTCCATTTAAGTAAAATTTATTTTGTACCAATCCGGCTTCTATTTAGCGAGAATTCTTTTCATCAATTTAACTTGCGTACTTAGCACCGACGTTTTACACTTGCCTTGCCTTTCCTTCAACCATCCTCGACACGAGGGTTGGTCGCATTTTGGACAGTTCTTCTCCATCCTCTCCTGTCTTCGGTTGCTCTCAACAATTGCTCTGTTGATAATCCCGTCCATTCACACATGTTGTCCCACCACCTCTTTTTAGGTCTTCCTCTTGATCTTGCTCCCGGAACCGTGCCTTGCATAATCTCCTTCTCCAAGCAGTCTCCATGTTTCCTCATGATGTGCCCGAAGTATGATAACTTCCTTCCTTTAATTGACTCCAGTAGACTTCTTTCTACGCCAGCCGTCTTCAGAACCCATTCATTTGTTTTTTTCTCAGTCCATGATATTCCGAGGATTTTTCTTATACCTTTAATTTCAAATGCCTTTATTCTATCTTCATCACTCTTTTTAATTGTCCAACTCTCACAACCATACATCATCACCGGCCATATAAGCGTACTCATTAACTTTAGCTTTGTAGATAGTTTGATGTTATGACTTTTCCACAGTTTCTTCAGATCTGCACCTAGGCTACTCCATGTCCTCTCGCGATTCTTACTCTTATCTCCTTGCTACACTCAGCATCTTTTGTTATGAGTGAGCCTAGGTACACGAATGTGTCCACTTGTTCTATCATGATGTCCTGCACTTTGATGTTACATTGTTCCCCTGACATCGCCATACACTTTGTCTTCCCCATATTGATCTCCAGTCCTTTCTTTCGACCTTCCCTGTCCAAGCGAGACACCAGATCCTGCAGTTCTGCTTCTGTGCTTGCCATTAGCACTATGTCGTCCGCGTATCGCAAGTTTGTTACCCTTCTTCCTCCTATTTGAATGCCTCCTGTATATCCTTTCAGTGCCTCCCTCATGACCATTTCTGATAGTATATTAAACAAAGATGGCGAAATCACACACCCCTGCCTAACACCCCTTCTTATCCTGAACTCACTCGACATTACACCGCCAATTTTTACCTTTGCTGTCTGCTTGCTATACAATTCGGCTACCAGGTTGATAATATGTGGTGGAAAGCCCATTTCAATCATTGATAACCATAGTTGTTCATGTGACACACAATCGAATGCCTTCTTGAAATCGACAAAGCACATGTGCAGCGGTTGTTGGTGTTCTCTCTTCTTTTCCATTATAATTCTAAGATTCGTCACCTGGTCTCTTGTCCCTTTGCCACGCCTAAACCCCGCCTGTGCGTCCGCTAACTCCGATTCTGTACGTCTTCTTATTCTTTCCAGTATGATCTTTAACATGATTTTGCTCGCGTGCGAGACTAGTGCAATGGTCATGTAGTACTTACATTGTTTCAAATCCCCACTTTTTGGTATTGGAATGAATATTGACTGTGTCCAATCCATCGGCCATTCCCCCGTCTCCCACACCTCCACACATATTCTATGCATTCTGTCCATTGCTGTATCTCCCGCAAACTTGAACAACTCCGCTGGTACCTCATCTGGCCCGGCACTTTTCCTTTTTGCTGTTTCATTTATCGCGCGTTCTATCTCTGATCTCAATGGCGCAGGTTCCCTTGCGTGTACTCCCCCTATTTTACATGTGTCTTCGCCTACATACAACTCCTCACAGTACTCCTTCCATCTCTCCGCTACTTCTTCTCTCTTTGTAATCTCTTCATCTGTTTTTGATTTTACACAGATCAGCTGTGGTCTGAACTTCCCTGTCAGTGTCTTTACTACTTGATAAACCTTCCTGATATCTCCTCTTATGTTTGATTCCTCCAAGTCCTCGCACATGTCCTCTACTTGCTTTTGTTTATCTTCTCTTATTTTCCTCTGTACCTCCCTTTTCAGAGTCCTGTACCTCTCATTGTCTCTCATCTTTGCTTCCCTTTTTCCGTGATCAGTTTGTATGTTTCATTGGATATCCAGGACTTGCATTTCTGTTTCTTCTTGTACCCAATAGTTGCCCCTGCGACGTCAAGTAATACTGTTTTTGTTTCTTCCCATAATTCATCCGGTTTTCTTTCTTCTTCCCAATTACCCATCTCTTCAAATCTGTTTTTTACTTCCACTCTGTACTCCTCTGCCTTTAGCCCGTATAGCTCCTCGATGTTCAGCCTTTTTGTCTGGTTAACATTTCTCTTTTTTGCAATTTTGATCCTCAGTTTTGCTATCAGCAAGTTGTGATCCGAGTCGCAATCCGCTCCCGGGTATGCGTTTTACACTACAACCACTTATACGCAGTATGTTCTACCAGGGGGAATTGTCCTACCCTAGGGGGGGAATTGTCCGGGGATTTTGTCCGGGGTTTGTCCGGGAGGGTTTTGTCCGGGGGCGAAATGTCCGCGCCCCGTTTACGACACCCACTTATTAATACGCCAGTGACCTAATTTGCTCACGTAACGATGCGGCCTATCGGCGTCATCGTTCCAGGCGGAAAGTTCTTTTCCTCTATGCATTGTGGCGTCCGGTGTGGCATGAAATCTTGTCCGGCATGAAATTATGTGCGGAAAGCGTTGTCATTGGTTCATGTGACCGATGACATCAGATAGCAACTGTCAAGCTAAAGCATCATGAAATCTTGTCCGGGAAAGACATAAAATACCAAAGATAACAATTCCAGCGCAGCCTGTCCATCTAATAATAGACATCGACATCTATATTTTGAACTTGTTATTAACAGTAACCACATCGTTTCCGGTAAAGACCTAAAATACATAAAATAATAATTCCAACGTCCCATAAAAATTGGGAGCTATAATTACGACAAATAGGGGAAATTAAATTATTAGCCTAGTCGTAGCCCAGACAGCCTGCCTCGTCGTCCCGATGGTGGCCCACTGGTGTAATTTGTCCTATATACGCGGGCATCGGCTAACTGACATTCCATGACTTTGCCACGATCTCAGCGACTGTCGAACAATTCCAGTGAGCCCACGTATTGTTGATGGCCAGATGCAAGTTTGCCATCGGTGAAGAACAGTCTTAAAGAAACTGGGCCTGTTAGCCAAAGTTTGGGTGGGAGGTGTGGAAGGGTCGGGCGCTGCCTGAATTCAATAAGAAAACAAGAGGGGAGGCGGTAACGCAGCCCAGGTTTCAAATTCATTGGCTTCAAACAATGGAACCTCGGTAGCCTATTTAGCAACGGCTTTCCCTACACGTGCGCTGCAAGGTTTATCTTGGCGCCAACGTCCACTTGTATGATTGGTGCTTTGTAGGATATTTAGGCTAGTGAGCAATGGCATACATGTAACGGCGGAGTCGGACACGATTTCATGCCGGACAATATCTCATACATAGGCCGCATGAAATACTGTCTTGACAACGGAAGTGGGCGGAGCCGGACAATATTTCATGCCGGACATAATTTCATGCCACACCGGCCTTCTCTCGTCAGCAAACCATCCGACACATACCCTGCATCCGGACTGCTCTTTACCCTCAACGTCCACAGTTCTCTCTGTCGTCCACGATAACCGGTGTAAAGGTTTCAGATTACCCCCTCCTAAACATTACCCCCCTGCAAACTGAAATTGCATCAATCATCGCATTTATTGCACTAAAAATATCAGAAAAATCATCCCGCTTCTTGCTTTGGTCTGAAGATTTTTATCCGTCATCCCACTTCGAGGCTTGTTATCAATATTTTCATCTGTAACTAAAATACTAATCGCCCCTAAGTTACAATGAAGGAATGGCTTCGTGGCTATTGTTTTTTCGGATCAAAAAATTGATAACATACCACGAAGTGGGATGAGGGATGAAAATCTTCAGACCAAAAAAAGAAGCGGGATGACTTTTCTGTTTTTTTAGTGCAATAAATGCGATGATTGATGTGAAATCTAGTGCCCGGAGGGTAATCTGAAACCGGTTTCAAGTTACCGGGGGGAGTAATGTTTAGGAGGGGGTAATTTGAAACTTTTACACCGGTGTAAAGGTTTCAAATTACCCCCTCCTAAACATTACCCCCCGGTAACTTGAAACCGGTTTCAGACTGCCCCTCCCCGGTAATCTGAAACCGGTTTCAAATTACCCTCGGGGGTAATCTCAAACCGGTTTCATCCTACCCTCTACGGTGTCAGGTTACCCCCATATAATACATTCATCCAGCTTCTATCTCACCTGTAGAGAACCTTTATCCAGATTCCATTTCTCGATCGTTGTTTTCGTCAACTCGGCTTCTATTTCACCTACAGAAAACCTTCATCCAGCTTCTATTTCACCTCTAGAAAAACTTCATCCAGCTTCAATTTCTCAAGCCATGTTTTCGTCAATCCAGGTTCTGTTTCACCTCTAGAGAACCTTCGTCCAGCTTCCATTTCTCAATCGTTGGTTTGGTCAATCCAGATTCTGAGTTTTTGATGTCTAACACTTAGTTAAATGGATTGACGAAAACAACTTTTGTGAAATGGAAGCTGGATGAAGGTCCTCTGTAGATGAAATGGAAGCTGGATAGAGGTTCTCTGTAGGCGAGATAGAAGCTGGATGAATGTAAACTGTAGGTGAAATGGAAGCTGGATGATGGTTCTCTGTAGGTGAAATAGAAGCTGGATTGACGAAAACGACGCTTGAGAAATGGAAGCTGGATGAAGGTTCTCTGTAGGTGAAATAGAAGCAGGATGAATGTTCTTTGTGGGTGAAATAGAAGCTAGCTGGATTTACGAAAACGACGCTTGAGGAATGGAAGCTGGATGAAGGTTCTCTGTATGTGAAACAGAAGCTGGATTGAATGTTCTCTGTAGGTGAAATGGAAGCTGGATGAAGGTTCTATGTAGGTGAAATAGAGGCTGGATTGACGAAAACGACGCTTGAGAATTGGAAGCTGGATGAAGGTTCTCTGTAGGCGAAATGGAAGCTGGATATACGGAATTCATTCGGAGTTCCGAGGGGGTAACCTGAAACCGGGGGGTAGGATGAAACCGGTTTCAGATTACCCCTAGGGGTAATCTGAAGCCGGTTTCAAGTTACCGGGGGGTAATGTTTAGGAGGGGGTAATTTGAAACTTTTACACCGGTACTACTGTCTCTGCTCCGACCGGTGTAAATGTTTCGAATTACCCCCTCCTAAACATTACGATGTTTTAGGTTAATGCTTTGGCGTTAGCGGATTAGCCACTACAAATAATCAAAGTAGTTAGCGTACAAGCGAGGAACTCATGGTGACGTAAAACTGGTCACTATGGATATTATGTACACGTAAACATTTGCAACGATGCGCAGCCAATAAGAAGCGTCGAATTGGACGTAGCGGTAGAAATCGAATGAAAGCGAAGACGTCAGTGATAACTGAACAAGACGATTCGATTTCCTACGTGAACGTTGAGGAAAATGATTGTTTTGCGGAGGCAGGCAATCATTTAAACTTTAAAGGTAATTCGAAGGTGGGAATGACATTTGGGCACACGGTGGGAATGACATTTGGGCACACTTCTCGTTGTAAAACAGAGTGTTGCGTCTGCGTGAGTGTAGAAACGGCGCAGAGATTCAAAGTTATGAACTCCAGCGTCTGTGTGATCTTCATTTCGATTGGAACGATTGTAGAGACGTTGGATTGTGGTGCAGAGAAGCGATATTGGTCTCGCTTGCTCTGGTCGACTGTCAAGGTCATAATATTTATTCGTTTGGAGAAGGAATTTCTCATCGACTGGAGAGTGGTGGTGTGACGCTGCAGAAGCATTGTCTATTGATACGGCTTGTATTCGATTTGCATGCAACAGCTTTTCAATACCTCACCTTCCTCGTCATTCTATAGCACCGGGTTGCTCATACGGTGAAAACTACAAGATCCTACAGAACGGCCGTTTTACGTTGCAGAACGATGTACCGCAAGTCTCATCTGTGAAACACAGATAAGAAAATAATCTAACCTTAAGTAGTAAAACGCCAAATAGGTAAATAGGATTTCATGGCATAACTGTAAATATATCGTGTTTGATGAACAATATATCTTTTATCAAAAATAGGCCTACTGGTGCTTTTATTCAGATCTTCATATGTCTTGTAGTCCCTTGATACCTGGAACGTGCAATAAGCTTTTATATTGCGACACTGCTGCTAATAGCCGTTTCAATATAGATTGGCATATTAAAGAACGCTATAATCATCTTGTCTACAATTCCACTCAAAATTCAAGTTGAACATATTATGGGTGATTCCAATCTCAGATGACTGAATATTGAAATTTGCACAGAATTATTGACAAAATAATTATAATGGGAGAGCGATTATTCCT
This sequence comes from Lumbricus terrestris, assembly GCA_949752735.1. Lineage (NCBI taxonomy): Eukaryota > Metazoa > Annelida > Clitellata > Crassiclitellata > Lumbricidae > Lumbricus > Lumbricus terrestris. Next base: position 38,077,679 of record OX457050.1, read on the forward strand.
ACAGATCCCATTCTGATTTCTTCAGAGGATGCTCAAGATCCTTCAATCTATAAGTGTGATTTTTATCAGATAAAAAAAACGCGAAAGGATCAAGATCAAGAGGCTAAATTGTCAAAATTAATATGGTCACTATGTTAAACTTCTAAACAGTCGAAAATAATCTACTCAAATAGCAGGAGCAGAATAGTGACACCAAGAACGCCATTCTTGCTCTTGTAGAAGCTAAGATACAGACGTCCAAAAGAACGTGTTCGAGCGGGTAGGGTCAAATTTCGATTACCCGTATAAAAATTAATCTCTAAGTACATGCATTGAGATTTTAAAATCTCAGCACATGTCAGTAAACAAGTCATCAGGTGGAGAAAAGCGATGAGATAAACAGTGTTCTAGAAATTCCTTCTCAATTTCAAGCACTTCGTCACATATACCACATCCAAAAGATTTCTCCAGAACCGGTTTTGCATCATCGGTTGATTTCCTTATGGCAATTTTTGTTGCAAGAGGACTTGGTTCACTTTCCATTTCCCGAGACTCTATTCCAGCCTGGAGATTAAGCTGACTGGTTGAAGATCTGCAATTGCAGTATGTTTTAACGCATGTGTGTAGTATCACATCCACACTTCCCATACGGTATGCTTTACAGCAGGTGTGTTGCTCCTTGTCCATATGAGATCGTTTGTATCTCTTTGGAGTCTCAAGATCGGTGAATCCTTTATCACAAGCCTCACTTTTGTGTGGCTTCTCCCCAGTTTGAGTTTTTGCATGATGATTTGAAGAACCAAAAAATGTAATTAATTTGTGTGGCTTCTCCTTAGTATGTGTTCTTGTGTGCTTTTTCAAACAAGACCCATCACAAAATGATTCCTGACATAACTGGCATTTGTATGGTTTCTCTCCAGTATGCGTTCTCATATGTCTTTTCACATCAGAACCTCGAGTATATGATTTCTGACATAACTGACACTTGTATGGTTTCTCTCCAGTATGGGTTCTCATGTGTGCTTTCAGATCACCACCTTGAGAAAATGATTTCTCACATAACTGACAACTGTATGGTTTTTCACCAGTATGGGTTCTCATATGAACTTTCAGATTACAAACTTGACGAAATGATTTCTGACATAACTGACATTTGTATGGTTTCTCTCCAGAATGGATTCTCATGTGTGTTTTCAGAGAACTACCTAAAGTAAATGATTTCTGACATAACTGACATTTGTATGGTTTCTCTCCAGAATGCTTTCTCATGTGTGCTTTCAGTTCACTACCTCGAATAAATGATTTCTGACATAACTGACATCTGTATGGTTTTTCTCCAGTATGGATTCTCATATGAACTTTCAGATGATCACTGTTAGAAAATGATTTTTGACATAACTGGCACTCGTATGATTTCTCTCCAGTACGCAATATCGTGTGTGTTTTCAGGCTACTGATTATGCAAATGATTTCCGACATAACTGCTTTCTCTCCAGTGTCGGTTCTTATAATATTATGTGTTCACTGTTCAGATCACAACATTTAGTCCAATGAAGTCCAACTTAACTGGTACTTATAGTTGTGCATTTTCAATGGGCACTCTCACTTTCTGCTTTCCATGAAGCGAGTGAAACTTTTTTTATCATGTTTCCTGTATCAGTGTATTGCTCTTAACAATTAAAACAAAGTGCTCAAGAAATTGATCAGACAGATGTCATATCAAAGTCAACCAAATCCTGCAGATCTATTAGGACACATTTGCATTATTATTTCTGTACCAATGATAACTGAAGAGGAAATAAACAATGAAAGTAGGAGTTCCGGTTGATGTTCGATGTTTTGTCGAAAATGAGAAATAGGTGTAGTAACAAAATTTCCATTTAGATGTTCTAATCTTCTATGTGGCTCGTTGTCATGCACTTCTTCTGGCACCAACTAATTTAACAACAGCAGCATATCAGTATTAGATTTATCAAAGCAAAAACATCTTTGCTGTTCGTAAAAGAAGGCTATTTGCTGTCACATAAAGCTCAAAAATTGATTTCCAGTTGGATGAATAGAAATTTGGTACAAGAATTTGATATAGGATGAATACTGTGAGAAGTTAAAATCCTAATTTTCTACTTAGGCGGTTGCATGCTGAATCCCACTATCCTGGTGGGATTCAGTGACGAGCATGGGGAAAGGATTCATCAAGACATCAAGGTGATGGAAAGCAGATATCAGAGGATGTTGAATACCAGCATGATGGGAGACTACTGTTGGTTCTTGCAATGAGATGGGGCATGTATCAAGAATGGGGCAAGAGAGGAGAGCAAAACAAGCAACAATTTGGACTCCGGAGGGCAAACGTGGTAGATGTAGGCCAAGGAAGAACTGGATGGAGACCATTCGAGAGGATTTGCGGGGTCTGGAGATGACGTGGAACGATGCTGTGGAAGTGGCGAGGAACCGAGTGGAATGGAGAAACTGCATTGCCCGATGTGCAGAGCTGCATGGGAAGGACTAAGGTCTAAGGTAAGTCTATTGTAATAAACAGTATGAATTCATTGCATCAATAAAATTGTCTGTACATCACGATGCACAAGGCGCGGTGGTGTAGTGGTGGCGTCATTGCCTTGAAGCCGGAAGGTTCGAGGTTCGAATCCACCTCGCCGCGTAAGGACCTTGGGCAAGTCCTTCACTCACAATTATTGCTCAGCACTTCGGCGTGAAACTCCGATGCAGTGTCCGCTCTGCATTCGGGAGCGTCTCTGATTAGAGAGAGCTTGAAGGGGCGCTATAACAAGTGCACATACAAACATACAAACAAACAATAATAGGGTGATAAAAAAATCATCCAACAGATTTCAGTTGTCCACAAGGCAAGTTTTGTTCTTTATCTTGATTATATCAATCACAAATATTTTTTAGGAAAACAAGTGAAATTTAGATGTCAGCCTATTTGACTCTTTTTGTTATCTGAATAAAAATCTTTATTATGACGTCATACGATAAACATTGTGGAAAAAAATCATTTAATTTTAATTTTTTTGGTTGTTACATTACTGTAGATTAAGAGTGGACACCATATTCATGCATTGTTTGAAGATATATTGTAGTATGTTGCATAATGTTTGAACAGACACAGCCAAACTAATATAGATCTGATAAATCTAGGGTGACCCTGCATGGCAGAACCTTATGTTCCTTCGGGTTTACCCATTGACGCCAAGTACATGAATGTATATCTCTTGATTGCATGTATCATTTGGAAAAAAATCGTTTAATCAATCCAGCTTCCATTTAAGCAACAACCATTTTCATCAATCCAGTTTCTATTTTACAAACATAATGTTTTATCAAACTCCAATTTTATCAAGAATCTTTTCATCAATACCATTTCTATTTAGGCAGAAATATTTCGTCAATCCGATTTCCATTTGGCGATAATATATTTTTCAACAGTCACCCCCTGGTCAAGAGTATCATCAGGTGATCAACCATAGAAAACCGAGTTACAGAAGATTCTTTTTATTCAATATATTTATGGCTAAACCAGAGCTTACATAGCTAAATAATTTTTAAATGTCTTCAGAGTGCTTCACTGGACGCTGGTAAGCAAGTAGTAGACCTATGCCTATGTCCAACAAGAGTTTTCTTTGATTATTTCTGTCATTGTAACCGGCTGCGGTTCTGTGTGACCCACTGGATGCTGGAAAAAATTGTCAAAAATTGACAATAAAAAATAATTTGACACGCAAACTACGGTTTAACTGTCAAAACTATATAACGCGGGTAATTGTTCACTTTAGCATCCGAAATTATTTAGTCAATGGTCTCAATGGTAGCATCCGAAGTTATATACTCCTGGGTTTCAGCGTTTCTTCGTTTCAAATGAACGCGTTCGCTGATGGATGTATACAGAAACTTACTTAAATGGAAGCTGGATTGATACTTGTTAACTATAAATTTTTGGTAATTGTTCCCTTTATCGTCGGAAATTATTAATGTCAATTGCGTCATTCAATAGTTGCTATCCATCTTCTATTTAGATAAGTTAAGGTGCATTGTGTTTATCATGTGAACACACCAGTGCATTGTCCTCTGATCGGCTTGACCTCTTTGTCCCCCGAGTCAGGACTGCCATGGCTCAATCCAGATCATTTGCCTGCATTGGTCCCTCCCTATGGAATGGGCTTCCCCCATCAGTTCGCTCTGCCATCCTCTCTGGTAGTCTTTCCCACGTCTTTTTCTCGTCTAAAAACTTGCCTTTTTTCTCGGGGTTGAACGCACTAGGAGCGCTTCTGATTGGCTCTTGCTGCGAGAAGCGCTTTATAAATGGTCAGATAAGATAAGATAGATATCAAAATTTTTCATCAATCCAGCTCCAATTTAAGCAAGACCATTTTCATCAATCCAGCTCCAATTAGGCATAATATTGTCATCAACCCAGTTGCAATTAGGCACGAATATTTTCATCAACCTAGTCAATTAGGCATGAATATTTTCATCAACCCAGCTCCAATTTAAGCAAGAACATTTCCATCAATCTAGCTTCCATTTAAGTAAGTTTCTGCAAACATCCGTCAGTGAACGCTTTAATTTGAAATGATGATACGCTGAAACACAGGAGTATATACTTTCGGAAATTTAAATTCGGATGCTGCCATTGAAACCCTTGACTAAATAATTTCCGACGCTAAAGTGAACAATATTCAATATTATCATAAAGCGAGTGATAAAAGCTTACCAGAACAATGTCATAATCATAAATTGCATTTAAACGGTAATCTTATTTTTACGTCCATCCGTACAAAATGGCGACCGATTTTATAACCCTGTTTATCATGTGTATGCTGCTTGTAGTAGAAGCAGGCTTCGGCACATATTGTTCAGCCACCTAGTGAATGATAGGTATTTTTTTAAATCGGTTTATTGCACTTCAACTCTCGTTACACAATCATGAACGACTAAGACTAGTACTCACCCACAAATTTACATATCTGAATTCCTAAATTATTAGAGTCGCCCCAATGTAAGTGCACATTCTTGATCGTCTGCGCCATACAGCTGATGCACTAGGCCTACCTGCTTGGTTCCTGCGTCTGACTGCTCCGGTGTACTGTGGCGTTCTGACTGACCTCATTAATCGATCGATCAAACTATCACATGTTCCTGAACAATGGCGAATGGCTATAATCCATCCAGTCGCCAAAGTGAATTCTCCTGTGTCACCCAGTGGCGGCGCCAGGATTTCAGTTTCGGGGGCGCTGAAGCCTCGACCGAAATCTTATGAAAATTTTCCATTTTCGCCGCCAAAATTTCTGACGACCTTTTTAAGTCGTCAGCCCAAAATCGTGGATATTTCACTGTAAAAAATTTCCGATGGCCTTTTTTTTAGGGGGCTGAGCCTCTTGTAGGGAGGGCTTAGCCCCCTCAGCCCCTTAGCGCCGCCACTGGTGTCACCTGCAGACTTCAGACCGATTTCCATTACCCCAGTTCTATCTAGAATGGTTGAGAAAGAAATCGTACATCGCTTTATTTATCCGACTTTTGTTCTACCGCCAATGTTTCAAAAGCTTGAGGATCAATACGCATTCAGGCCAACCGGCTCCACCACTGCTGCTCTAGCTGATGGCCATCCTTCAACACGTTACTACAATGCTCACTACCAGTCCTTATGTCACTCTCATTTCCTTGGACTGTTCTAAAGCATTCGATACGGTCCGTCATTCCACACTCGCTGTTAAACTCTCCTGCCTTGAAATGCCAGACAATATCTATAACTGGTAATCTACCAGATGGTAAACCAGCATAAAGGGATAGGCAATAGTCAAGACGAGCTGAGACAAAGGAATGTACAAGCGTAGTTGCAGCGCCAGTTGAGAGAGAGCGAGCGACAGTGCGAAGCTGCCGCATCTGTTAGAAACAGTAGCGACTGAGACGATTAATGTGAGGTACAAAAGTAAGTTCCTGGTCTAGCACAACGCCAATTAAGGTCACGGACCGAGGTGGAGAAATTATAGTCGGGAAATTCAGCAGAGAGGTGAATCAGATTAAGCTTAGACAGCTGCTGCCTGGAGCCCAGCCAAATGAATTTGGTTTTAGCAGTAACTGTTGTTGATATGGTTGTTTTTTTCCCCTTGACCGTATTCTGCGCGCTGGAGCACGCCTCATTGGTCATCTGCCCAAATTTGGTCATGTCACAAATTGCTTGCTGGAGGTACTGCATTGGCTCCCTGTCCGTCAGCGCATCGAATACAGAATCTCTTCCTTAATGTGGCGCTGCCAGCTAGATCTTGCTCCATCTTACCTACTCGATCTTTGTCGGCCTGTGTTAAGTGCTCGGACTGGTCGGTCCCTACGCTCGGCTGATAGGGAAGTACTCTTTGTCCCGTTTGCTCGTACCTCCATCATGCAGAGTCGTGCTTTTTCTGTGGTTGGCCCAGTGGTATGGAATGCCCTCCCACTTGAACTGCGTCTGTTCCCTAGATCACTCTCTGACACAAATATTCTATAGGCACTTAAAACTGTTCTGTTTGTTCGTACTGGAGTTGGGAGCGCCTCTGAGTAGTTTCCTTGAAGAGGCGCTAAATAAATACTCGAATGAATGAATGAATGAATAGGAAACCTGCCCTATGGAGTCCCGACAGAATCTAAATTCCATGAATACAGCCTTCTCAATGTTTACCAAATAGGCAGGTCCAGATTGTCGATTTCATGTTCAGATATTTTCATGGCCTATTACCTTCAGTGTTCAAGAACTTCTTCCTCCATACTACGGAGGTGCACTCCTATCATACTAGACATGCTGACTCCTACCACTTGCCCCATGCCCACACCAATATCCAACGCTTCTCTGTTAAATTTAATGGGGTTCAATCATGGAATGAGATTCCCCTTTCCATCATATTGCTACCTAATCTTTCTCTCTTTAAATTAAGACTGCGTAGGCCTACGTACCCTGATACTCGATAATAATTAATGAATTTTTTCCTGCACATTGTGTCTAATAATTGATTCTTATTGCACAGTCGTTAATTGATAAACTATTAATAACCTCCTGTCTCTTCTTTGAATAAATTTGGTGGCGACTTAAGTTATATCAAAATCCCTAGTTGCCCATGGCATGCAGTATCCCGGCTATCCGATGACTTTTGTGCTTCAAATTTCTTATAAAGGCCCTATCATAATCGAATGTGTAACTGTGCTTTTAGTTAAGATGTTTGCTTTTTATTCTCTTTTTTGACTCTCTATAATTTAAACTAGGACCATTCAACGGCAACCTAATGGCCATCATCAACATGGTATATAACTGCCCAGAGGATTCACCTAGCGGGGTTGCAAGACCCCTTTCGGGTCCTCTGTGCAACCAACTTGTATTTATATAAGTATCAATAGTTAAGTACCGTTTTGTTACTTTGTCAACGTTGTTTTCTTTGATGCTTGATTTGATTTGTTCTTCTTCCTTGTTTCTTGGTTGCCAAATAAACGATTTGATTTGATTTGATTTTGATTTTGATTTGAACTGAATTAGGCTATGTGTTTCCTATTTGAGAGAGTGTGGGATGGGTGTTGGCAGCTATAAGGAGCGCGTTTAAATTTGTTAATGAACGAATAGAATAAAGAAACAGGATGCATACTAAGTCGAGCAACCTACTTTGTCTCAAACAATATTTTCAAATAGTTATCTTTTCTCGTATTATTTTAGTTAACGCATGCGCTATAAAACTCTAATACACTCTCAGAGCTGCAGATGGCAGAGACTTAGCAGAGAACCAGCCTCTGTCTAAAACGGAAGTCGCCATTCGAGAGCAGAGCATCTAGTCGAAGCTTTCAAGACGGAGAGAAAAGTTTTTCATGTGAAGATTTTAAATATGTTAGTATGTCCTATAACTATTATTTTTAATAGTATAGCATGGAAACTACTCGATGAATTTATGGAATGTGGTCCTTCACGACCGCTACCATTTTGAATGAGTTCCTCACTTTTCCAGGCGCTTGGTACTCGTGTGCTTTGCGGACAATGGTAGCCCGCGAAAAAGAGTCTCTTGACTTGGCTATCCGTGCGTAGTTTGAGGTGTCGAACCCGAGTGCCCGAAACCCGAATCCGGGCAACGCTGAAAATATACAAAGCAAGATGTTGAGAAACAGTTTTTATAAAGCGGGCGAACTCCCAAAAACTACTGCTAGTATGAGCGGGGTCAATAACGAACCCAGAGGCTTCCATTAACGCTGCTCACCCCCCTATAAGTGATTGTAACTAAATAGCGCAGGTGTTGAACTTTATGCACTGAATACCGGTTATGTAGTTTTTGACCCCAGTGTGAACTGTTTAGTTGTGACATAATGGAAAAATTTATTTATTGAGTAAGAAATCTTTTTTCAAGTAAAATCGAACTTTAGCGTATTAGACTATTTCGAGTCACCCTACTGTACGTTGTATTTAAGTGTATTAAACCATTCGATTTAGCCAGGGTATGCTGGACGAAAACAATTCTTGCTAAACTGAAGTCGGATTGATGAATATAATTGTTACTGAAATAGAAGCTCGGTTCATGAAAACAATCTTGCTGAATTCTAAGCTGGATTGATTAACAAAATCTTTTAATTTTAAAATAAAGGTTACATTGATAAAAAATTATTTGTTACCTAAATAGGAACGGGAATGATGAAACGAATTCTTGCCTGAACAGAAGCTGAATTGATGAAAATACTTTTTAACCAAATGAAAGTGGGATTTATTAAAATAATCTCCCTGAAATCAAAGCTGGATTAATGGACAATACTTCGTGCATTAGTTTAATGCGCTATTTCTCACTACAGTAGTTTAATATGCTAAAATTTTTACCATTTTTCAAGTGCATATATATTTTGGCAAGACAGACTGTTATGGATTTATTTAGTCATTTTAATTACAAAAAATGTTGACCATCCACTTATGGCCTTCCACCTATTTATAAAGAAATATTGGTACATGTTTTTTATACGACCACCAAGACACCAAGAACTAACGTTGCAGCGTTGTTATCTTTCATAAATCCAACTTCTAGTTTGCCGAGAATCCTTTTAATCGATCCAGCTTCTGTTTACAGGCAAGAGTTTGTTCGATAAATCCCGTTTCTATTTCGTCAGCAAGTATTTCCATCAGTTTTTCAATGAAAATTATTTTTCATCAATCCAGCTTCAATTTCAGCAGAATATGACTGCACCAACCCTAAAACTAACCCTAACCGACCCTCACGACGCGTAACCTGAGCCCTAACCGACCCTCACGCGCTAAATCCCGCTTCTATTCCGTGAGGAAATATTTTTCATCGAATTTATAAATTTTTGGTGGTCGTATAAAAAACAAGTACCGAAATATTAGATCTATGCTAAAAGAAACTTTGAATTGCACAAATACTTAAGGTGAAGCATGGAGTGATATTTCTAACGGGTCAGACTTAAGGCTTTCCACTTCGACTACACCCGGGTCGGGAGAGCCTCTCATTAGTTATCTTGTCAAACAGTGACTGTAATGACTAGACAATGTTGTTTTTAACATTAAAGACTTTGAATGAGCTCTAACTTATGTGAGAAATTCATTACTTTAAACAGCCTAAACATGTTTCAATTACTTTACTAATAATTTGTTTCTTTGCAATGAATGGAAATGCAGAAGAGAGAAACTATTGTGATGGTGTACTCAATGTATAAAATAAATGGTGGTAATAAAATTAAATACATGACATTATGGCCATGTTAGTGTTTTTATTGCACAGTTTAGCAAATAGAAGTTCGAAAGGATAATCTATCGTTCTAGCATTCAAAACTATTGCATGCGTTTGGTGTTAGTTGAATGCATTATGGATTAGCAAAAGAATTCTTACTAAATACAGGTTCATTTGATGAAAATGATTTTTCTTAAATAGAATTGTGATTGATGCAAGATCCTTGCAATATATTGAAGTTGAATTGATGAATAATGATTGTTGTTTAAACAGAAGTTGAATTGATCAAAACATTGGTAGCTTAAATAGAACTGGATTGATGAACACAATTCAGGACTGCCTAAATGGAAGCTGAATTAATGAAATCAATTCTTGTCAAAGTAGAAGGCGAATTTATGAAAAATAATTATTCATCAACTGAGGGAATAATTTACAGTGCTAAATTGATAGATTACATGGGAATGATGAAAAAATTCATGGTTATGTAAAAGTGTTGAAGGCAATGTTAACTACTTAAACAGAATTTTGATAAATGAAATTTTTATGAATTGAAGCTGGATTGATGAAAGTTACCATGAATGCTGGTAATCTGTTTACTCACCAGTATCAAGTGTGGCATTGAACACATTGAAACGATTTTGCATTTTGTAATCTAGAGTTTAACCAAGTTGTGTACTGACTTCTTTTTTTTACTTGTTATTCAAGGAGTCAAAAAAAACGAAGTAGATGTTTCAGAATTGATCGTGGAGCAGCCCATCTCCTGATCACTTAAAGACGAGGGAAGGCTCGATTTGAAGAACGTTGTCATCACATTGCGCCATGTAGACCGCGGTCAGAATTTCAATCCTTTTAGACAAGGGCAATTAAAAAATTCAAATGACTATGTATATGGAGCCCTGTGGTGAGTTGGTTTGGAGTTGAATTGGTTCGCGAATTATATATTGGATGGCTCCTGTGGCACACCTGAAATCTAGTGAGCCGTAGAACAGTTTGCGATACACTGCATTAGGTCATTAAGTGCATCTTTGATGACTCCTGAAGCCTTGATCCACTTTGAATTTTTATCATTTTTCTTATGTGACATTTAATTAATTTATTGATTTTATTAATGGTAAAATAAATTGATTGCTTAAAGTTTAAAGTTATAATGAAATTTCTGCATGGTTATTTCCCAACTTGTTTGCCTGGAATTAGGTTTTACTTTGCATTTTCATAACTTTTAAGAAAAATAAGTTTTCAGATATTCGAGTACTCAGCTTGTCATGGGGAGAGTGCAGGCTGGGGAGAGTGCAGGCCCAGTACTCCGTTGTATCTGACTTTGAGGAAGTCAGTTGATATTCACGTTGACGTTTGTGTTCACTTTGTAAAGAGAAATTCCACCATTATAGATATTATTGCGAGTTGTCTAGGGGTTTGACTCTCGCCATTGACTGCCATCAGCTTTTCCAACAAAACTTTATTTCGTTCAACCGAAATGGTAAAAAAATTCTTCCAAAAAACATAAGAGTTCCGATTCAGCTAAAACCTAGATGTCAACTAACTTTGTCTAGCCTTTCTTGCTAGTAGCAGTGTCCATCCTTAAAACCAGTTCCCACTAGTCTATCAAATCAGGATAACACACTTCACAAATCTTACTCTAAGACAGGTTTGAGCTATCACTCGCCCTAGCGAATATTCTCGAATTAACTAGCAACGAAATAGAGAACGTGATAGTAAATGTAGGCTATCAATAACATCTAATATCTCCTGCCTCTATAATGTAGCCTACATGTCACATATCCTCTGACCAACAAGAGAGGACCCTACTACAGAAGTCTCCGACTAGACACAAACCAATAAACAACACAGTTCAAACTCAACAACCAACGCATCCAATAGCCACACCAAACAACTAGATGAACATAACACAGGTGCACAATACCCACGAAATAATCATACATCCAATTCTAAAAATATAGAATAAGCCAAAACACACTGCATATATCCAGCAATCAACAGGAACGCTGTCAAAATCCACACGCAGACATGAATCCAAAAGATATCGTAAAACGAATATCGACAAAAACGATCCACTCTCACGTGCAAATAGAAACAGACGAATCTGTGAAACCGAATTTAACGGCGAAAAACGGGACTAACCTCGTGAAAAACGACGTTTTCCATTTCGAGATACCCACTACCGAATGAGAAAAAACTACACCTCCAGTAATATAACCTAACCATAATAGTAGAAGCAAACTCATCCAATGACCTCATCCCACAATTATATGCAACATCATTCAGAAACACACACCTGACACCACTAAATACTCTAACCTCACAGCACACGACACTCCCAATAGGAGACAACTATACCAAACATCGTGCAACACACATCTCCAGCAAAGCAATGTTCAGTACTGCATTCATCGGCATCTATAACATCTAACTCAGATGCGTCTAAATCTAACTCCACATCCAGTATTCAAGTCATCTCCAACTTCCTTAATCCAACAATCTGAGATCACTGCAGCTCTGTTATCGCACTCAAAAATAATAACTGAAAACATATTTCACTTCTACAAAGTTCCTGAAAAAAGTGACTTCAATTTCGAAAGTAAGGCACTATAGGTGTGATTGATAGAGGAATCTGAGGAGGAGGATGGTGTGTGATTAGTAATGATGGTGGAGAAGCCCCTCGTAATCGTAAACTCGAAATTGTTTGTCATTCATATGGAGTCTACGCATATGATTGAATTTGGAATTTCCATCATTTGTTAGATTTTTCAACAAGGTGTCCAAACTACAGTTGAAAAATTGGAGAGAATCAACGAAACGTAACCTTTTGATTTCAAGTGCTAGGTTCTTATCCGCGTTGGTGGCGATAAAATGCAGGACAAATGTTTGAATATGACATGTGTGTCATTAACCCTTTAGGTTATGGAACACAACTGGAATGCTGTAGATTGCAGTTGTTGCAAAAAGTGGAGATGAATTCGTTGTTGTGCCAAGCAAGGGACGAGATGGTTAAACAACACAAGGCACTAGGAGTGTGTGTGTGTGTGTGTGTGTGTATCACAGAATTTGGTGGAATTTTCTGCATTGATATTGGATTTGCCCAGAAAGCATTCAAAGTCCGTGTCGATCGTTAATCTGATTTGCATCTGGTTTTGGATGTAAGGAAAATGTTAAAGTTCTATTTTTAGATTGGGAAATTCTGACGAGGTCATCTGACCTCGTAATGCAGTTTGTGGACTTTGGCCTAGATGACTCACGGGGTCAATGAGTGCGAAGTGATGGAGACATGACCCTTGCATAACTACTAATTATGTATGATTTTCTTCTCATGATGGTTCTGTCTCTATCTCAGTAGGCTTAACACTGCTGGCAGTTTTCTGATTTGTTCTGCTTGTGGAATGAGTTTAGAACATGCAGCTCTGTCAGATTTTGTTTCACAAGTTTTACGGATGGCACTAGAAGCCACAGACTTCCTTGCTTTACCTTTATTTAATGAGTCACCACCTCTAGCATTCTTAACAGTGGTGCTATCTTTGGATGCTGCGACAACTGGTAAAGAGCTGAAGTAATTTGGTTCAACACTGCAGACATTCAGATTTGAATGAAACCTATTTAACACCAAAGTGAGATATAAAAGAGAATAGCTGAAATAATATATATAATTCAACACAGCAGCACATTCAAATTAAAATGCTAGCTAGAACATCAAATCATGAGATAATACAATAGTTCAACAGTGCTGCAGATTTTTGTCTTAATTGCATATGGAACACTAAGGCAAAAGATAATGCACTAAAATAGTTCAAACAATACAGTTATATATCGCAGCACAGTCTCAGATATTTCAAGTACTAAGGCAACATATAGCATCTAGCCATAAATGTTCTGTACATCAGGCTGTTGGCTGTGGAAATATGCAATCATGGGCACGAGAACGGAGGGAATTCTGGGTTGGTTTGAGTGGAATGAGAAAGATGATTCATGTGGAATGATGGAGAATTGCTCCTCGTGAGTCACGGAACGTAGAGGTCCTCGTTCCTCAACGAGAGGACAATGCTGTGCATCTTCAAGTTCATGGTCATTGGAAGAGCAAAAACTATTGCCAACCAACGAGCGTTGTAACAATGATATTTAAAACCGTCGCCTTCGTCCACCATCTCGGTCTCTTGCCTGCCTCAGCCAAGTCTTGATTTTATCCTCAACTGCCTTGTTGTTTGTCGAGGCTGTAGGCTCGTTCATGCGAACAGCATCTGCAGCAGTAATGACAAAAAGCATTTAAGTTAAATAAAATATCACCTTTCCCTTGATTCACGAAAAGCAGACAAGTGCTCCTCGGCCTATAATTGGTCCTATCTCTTTTCTGCCATGTTCAAAGTTTGATGAAGTAGGCATATAGTCTACATTTCGAGGAATAGCTGGCTCAAGATTGTAAACAACATCCTTGGAAGTGACAATTTTTTCTACAGGCAGAGCTAGCTTGTGACACATTGTAAACATCTTTTGCTCTGTCAGTGCTGAAATCTCTGACATGGTTGAACAGGTAGAATTGTTGTTTATTGTCAAGACCAGGTGAAGCAATTTTGTCATGACATATATTTTTGCAAGGAACGTAGCTTTGGCCTTTTTCATCATCCACTAATTGCGCAACGTTGATTCCCGATACAGTAGAGTTATTAATTGCACATGCAGTGTCTGCCAAGCTTGAAACAGGTGTACATCTGACTGAATGTTTGCTTAAATAAGCCAAAGCACTAATCTAGTGCATATTTTGTATGACCTGTCACAACAAAATTCAAAGTACTGGTTTCATGCAGACCTATACAGTATCTTCAGAACAAATACCACAGCATGCAAAGATTTTTATTCTGTCCACCGCAGTTGTCACCGTGTAAATGCACAGTTGTCTTAGTCCAAAATGTGAGGAAAAAGTCCAGGTTACTCATTACAGAGTTTGAACCTTTACTGCAAGAATGGGCATCATCAATTAAAAAATTGATTTGTTTGGGAATGCCTTTTAGCAAATTTAGAATACTCCACACTTTCGGGGGCATAGAAAGTGGATTGGGCCTGGATGCATGGGTTTGTTGATATAGTGCACTTGCTGGGCATAGTCAGAACTGTGGTGGAACTAATTGGCTGACTACACAATGCATTCTGTGACAACTTGTAACCAATAGCTTCAACTGTACAGTCTGCAACCCTACTTTGACAGAGTGACCTTTCATTTACAACTGTTGCTAGATATTTCGCCTGCTTCAGGAGTTTTGCACTCTTCGCGCACTCTGGTAGGTTGGCACTCCTGTAAATAGTTGTATTGTTTTGGTGACAGTCCCAACAGATGTCGGTCGCTCCATGGTTTTGTAATCGCAATATTGGGAACAATGTGACGTGAAAGTTTCCTAAATGTGCTGTTTCCAAGACTTGCTTGAAATGTTGAACGACTACAGTTTTGACTATGCTCTGTTATCGATTGCAGCATGGAAAGTGAAAGCACGAAAGAAAAGAAATTGAAAGTTCCATCCACAAACCATTGATGCTCATATTGTTCGATCATTAACATGAGACTTCTTTTGTGAAGAACTTTCCATTCATTGAATCATTGGTGAAACGAAATAGCCACAATGCCAAGTTAAATGGTTCAAAGAATGTCCATGACTTCGTTGTAGCATTTGAATTGTTTAACTGATGTTGAATTTAACATTGCATTGATGGCTAAGTACTTTAAGTGATACTTACCATGATATTACCATGAAACACAATAATGTTGAAGCAACTCTAAATCCTCAGTTAGTCCTTACACTTAGCCTGCACTATATGCCACATGGCTGTATATATTTTATAACTGACGAGCACCAATTTGCTGAAACTGGTCCATCTTAGACACGCAGTTCAAATAGTCTGCTGTGACCACCTGTGTTCGTGCCAAAGCATCTACCGGTAGTAATTTTAAATAATGCCCAATGTGCCACTTGTGGTCATATAAATTGTCACTTACTCAGGTTGACATGTAGTGGCAGCTAATCTGGTGTTCTCAGTTGCTTGCTCTGATTCCTTTGCGACATCTGATTCATTGCAGTCGTCAGTGTCTGTAAATGGTGCCATAGTTTTAAATGAGTCACCAGATACTCTTTGAATCAGTATAAGGCTCTTTGAAACTGGGATGAACACATGATGGGTACTTTGAAATTGTCTTGATGGCATTGTACCTCTCATCCAACTTGCTATATATGGAACACCGGTATGAGCGATTTGGGTTAAATGGATTCGCTCTGGGATTTTTATGAGCATCAGCAAGCGTTCATCATTGTCATTCGGCATTTTGTGAAGTTGGTCCTGCGTTGAGGCTGACAAAGCGGCCATGGTTAGGATCTTTTCTTTTACGGCTTGGAATTCAACTGTGAGCGACTTGCTCACAGAATTGCTTGTCAAAAATTCATCTCGAACCTAAACATTGTGATTTTTACCAGAAACTTACGTTCTTGTCGACTGTAGGCGCAACCACTTGCGTGACATGCTTGCTGCCAGTTCTTTTCTGCCGATGGCCCCTTTTTATATTGCGAGAGAACCTGAGCTACTTGACATCACTGAATGGAGCATGTAAAGTGCAGAATGGTGAATTCAGCATGTCGATGAAGTAAAAAGTCTTGGGTTACTCCACATATTTAGAGGAAGCATAAGTTTTCAGCGGCTGTAGATGCCACCACTATCATGATGTGCTGCCAGTTTGTTCCTGTCTTGTTTCTCGTGTATTCTGTATTCCTTGGATCAACCAATTTTTGTTGCTTATGGTTGAGAAAGAATGAGTGAGGCGTCAGGTTATATTGTTTTGCTATGGGATTTTTATTAGCATCAGCGTCTTGGGTTACTCCACATATTTAGAGGTAGCATACATTTTCGGCGACTGTAGACGCCACCACTATCATGATGTGCTGCCAGTTTGTTCCTGTCTTGTTTCGTGTATTCTGCATTCCTTGCAGCAACGGATTTTTGTTGCTTGTGGTCGAGAAAGAATGAATGCGGCGGATGATCGGGTTTTAGGGATTCGCTCTGAGATTTTTGTGAGCATCAGCAAACCTTAATCGTTGTCATTCGGTATTCTGTGAAGCAAGTCTCGCTTTGAGGCTGACAAAACGGCCATGGTCAGGATCTTTTCTTTTACAGCTTGGAATTCAACTGTGAGCGACTTACTCACAGAATTGCTTGTCACAAATTCATCTCGAACCTAAAACATTTTAGCCATAATTTTGAAATTTATAAGCATAGCCAGCTGCCTAATTGCCATTATGGAATTGTAAGTGTAAACTGATTAGAAAGTACTCCTGGTCCTTGCTGTTTTGAAACGGTAGTGCTGTGAAGAATAAACTTACATTTTGCTGTTGTTCATGAGATGGTATCCAGTGATTTTTACCACAAGCATACGTTCTTGTCGGCTGTATATGCAACCACTTGCAAGATGTGCTGCCAGTTCTTTCCTGTCGTTGGTCTCTTTTCGATATTGTGGGACAACCTCAGCCGCTTGACATCCTGAATGGAACACATAAGGTGCTTATGGTTAACTTCAGCATGCCTATGAAGTAGCGAGTCTCAGGTTACCGTTAAATATATCTTGCAAACTTCTAGAAACAATCATAAGCGGGATCAGTCAAGAACAGAGCAGTATTGTTTGGTAGTTACAAGCATAAGAAGCTCAAAAGAGCAGAGAATTTTGAAATTAGAATTGCAGTAGTGCATTACGCTAAACAGTTTTCTATTCACACATGAAGTTGATGCCAATGTGAATATTGTGATGAAGAAGTTGGTGTTGATGCTTGTGAACATGATGACAAAGGCTCGATGGCTGTCGACGCATCTGTAAGGGAATTGTTTTCCTATCCACTTCGATGTCCCATTCGAAGGACATTTTGAACACCAGCTGTGGCTGAGCTTCACTTTCTTATGACGACGTCACAGCGTCTGCGTAAGTAAGGACCTATGTTGGAAACTTTAATTTTTCGGTGCTCCAACGCAAATGCTCATAAATTTGACAAACTCGCACACATAATTACATATACTAAATGTTCAACTGCATATACAAAATACATGCTTGCATAGAAATCAGAATGCAAAAATGCAAACATCATAAACATTAACAAGTTTGAAAACAAGTTTTTTTATGGCGTAATGAACCTGGTTAATGTCCTGGATGGAATCCACTTGAGCCCAGGTTAGTCCGGATAACTCCAGGCCACCAACAACAGCCATCCTAACCTTCAACACCTTTGAGCGACTTTCTGACAACAAATCCCTGCAAATGAAAATCGCGCACATTGGCAACAGTTGCCAAACAATTGGGTGTCAAGATCACCGACAATAACAGAAACAACTTGGGTGTCAAAAGACGTTCAGGTCTAAAATGCATAAAACTCGTAGTCATCCGAATGTTCATAGGAAGTTTATTCACAAAGGAATACATCTGACACCAGCATCTAGCTTCTACATCACACTGCTCGAAGATGACGAAGAGCTAATGACTATGCAGACAGTAATGAAAAGAAGCTCCCCAAACTTAGCTTTGCCCTGTGACTTGTACCTCCCAACAATTGCATTGCATGAAAACTCCATCGTTGATTTACCCTCTGTTGTAGACGTCTCAAAGTGAAAATTGGGAACCAACTTCTTACGTTCGCAAAAGTTATTTAGTATATCAGATGGCTTCTCAATCTGTTGTGACATATGGCTTCTCAATCTGATGTGGTCTTTTTATTTGAATTCTTCAGCTCCACTGGTTTCATTCAATGAATTTCTATAGTGCCCCTTCACCCCTCAGAAACCATCCTAGTCCACCCACTTGTCAACGTCTACACTGTGTCCGGTTAAAAAGTAGCCCTCACGAAAAGTGTCATAACATGGTCAAAACTTTTAGGATTTTTGTGAAATTTTAAACACAGCAACGGTGACCATATTTACACGAGATTCCAAAGTCGTTTGCAAATATTCGCGAGTTTGTCAAATTTGTGAACGTTTGCTGTTGTTGATGACTCTGGCCACGTCAAGTCGCTATCATCTAAATGCCTGTCGCAGAGAATTTTGTCTATGTGAGCAGTGAATGTTCTGGCCAAATCATCAGTTCATCGAGCCCTTCGGTATTGAGACCTTCCACTGTAAGAGAAAACATGACCTTTTTCGAATGCGCCAAGTCAAAATCGGCTAATACAAAAGCTGTGATGTGCCCAGCATTGTTCGTTCCAGACAATTTCATTATATCGTGCAGTAGAAATAACCAAACAAAACGTTTATTTCTGTATTCATATTTTTTTGCTCTGTGCAACATGCCATGCACACACCTAGAAATATTTCTATAGCAGGCTATCTTTAGAAAGAGCTTTTATGGAACGCTAGCTATGATACTTCAATTTACAGTTGAAATGAACTATAATCTCATGCATTTGATTTAGGTGTAGGTTTGAACTGAAGAAAATACTAAGGATGTCGCATATAGCTGCGCAGTTGTCATAACAAATGCCATTTTTGAAGTCAAGTTATTGGAATTGTGCAAAATCACTAGAAGACATCATCTTCGGCTCGCTTCTGTCTCAGCCCATGAATCGTCTGCTAATCATTCGACCTTTGGTGTAGTGGGCCTTCTCACGACTGACGACTGTACACATGACCAGCAGCCTCTGTTTGTCATTTTCACACACCTTTCCACAGAATGCATGTGCGAAGGCCAGTTAGAAACCAATTTTGGGTTGCTTTGAAGCACATTGATATCACACCCTACTGTCACATGACAACTCGTACAATATTTGAGATTTTAAGCAGACAATCCAATCTTCAAATGAGTTGTCTTTCATCTATCCACATACTGCACAGCTCACTATATTAGCAGTGCTTTTCTTTACGAATGGGACATTTGCCTCTTTCTTGTTTCTATTGATTGTTTTGTCTCAGGTCTGACAGACGTGTTTTAGGTGACTGTCAGGAGATGTGGTTCTTGGAAATAAAAAGTTTCTTTAAATACTTATCAGTTGCGTCATGTTAAATTGAAGTGGTGCACTCTCAGTGGTGCAACTAGGATACGGATATTTGTGATTAATTGAAAATCAATAGGTTTCAATTTGCGATTGACTTGTAAATCATAATTTTTTTAATACTTCTTTGCCGATCTGATACATTCTCGCTTTCAACACAATACGTTATAGTAGTAATTTTAAAAATGGCGAATTGCAATTTATTATCCTGAAAGAGTCTTATAGGTAGATCTGCGTGCTTGGCGTCATGAAAGACAGACACAGTAATGTGACTTTTTCACTATTCATGTCAAAGGCCACTCTCACACTGCTATCTTGTGACTGCATCCAGTGCACTACTTTCACATTGTGTCACACCCAAATTCTGAAATGTGTTTTTGCATACATGTTTCAGTTGTTTCTGAAAATAGTGCATTACTGGAGTTGTACAATTGTCCGATGTTTGTCGGTAACCAAGGAGCTGATGCTCGACAAAGTTTGGGTTCTAGCACAGTAAATGTCACAGTATCTGGAGGTGTCTGATTTCAGTTCACCAGTTGGGGCTAAGATTCCACTATGTGCTAGTACACTGACAGCACGCTTCTGTTGTAGAGAGACTTGTCGTGGTGGAAGATCGACAGCATTCTTCCTTTGTAGACATCCTTCCTCCTCTACCCGACTTTTCTTCCATCTGGACCCCATGTTCATCGATTTTTCATCGACCATTTAATATACAATTCCCGAGCTATGTGGTCTACGTATTGAAATATATGACTTTATGTTGGGCAAAACTTACATATAGATAGACTTGCCATGTTTCCCCATGCCATACAATATAGCTGTAATGGCAATTAGTGTCATGATACATTTGACTAAAAATATGGAAACTGATGTGCACTGATATTGTAGCTTCCTAATTTTTTGGCTTTGACGGAGTCGCGAGCACATCTGAATGGTTTTCTCTAGGATGTGCTATATAAATGATCGAATGAATGAATAGTCTGCTAAGTTATATGAGGAGGTGTGAAGTCCATGATGGATAGAAGGATGAGGCAGGAAAGATGGAATGTCTTATTTATGAATATCATCTACAGCTTGACTTGCTGACAATTGATTAACAAATGTGTTTCCCATTTGGCTGCATTCTTTTCAGGAAGTGTACTTATAACTTTCCAACATTCTCATTACTGTGACAATGGGTGATCCAGAAGAGAGAAATCCCACTTAGAGGATCCCTAAGAAGTAAATTTAAGTTTGCAGACGATGGGAGGTTAGGATTGATGCAGATGTGGAGAAAGACCATAGCATACTTCACATATTCTGCTGCAGAGACCTCCATACATCAGCGAGAAGCCTGCTTTTTTACCATAGAAGCAGCTCGGCACATTCCAAGCAGCTTCTCAATAAACGTATAGAAAAGTCGCAGTTCATCCGGGTACGCGACATCGAATACCCAGAAGCACATGAAAACAAATTCCAATGCCTCTGAAAAGCAGGAAGCACTGTCAACAGCTACTGCCACATTATCTAATTTCACTTAATATATGTGATTAACTTTAAATAACGTTGGCTGATGTACACCATCTGCTGCCATCCTCAACAACGCTCCGTCGATCATCTCATCCACCAAGTATTCGACGACTCAATCTCTTGAATCAACACACAGAATAACATCTGATAGCAGTTATAGCCCAGTGCCTCTCCGTAGGCAAATATAACTCAGTGCCTCTCCATAGGCAGTAGGCCATTGCAAAAAAATTTTTTTTAGAATGTTCATTGTGCAACCCTGGCATATTGTTACTATTACTGAAACATAATTGTCTGCAAATTTTCAGGTCTGTAGGCCATGTTTTGACCCCCGCCCACCTAAAAAGTAGTTTTATGTTCAAAACGGACATTGACAACATGGTAGCAAATTGTAAAATTTTTGCTTTACCTTTTAGAGGCTGTAACCATGGTAGCAAGGAGTGAATATATGAAAAAAGAACCACCTCAGGAAGTAGTTCCTCCAATTTCATCCCCACCAAACCGCCCATTACTTAGAAAGGATGACAGAGAGGTGCCTGAAGGTAGTTTAGGACATGATCAGCAAATTGCAAGCACTATGTAAATTTAATGCGCTATTCTACGTTGAAAACTGGCTCTCTTCATCCATTGGAGCTGATGCAGCGTATAATGATCTCAAGCTATCGCATGACTTGAACAAGTATTGTAAGCATGATCCACAAGTTGCCAATGCAGCCATGAAAACCTTGGAAAGGGACTTCTTGTACTTAACAGACGAATGTGCTGTATTCTCTCTCTTTTCAAACAGGCTCTCCACTTCAGTAAGACAGCAGATTGCTCGAACATTGCTCCGAATTCCTAGACCAAGACAGTTTGAAAGGGGCCATCCAACGTTTCCTATTCTGAGCCCCAGTACAAAGCTATCATCCCTTATTGGGCCCAAATCCTGGTTCTTGCTTC
The DNA here is from genome assembly GCA_949752735.1 of Lumbricus terrestris. Classification (NCBI taxonomy): domain Eukaryota; kingdom Metazoa; phylum Annelida; class Clitellata; order Crassiclitellata; family Lumbricidae; genus Lumbricus; species Lumbricus terrestris. The sequence continues at coordinate 38,099,805 of OX457050.1, forward strand.
ACAGCATGGGATTGGCGCCGACTGGTTAGGAAAACCTGTTAGTGAATGGCATAATGATCCCCATTACCAAGAAGCTGATACATATGTGTGGCATGTCAAAGTGGTGAATGATCTGTCGGAACGGGCTGTGTAACTAATCCAAGACTTCTCAACTAGTGATACCAATGATGAAACACAAAAACAGTTTTTATTGCAAATGGTCGAATACCAACGCAGAGAAATTCCCAACTTTCAAAAAGAGACATTAAAGAAGTTAACCTTCTCCTCCACAAAACCTCAAAATCAGTAAAGTGATTTGACATGATATCATTGTGTAATGTGTATACACATCTCACTTATTGAGATTGTGGGGCGCGGTGGTGTAGTGGTGGCGTCGTTGCCTTGAAGCCGGAAGGTTCGAGGTTCGAATCCACCTCAAGTCGCCGCGTAGGGACCTTGGGCAAGTCCTTCACTCGCAATTGCTCAGCGCTTCGGCGTGAAACTCTGATGCAGTGTCCGCTCTGCAGTCGGGAGCGCCTCTGAGTAGAATGCATGAAGGTGCGCTATAACAAGTGCACATACAAAGAAACAAACACTATTACCAAACTTGTTAGTTACTATATATGTAGTCTGTATTCTTTGTATAGTAAACAGTACTGTCTCATATTACAAACATTTTGTCATGCAGGAAAACAATGATTTATTAACTAATTCAGTTGATCGTGTTGGGCGGGGGTCAAAACACGACGAAATGACCTGAAATTTGGTGAACATTCACATTTTGCCATTAGAAACAAGATAGGAGGGTTGCACCATATAATTTTTAAAAAAATATTTTCCCCATACATAAATGAAATGGCCTAATAGGCAGATTTAATCCAGTGCCTTTCCGTAGACAGATACAACCCAATGCCTCTCCATAGACAGATATAATCCAGTGCTTCTCCATAGGCAGATATAACCCAGTGCCTCTCCGTAAGTAGATATAGCCCTGTGCCTCTCCATCGACATATATAACTCAGGGCTTCTCAATAGGCAGGTATAATCCAATCCCTCTCCATAGAGAGATATATCTCAGTTCTTCTCCATGGCATACTACTAGTCTACACATATTCTGCTGCAGAGACCTCCCTACATCAGGGAGAAGCCTGCTTTTTTGCCTTAGAAGCAGCTCGGCACATTCCAAGCAGCTTCTCGATAAATGAATAGAACAGATGCAGTTCGTCCAGGTACGCGACATCGAATACCCAGAAGCACATAAAAACAAATTCCAATGCCTCTGAAAAGCAGGAAGCACTGTCAACAGCTACTGCCCCATTATCTAACTTCACATAATATATGTGACCAACTTTAAACAACGTTGGCTGATGTACACCATCTGCTGCCATCCTCGACAACGCTCCGTCGACCGTCTCATCCACCAAGTATTCAACGACTCAATCTCTTGAATCAACACACAGAATAACATCTGATAGCAGGATATTCCCCTCTGGCATTCCACACTTTCTGAGGACACAACGCTAATTCTCCACTGCACGACTCCTGTCGCAGACAAAGAATCTTTTACGTTGCTCACACCGACGGATTGGCAGACGTAGCGTAGCGTCTTTCGTTTAAGACGTACCACACATCGGTAGTTACTCTACGTAACAGAGAATCACAGACAGCGTTCACGCAATCCAGCTATCACGAATCGTGGATACGGGCTGAGTTCTAAACTTTACTTCAGCGGTTTTCCATGCGCACTTTAATTCCTGGTAACGCAGGTTCTGTCTGCAAGAGTTTCAGTCGACTTGCGCAAAGTGGCGTCTGGAAGGAGCCTTTTATATGCGCCAAAGACACTTCGCTGTTGCCGTCGCCTCCTTATTTCTGGCGTTAATCCAATTTGGTCAGGACACACTGACTTCAGCACACAACCTCACACGCGCTTACAGACACTATCCACGGCGCATGCTTACACACGGTTTCACAGAATTTTAAGATAAAGCAAGGGCATCGTGAAACAAAAGTGGAAACTTATAGTTTCTCACATATGCATGCAAATATTTCAGTATTGTGTGTTATATGAAAAATACTCTGATGTTGTTGGTAAATTGCTTATACATTAAATGCAGAGTCAAATACATACTGTCAGGCACCGTCTCTATGTATAGGTGTTTCCCCTTTTGCTGCTTATGAGCATGTGTACTTCAAACTTTCCAACGTTCTCATTACCGTGACAATGGGTGATCCAGAAGGGAGAAATCGCACTTAGAGGAGCCCGAATGAGTACATTTAGGTTAGATGGAAGTTTAGGATTGCAGATGTGGAGTTGGACCTGCAGAAATGGAAGAAGCATTTCCAGTCGAATTTGCCAGCCTATTTTCCAATTTTGCCAAAGTCTATTGCTGACCGAAATTTCGATATGTTGCACAATTCAATAGACGATTCTTATAGCTTGTAGAAAGTATTGTGCATGGAAATATCATGTCCAAGATTGGTTGCCAACCATGACATTTCGTTACTGTTGAAGGCCAGAATCTGTGACACGGCGGCCACATATTTGCGGAATTTACACGGTGGCCACATATTTGCGGATTTTTTTGCAATTGATTCTCTCTGAATGCTCAAGCTCTGCACATTTGAATGGTTTTCTCTAGGATGTGCTATATAAATGCTCGAATGAATGAATAGTCTGCTAAGTTATATGAGGAGGTGTGAAGTCCATGATGGATAGAAGGATGAGGCAGGAAAGATGGAATGTCTTATTTATGAATATCATCTACAGCTTGACTTGCTGACAATTGATTAACAAATGTGTTTTCCATTTTGCTTCTTCTTTTCAGGAAGTGTACTTATAACTTTCCAACATTCTCATTACTGTGACAATGGGTGATCCAGAAGAGAGAAATCCCACTTAGAGGATCCCTAAGAAGTAAATTTAAGTTTGCAGACGATGGGAGGTTAGGATTGATGCAGATGTGGAGAAAGACCATAGCATACTACACATATTCTGCTGCAGAGACCTCCATGCATCAGCGAGAAGCCTGCTTTTTTGCCTTAGAAGCAGCTCGGCACATTCCAAACAGCTTCTCAATAAACGTATAGAAAAGTCGCAGTTCATCTGGGTACGCGACATCGAATACCCAGAAGCACATGAAAGCAAATTCCAATGCCTCTGAAAAGCAGGAAGCACTGTCAACAGCTACTGCCCCATTATCTAACTTCACATAATATATGTGATTAACTTTAAACAACGTTGGCTGATGTACACCATCTGCTGCCATCCTCGACAACGCTCCGTCGACCGTCTCATCCACCAAGTAGTCCAATAGAGAAGGTACCGACCGGCCGCGGGCCCCCAACGGTGATATGACAAACTTCGCCCCCGGACTGTTGTAAGTCGGTGTAGTTTTCCTGTGAATTGACAACTAGGAGGTCCCGAGTAAGACTTACAGTTCTGAATGATAGTCACACAACGAATTTGCTTCTTCAAAATATACCCCGTTTAACAATGTCTTCAGCCAACGAAGTACGATATCACAGTTCAACAGTCTGGAATAATGTTTCACACGTCGAACTCCTACTTCATTCTCGCAAGAGTTAACTATGCAGTACTTTTAAATTCAGACAATGACAAGACGAATCGACCATCCATACAGCCACTGACCAACAGACTGACCACACCTGGACATCACCACACCTCCACGCTTCACCACCATCCCTTCCATACAGCTAACCACCCAACCTACCCAGTCTATCCAACAGTATTGGAATATATGTCTTTATGTTGTGCAAAACTTACATATAGATAGACTTGCCATGTTTTCCTCATGCCATACAATATTGCTGTAATAGCAATTCGTGTCATGGTACATGTGACTAAAAATATGGGAACTGATGTGCACTGATATTGTAGCTTCATAATTTTTGGTGATCCAGATGAGAGAAAACCCACTTAGAGGATCCCTAAGAAGTAAATTTAAGTTTGCAGACGATGGGAGGTTAGGATTGATGCAGATGTGGAGAGAGACCATAGCATGCTTCACAGATTCTGCTGCAGAGACCTCCATATATCAGCGAGAAGCCTACTTTTTGCCTTAGAAGCAGCTCAGCACATTCCAAACAGCTTCTCGATAAATGAATAGAACAGTCGCAGTTCATCCGGGTACGCGACATCGAATACCCAGAAGCACATGAAAGCAAATTCCAATGCCTCTGAAAAGCAGGAAGCACTGCCAACAGCTACTGCCCCATTATCTAACTTCACATGATATATGTGACCAACTTTAAATAACGTTGGCTGATGTAAACCATCTGCTGCCATCCTCGACAACGCTCCGTCGACCGTCTCATCCACCAAGTATTCAACGACTCAATCTCTTGAATCAACACACAGAATAACATCTGATAGCAGGATATTCCCCTCTGGCATTCCACACTTTCTGAGTACACAACGCTAATTCTCCACTGCACGACTTCTGTCGCAGACAAAGAATCTTTTACGTTGCTCACACCGACGGATTCGCAGACGTAGCGTAGCGTCTTTCGTTTAAGACGTACCACACCTCGGTAGTTACTCTACGTAACAGAGAATCACACAGCGTTCACGTAATCCAGTTATCACGAATCGTGGATACGGGATGAGTTCTAAACTTTTCTTCAGCGGTTTGCCATACGCACTTTAACCCTTTCGTGTCCGAATTATTTCTAGAGCAGCCAAAAAATATTTGAAGTGTTTTTTGAAGAGATATGACCAATATGTTGTGCCATAAAAAATATTTAGTAATTAGGCAATGCCTAATTAAAATTAATTAGTGTTGCCATTTGGCAACAAGGGGAATGCATGGAAAAGTTTCCATATGGCAACAATGATAGAGTAACATGTCAAATAGCATAAGAAACCTGAAAACGACTGCATATTGCATGTCTATTGTTTCACATGACAATTTATGACTTATCTAAGTATAGCAGTTCTTTTTTAGACATGGGGCACAGATTGACATCGCACTTGTCATACGTGGTATGAATGATGGATTTATCGCAATTTCTACAGTGCCCCTTGTCTGATCTATAAAAAACAGGTGTCCGATGCTGTCCAAGCTCATTTCAGTGAGTGGAGCCAGCTCCCCAACCCACCCAGCCCACCCCACCCCAGGCCACCCCACCCAACCCAGCTCCCCAACCCACCCAGCTCCACCCCAGCCCACACCACCTGAACCACCCGGGCCACCACCCCACCACAACCCTCCCTCACTCGGGCCACCCACCCCACTCTATCCACCCCACCTCACCCTACCCTACCCACCGACACCCCACTATTCCCCACCACAACCCACCCTCCCCATCCCAACCCACCCCTTTTGAGTAGTAGCATTTGTAAAGAATCCAGCCATTGACACAGGCAGCATTCAAAACCAACCAGAATATCCTGTGGTACCACTGTACACTGAGGTCAACAGTGTCGACTCAACACCTATATGGGCAACTAGTTGGGGTGCCCGGGAAATATAGGATTTGTCCCGCTCCCAGCCAATACCTTACTAGTCCATCCTCACTGCAAGTTCCCCAACCGCCCGCTTCCAAACCCACCCAGCTCCACCCCAGCCCACCCCACCTGACCCCATCCCAGGCCACCCCACCCAACCCAAGCCCGTCCAAACCCCACCCCTCCCCAACCCTCCCCCACCCCTCTCATCCGGGCCACCCACCCCACTCCATCCACCCTCACCCTACCCTACCCCACACACCGCCACCCCACCATTCTCCACCCCACCCCACCCACCTCTTTCAGTCTAGAAAGTGGTACATCACCACCTTCAGACTCAGTTTCTGCATGAGAGCATCGGCATCTAGAATGTATCAGCTGATACCAGCACCTGTCATAGCATGAAACTCTCCCGTCTAAATCGGCATCCATCGTGCAGTAAAAGCATTCATCCCATATCACCAAATATGAGTAAACCACATTCTAAACCTTTTTCTGTGAGGATTTCACACATCCGTGAATCAATCTTATTATTTTATGTTCAAACACACAAACTTTAGCTGTTTATATAATGTGCCAAAATCAGACAACATTATGCTACACATCCATAGCTTCCCATTGTTGCCAAATGGCAACCGATATAAAACTAACCGATTTTGCAAATTTACACAAAACAGTGAATTTATAGCAAGTCAGAGTTGAATACTGATCTATGCCTACTCTTAAAATATTTTTTACTCTTTCTTAGCATTTATCAGTAAAAAGAAATTAAATCAAAAAAATTGACATTTGAAAATTGGAAATCACACTGACTTCAAGATCATAATAGTAGAACATAATTGCCACAAAGATACTTCCTAGGGCAATAATTACCTTTAGCCATCATAGATGTAGCTAATGCTGCTTCAAATTCTGTTTAAAAACGTTGCATAAGAAAAATAATAATTTTAATTAGCTGTGTTGCCATATGGAAACAAGGGACACGAAAGGGTTAATTCCTGGTAGCGCAGGTTCCGTCTGCAAGAGTTTCGGTCGACTCGTGCAAAGTGGTGTCTGTAAGGAACCTTTTATATGCACCAAAGACACTTCGCTGTTGCCTTTGCCTCCTTGTTTCTGGCATTAATCCAATTCGGTCAAAACATGCTGACTTCAGCACACAACCCCACACGCGCTTACAGACACTATCAACGGCGCATGCTTACACACGGTTTCACAGAATTTTAAGATAAAGCAAGGGCGTTGTTAAAAAAAAGTGGAAACTTAAGAAAAATGGTTTGATGTTGTTGGTAAATTGCTTATACATTATATGCAGAGTCAAATACAGAGGTGATAATAAATAAGATACTGTCAGGCACCGTCTCTATGTATAGGTGTTTCCTCTTTTGCTGCTTCTTTTGAGCAGGTGTACTTGAAACTTTCCAACATTCTGACTACCGTGATGATGGGTGATCCAGAAGAGAGAAATCCCACTTAGAGGAGCCCCAATAAGTAAATTTAGGTTAGATAGGAGTGTTTTGGGGTAGGGTCAGCGTAGATGGAGGAAGCATTTCCAGTCGAATTTTGCAGCCCTTTTTCCAACTTTGCCAAAGTCTATTGCTGACCGCAATTTCAATATGTTGCACAATTCAATAGACGATTCTTATAGCTCGTAGAAAGTATTGTGCATGCAAACATCATGTCCATGATTGGTTGCCAACCATGATATTTCGTTACTGTTCAGGGCCAGAATTTGTGACGCGGTGGCCACGTATTTGCGGAATTTACACACTGGCCACATATTTGCGGATTTTTGTGCATTTGATTCTCTCTGAATGCTCAAGCCCTGCACAACTTTACATAGAGCAATCTGCCACTGTTATTTGTTAAGATCCTTGGACAAGCAAAGTAGTATCTATATGGATTCTTTATGCTGGCTTGTAATCTGATGTGTTCGTTTGCAATTAACACAGTCTTCACAACTAACAACTGCACCGATCTAAAAAAACAATGCCAAACATATGTGATGGAAGATTTATCTGTTTTCCTTTTTTTATGAGACGAAACAGAATCCATTACGTCCCATGGCAGTAATTATCCCATTTCTTCTGTATCTGAAACCCAATCTCATCTGCATTTACCACAATTAACACAGTCTTCACAACTAACAACTGCTCCTCATGACAAGCTCTCAAGCCTGTCAGTGTCACGAAAGCGGAAAGAGATGTAAAGACGATCCTTCTTGTCCTTGAAAACGTCGATTCCAGATCCTTTAAGAGCAAATGGATGTCTTGATGACTGATAGCAGATGAAAGCAAATGGCCGATCTAAAAAAACAATGCCAAACATATGTGATGGAAGATTTATCTGTTTTCCTTTTTTTTATGAGACGAAACAGAATCCATTACGTCCCATTAAAACGGCTATAGTTGAAGTCCAGGCTTCAGTCAAGTATTCAATGGAATCATGATTTCATGATCTAAGTCAACATTTTCGAGGTTAAAGAATGCGATGGAACCAATGTCACATATGTTGCACTGCAAGAAACCAAAATGGCGGACAAAATGGCGGCCACAATCTTAAATGGCTATAAATGAAGTTATGTATGCAATAGAAATATGATTTCAGAGTCCAAATCAACATTTTCGAGGTCAAGGAATGCGATGGAACCAAGGTCATATATGTAGCACTGTAGGAAAACCAAAATGGCGGACAAATGGCGGCCAGGTTCTTAAAATGGCCATAGGTGAAGTCAAGTATGCAATGGAATAATGATTTCAGGGTCTAAGTCAACATATATGACTATTAGGCTACACTGCGCTAGAGAAATGGGTTTTGAAATTTGGTTCGCTATACATGATGGTTCGCTTTACCTGCAAGGACCCGGCCTATTGCTCCGTATGGTTCTCTCACTTTGTTACAGAAGTGCTGAAACTTGCATAGAGCCTTGGATATTATGTCCATTTAGGCCTACGTGACGTGCATTACATTTGATAACATGTTTATTGCTACATAAATTTCCTTCACGTTGTCAATTGGAGCAAATCAGTCGATCCTACCCGTCAGCAGATTTTCCAAATTCATTCTTACTGGCCTGAAAAGGCGTGTAAAGACGATCCTTCTTGTCCTTGAAAACGTCGATTCCAGATCCTTTAAGAGCAAATGGATGTCTTGATGACTGATAGCAGATGAAAGCAAATGGCCGATCTAAAAAACAATGCCAAACATATGTGATGGAAGATTTATCTGTTTTCCTTTTTTTTATGAGACGAAACAGAATCCATTACGTCCCATGGCAGTAATTATCCCATTTCTTCTGTATCTGAAACCCAATCTCATCTGCATTTACCACAATTAACACAGTCTTCACAACTAACAACTGCACCTCATGACAAGCTCTCAAGCCTGTCAGTGTCACGAAAGCGGAAAGAAATGCTCTTTGATTTTATATGAATCTTTAAAATCATGACACCTTCCTGAAACACCAACTTAACATGGTCTTGTGTTGACCTTTCACACATTTCGTTACAGTGCTTAAATTGATGCAATATGTTATTCCTTTCAGCCAGCTGAAATGCAAGATGTCGTACATCAATATATATATATATATATTATATATATATTGATCACCAAGACCATGATACATGCAATCAACAGATTTGATAGACATTCATGCGCAATTGGTGTGAATGGGTAAACCCAAAGGAACATAAGCTTCCGCTAGGTAGGGTCACCCTAGACTCATCCAGTGTTTTAGTTGTCCAAAATTAACTGGGGGGGGTCAGTAATTTTGTACAGATTACCAAAGTACACAAATACATGTCAAATCCCTGCCGTTACAGAAATTAAAAGCGGTGATTTGTAACTTTCTCTTTCCGCTCTCCAACACGTCATGTAATTATACTCACCTTTATTCATGAGATACAGTTGTATTCACTTTAATTACAGTACTTGCCAAATGTTCATGTAAATGGCTAAAAGCCTAAAACCATGATTTAGCTGACATGCCACAGAATTCTGAAGTTTTTAAATAAGAGTTACTATTCACACAAAAATAATGTCGAGCTGTGTTTAGTAACTTCCTTTTTCTTAGGAAGTCCGGTGGCTTTGTCCAAAACACCATGTCTGCCAGCCTTAAGCCATGAAATAACATATTTATCAACATTCCATGCCGTAAGAGGCGGACTGTTGATGCCAATCATCAACAGATCATTGACTGAATTCACCAGGAGCCTGTTTCTTCCACTGGTGTGGTAGAGATTCATCTGACTGAATCCTCTCTCACACTCAGCAGAAGAAACAGGTAAAACTTCCAACAAATCGACAAGTGTCTGTAATTTCTGACCCACAAGTACACCATCACTGTTTTTAAACATAGCATAATCAAGCACAATATCAGCTGCCTCCGAATTACTCATTCCAAACGACTTGCACAACAATGCAACTTGTTTTTCCCCAAACAGCGCCCGTTTCAGAAGATCCTTTGGCCACGATGTTTTATTTAAAGAATTAGCAGCCTCTAAGAATTCAGTGGATGGAAATCTCTGCTGCAAATTATCATACAAAGACTGAAAGAACTGGTTTTTCAAATTATCAAATTTCTCCACGTCGTCGGCACCCTGAACAATCTCAACACCTTTATAGCATTTGTCACTATCAAAAGATGCCCAAAATTTTCCTAATGTTCTTCCATTCTCCTGTTTTAAAGCTAGCAGCTTTAACTTAATGTCATCAATGTGGCAAAAAGCAGTAACAACAGTAGCCGAATTGCTCTGCAAAAACAAAGACAGCTGCTTAAGGCACCGTAAAGCATCCTTCAGCATACGCGATAAAGGAAGAGAAAACCCATCGTACATCAAAAACTCGTTGAACCTTCATAAGTTCAATAGACAACATGTTAGCTACAGATTCCAGCTCTCTCTGATTTTTAGGTGAGACACTATACACTTTATACAACTGATCAATGAAAATCCTGAAATGAGAAACAATATTTACCGTGTCAACAGAGTTTTTTACAGCAAGTTCTAGTCTATGTGCCATGCAGTGGAAGGTTTTCAACTGAGGATACTTTGCTTTCAATAAAGTGGCTACACCTCTATGCTGGCCAACCATGCAGCTTGCACCATCACTACAAAAGCCAACAAACTGCTCGCACAGCACATCATTGCTGAAACCAATTTCATTTAGAAACGTTAACAATGTATGTTCAAGACCAGCAGCAGTTCCAACAGTCAATTCGATTAAACCTAAAAAGTATGTACATGCTTCACCGTCAAACCTTGTGCGAATATAAACAATCATTGACTGCACATTTGCCACAGAGGTGCTCTCATCAACCAGAATTGAAAATTTGGACTTTTGAGTGTGCAAACCTGTCTGCTTAACTTCTGCACATGATGTGCATTTTAAGTTACCTGTCTCAGAGTTCAATGACAGCCAAGGACGACTTCTTTGCCAGGCTTGAAATTTATCAAGGTTTCTGCAGACTCTTGGATGTGTGTATGTTTTGGCACGAGGCGAAAATGAAGCACCTGCACTGGAACCTGGCTCTTCAGGCGGATTGCATTCTTCAACCACATTGATTGGGGAAGATGCAACCGGTGATTTGTGAAACTCAGATGAATCTATATATTAAATATGTAAAACACTTCATGTTAATAGAATGAATTGAATCTGAAAATACTGGAGATATTAAGTTGAAACTTATATATTTAGGCAAAACTTGTGAAAGAATTTTTCTATTTTGTAGTTTGCCCACCAAATTAGCAGGCAAATAAACCCTAGACGCTGACGAATACGGGCTGCGTGGAAACTAGTACAGGTCCGGGAGGTCCCGATTGTAAACTTTTGTCGGTAATCAAATGCATAAATCAGAATTTTCTTAGCAGTTAGGCTCTGAACTGTGCCATCAATGAATGCAGATTCGTAAACGATTGTAAACTTTTGTCCGTAATCAAATGCATAAATCAGAAGTTTCTTAGCAGTTAGGCTCTGAACTGTGCCATCAATGAATGCAGATTCGTAAACGATTGTAAACTTTTGTCTGTAATCAAATGCATAAATCACGCACTCACCGTTGTTAGGAAGTTTAGATGTCGATGGTTTAGCTATGGGCCCATAGCTGTGGGCGGCCTGGACTGCCTCGCTGGACATATCGGCACATCGAGACTTTTTATTCAAGTCTTTTTCTTCTTCGTCGCCACCATCGCCGACGATCTTTCGCTTGCTTTTCGCGAATCCAAACGCAAACAAACTCATTTCTCTGCAACTTTTCAAGAGAAACTGGACGATTTAACATGCAATCAGTAGCTGACAAACAGGAAAAGGAAATACGTTGAAGAACATGAACATTACTAATATTTACTTGAGAATGGCTCCCTACCCGCGTCATAATTATAGGCTGGTGCCTGGTTCCCTACTCTCAGTCACGCATTGTATAGACAAGTATTGCAGCCAATTAATTTGAGACACGAATCAAGAATCATACGAATATGGACGAAGGGGCCAAGGAACTGGGGGGGTCAGAAGCTGACCCCCTCAACACATTTTTAGTCACTTAACTGAGGTGGTCAGACAACGAACTGAGGGAGTCCAACCCCCCCCCGACAACTAAATCACTGGACACATCAGATATTAATACAACAGTGTCTGTTTAATCTTGTCGAAAGGTTACAGTTTACGAACCATAATAAAGTAATTCATGCCCAACATCTTTTTACCATTTAACCAATCATTCCTGGTCATATTGCAGACTTGCAAATGACAACATAAAAAGTGTACTTTGCTACATACCTTTTTCAGATAATCTGCAACCATATATGGTTCAGAGTTCCTTGAACCTCACTTGTGGACGAGTCCATATTTCTATGAACAGTGTTTCTGAGTGGCAGTTCGAAACGGGAATCATGTGAACCTGTTGGCGTTTCTGGCTGAAATTCAGATGTATCAATGATAAGTCCTGCCTCAAGGAATGGAGCTGTATTCAAGGGTCCTACTAGAAAAGGAGTGCTAGCTACCATGGCTCCAGCATTAGTTGCAGCCATCACACTGGTTTCTAAAACAGGCGAAGCAATATCTTTGGAAGAAATAGGCACAAGAGCAGCTGGTGGATGCATCTCATTGAGTGCACAGTTACCGTTTGATAAATCCATTGGAGTATCAAGGACCAAATCGAGAAAGGTGGAACCGGTAGTTGTCTGAAAGGCAATTTCTCTAAAGCCATCCCCCTCTCAGTGCTCCCGTCTCAGTGCTACATGCATCAGCAATCCTCTGCCGGACGATCGTTTGCCCCAAACCTGAATTCCCTAGAGGAGGGGGACTAGATTAAGCACTAGTGCGCCTGTCCAGTCACAGCTAGGATGAAGTATCACAAATTTGCATTTTCCCCATAATTCCATTCAAAAGTTTGCTGCTGCCTCAAATGCTGTTGGATCATTACGACATTAAGCATATATCTAGATTTAATTGCACTAATGTGACCCTAAATGTTTCCGGTAGGCATTCCAAGGTTTTTCACCTCTGAATGTCATTTTCTTGGTTGAAGTTACGACGAATAAAAAAAAATTTCAGGCTCAATTCATTCATCAAAGTTCTTACCTTAACTGGTTGCATTTTTCTGCATTCAAGAACTAATCTAGCTAGAATGCGTGCACCTTGGCTTACTCTGTTTATGTCATTTAATTTCTGATCATCTGTGGAGCCTAGTGACTCCAATGTCAAGGCTGAGTTTCTCTTTATTGGAGCATCTTCATTAACTACAATTTAAAATTGTTATTCATGTGCTGCAGCATTTCACCTGTGATAACACTGGTCAACAATTTAAAAAAAAATTGTGTCTTTGATTTTCTTGCTTTTTTCTATGTGTATCAATGCTGTGACTACAAAAATGTGTTTTAAAAAATTAATTGGCTCTACTATTGAAAATATTTTCAAAAATGGTTTTTCTTATATTTCGCAAAGTTCGAAACCTAAATTGACATTATTGAAACAGAACATTGATAGAGATTTTCTAAGTACCTGTAGAATATTTTTTGGTTTTCATAAAGTATATAATATTTGGGTGAAACATAATTCCTCTGCATTAGACCGTTCTTTTTTCTTTGCCTGTCGCTTGTACTCTACATCTGGGGCATCTCTCACCACTGTCCAGCAGTAGTCTGCTAACATCGCAGGACTCCATTTTCCCTGATACATGTTTTCCATCGTCGATATGTCCTGATGGAAACGTTCACCACTTTCATCGCTAACTGCACCACCATTATCAGGAAAAAGTCCAAATGAGAGTGCAGAAAGTGAATTTTCAATGACATGTTGCACCCTAATTTCTGGTAGGCTAAGAGAAGTCTCGTCACCAGTTCTTTATAGTTATTCACAGGGCAGATAGTTTTCTGCATTTGTATGCCTTTTTTGATGGTCGCCGTCTTACAATGAGCGATCCTTTCTTGGCAGAAAGCACAGAGGCATTGTGATTAAAATTTCCACGATTTGCAAGTTGGGCAAATCCTCTTCGACTGTCTTCCTTACTGGAAATCGAAATAAGCTTTGCCACCTCTGGCTCATTTCAATGGACTCTTTCCATATGGCGCCTCAGCTTACCAAGAAAGAGCTTTTCACAGAAAAGGCACGAAACTTGCTTATCATACTTTCGAGTTCCTTTTTCATTTTTTGATGGGCCAACACACAGGTTTAGAGTGGAAGACCTGATGTGACATGAAATTAGCTAACTGGTTAAGTACGGAGTCAATTTATTACCACAAAGATTACTTTCATTGCTATTTGCTTTCAAATATTCAATACATCTGCAATAACTGCGAACGTTTCTTCTCGTTTTGTTGAACAGTAGTGGCATCTGTACTCGACAGAGAAACTTCCACAATCCCACCAATGTAACGAGAGCCTAGATTATTGCTGGCATTAAAGTCAACAACAGCCTCGAAAATTTTGTCAGGTGCAATCTCTATTCCCCTGCTTCAAGATCTTACAAATCCTGAATTTGCTAGTCAAATACTTTGAAGTCACCAAGATGTTTGCTGCTACTGTCTTCACATGACAGACTTAGTTGCAGCTGACCCACTGAAGAACAATTATGATTGTAGAAATCAGCTACCGTAAAATACACCCCCAAAGGTCCATGCCTGTTTTTAGCAGAATCAAGACGATTTAATATCTGAAATGCATCCTGAAAATATACCATGAGAGTGTCGCCTCTGACGAATGTCAGTGAAACAATTGCGAAATGATGCTGACCTAGATCGTTGCAGCATTACGTCCGAGTTTCTACGACACGGAACCTATGTTCTTGCATTTTCTTTCTGAAACCTTGCGATCTCTATCTTTCTTTGCTTGTGACACAAAGTACATACCTGCATGTCAGTTTGTGAATGCTAATCAATAAGGTCAGTATGTCAGAATCCTCATACAGGACAGTAATGGGAGGAATCTCCATTTCTGGCAGAATCCGGAGCAACAAATGCAATCATCACATCTGCGTTCTTGGTGGATTGCAAATATCTCGAAAACGGGAAATATTTCGCAAACGTCCATCAAAGGAAGCCAATTAACCTTGTGCAACAAATATTCACCATGAATTGCATCATACTCCACAGCAGATGTCAGTGACGCATTAGTCATTCCAAATGTAAATTTTCTATGCAGACTGGGTTGTCTGGCTTCCTCATGAGTCCATCTTTAAACAGTGCCATTGGATATAATAATAATAATATTAGCAATAAATGGTCGTGACAATAGGAATGTCACATTATTCTAATAGCATAAAATGTCACACATACTTGTATGTTCTCGGTCGAACCAGTACGGTACATTGTTGGCAGTCAGTTTTTCAACCAGTTTAAGAAAAAGGATGTCTTGATGACCGATAACAGATGAAAGCAAATGGTCGATCTAAAAAACAACCCCAAACAGATATGACGGAAGATTTATCTGTTTTCTTTTTTTTATGAGACCCAACAGAATCCATTGCGTTCCCATAGCAGTATTATTATTTCATTTATTCTGTATCTGAAACCCAATCTCATCTGCATTTACCACAATTACTGCAGTCTTCGCAACTTTCAACTACACCTCATGACGAGCTATCAAGCCTGTCAGTGTCACGAAAGCAGAAAGAGATGCTCTTAAGATGCTCCTTGATTTTATATGAAACTTTCAAATCGCGACACCTTCCTGAAACACCAACTTAATATGGTCTTGTGTTGACCTTCGGATCTGGTTAGACATTGTAGCATGCAGTCACACATTTCGTTACGGTGCTTAACCAAGTGGCTCTAGCAGTTCGTGCATTCACCGACCTCTTTTTAGACCACAAAGGCTCTTAATGCTTCTCATCATAGTTTGCTCAATACTAGGTCCAGTAATAACCCAGCTTAGTATAGACCAGACAGGTATATGGTATGGTTACCCAGTAGGAATTGTTCATACACCATTGGCTGGTTTTACTTATGAATATTTCTCATCTATTGTACATCGTAATTGATGAATTGCGTCACGTGCGGCATTTCACGTTGATGTTCTGGGACCATTGGGGCAACCAGGATTTGCGATTGACCCGTCTTAAAGTCATCCATTGCTTTCTTCCTCTGACGTCGTTGACAAGCATTGCCTGCAAGCACACACACACACACACACACACACACATTCACGCCTTGTATGCACATGCGAGAATGTGGTTCTCTACATCCGCTTCGAGACCGTGTAGAACGCGTGGGGCTAGAAGGACGGTCTATATATCAAAATCTTCGTCTTGATGAGTAGCCAATAAACATCGCCGAATTGAAAAGATACGCCCCTTGAGATTTTAACTATAGCCAATAACATACCTTGCATCATATGCGAGATCGTCAATCCGAGGACTTGAAGTTTCCAGTCTTCTTTGGCAACGTCCCAAAAATCATCACACTGTTGTTTCAAATAGCTGCACCCTTCTCGTACTGCCTTTCCACGAAGATTCTGGGCACACTTCGTCAATGACTGGCCCAGACGCAGCGCTAAAGAAGGAATTTCGTATGTTCCTGTTTGACTGTTGTATCCCGCCAGAGTTTTCACGGCATCACATACAACATCAAACTTTCCAACCGACATCTGATTTCTTGTCGACCATGATGGGACAGTCCTTTGCGGCCTGTTTGGTAGAGACGCTTCCCAAATTCTAATATCGTGATGTCATTTCGAACAGCCATAGCCACTTCCCCATTTTCTAGGTGGGCTAAAATGTTATCAGAGAAAGCTTGTGTAATCAATGCATTGGACTGTACAGGTAGAAGAAGGGCACCCTCGGCCTGGTGGTTCACTTTTCCTGAAGTGTTTTCTTCAGTTCCATAATGACTTCTCCCAACGCACTTTCTATTGTGTTTGTAGAGCTGTTTCCTGCTGAACAATCCATGACATTTTGCACATGGTAAGAATTTACTAGGATCGCTTGGCTTTCCTGAAGGATCCCGTTTGGCAACAACAAGTTGTCCAGTTCCTGTTTCGTAGATTTGCTGATTATGCGAGTAATTGCCTTTATGAAGCAACTTCTTCCATATTTTTCTACGTTCTTCAGATCTAAGTGGAAAGCCATATTAGACGTCGAACAACCCCAGACATACAAGATGCATATAGTCTAACACAAATTGAGAAACCATTCCAATATGCAACTCAGAAAGAGGTGTAAGACCACGGTGATGTTCTGCGTCCCGCATGTCAGCAAATGATGTGTCTGTTCGATGGGTTGCATTGTGTTCAGGGAATGTCATTTCATGCTGCCACACACCAGACTGAATGCATCTTTCACAGGCAGAGTATGCATTGTGGCTTTTGGTATTCTTTAAGAATGCACGTGCTGGTGCGTCACATATAAACACCGATATGCTAAAATTATGCACACAGCCTTTGCATACAAAGCCATTTTCTTGAAGCTGACGGCATTCAAGCACAAAGTCATGCAAAAAGTCCAAATTTTTTGGTTTACTTAAACCATAAAAAATACCAATAATAAATGGTTGGCTGATAAATGGTTTGTCTATCTTACCAAGTATGGGCCAAAATTGTCCATTCATGCTTTTGAACAAAGGCACACCATCCACATTTATTTGCAAGGAAATTTCAGCAACTTCATTTACAGAGTCAGAAACTTGGCGGGGTAGATTTGACTCAATCCCAGTAGCTACACCAAAATGGTAATACTTGCCACCTGAAATATGCTGCACTAGAGGCTGTATTTCACTTGTGCGTGCCGTTTTAAGTAGCGTGCGGGGATCTTTTGGTAAATCACCATGACGTTTCCTTAAAATCTGAAGCAAGGTTGCTAATGCGTTCATTGGAACAGAGTGAGCAATTGCCCAGACAGACAACTCACTAGCTAAGTCGACATTAATTGGGCTTTCATCTTCACTTCCACTATCTGAGTAAGTATAGACATGGTCATCAATGGCCTCATCTATGTCACAAGATTCCTTATTTTGAGGTTTGTCAATCATGCCATTATCTGAATCCAATGCATGCATTTGTTCTGAAAACGTATTAAAACATATCCTTTTATTTACAAAGTGTAAAGGTCTTTCAAATGTTGAACCATGTTCTGCACTGGCCGAAGAACAAGGTTCTAACGAAATGTCATGGCCTTTCCACTCATCATTGATCTCTGTCATTGCCTTATCAACCGCCACACGTATTTTACGGCGCCTAGTCCTATTTGACAACATATTGTAATAACATACAATTGTAGACAGATGTCAGGTGTAATTTGTCGCGACCCAATTATGAATGATACGAACTCACAGCAACCAATGACAGCTATATTTGACCTACAATAAACAAACAATCATTGGATAACTTGTTATGTTCTACTTATAGAGATATTCACTCATGTTAAATTGTAATTTCGAAATGAATTCCTTCTAGACTTCGACAATTCCAAAAATGAGGGTAGCCCTCTTCATTCCTATAGTAAACGTACGTAGGCCCTACAATTATTAACAGTTGGACATACTGAGAATCTGCACGACACAAGTCACGAAAATCAAATTGAATTTCTAAAGACTAGCTAGCTCCTATGGGCTAGCATATCACGCGCCTACACCATTAACTTGCACATAACATGCTTACTGGCACATTCACTCCTAGATTATGAAAAAATTTCAAACTGGTACACATAAAAATGACCATATATACAAAACACACAGACAAACATGCATGTATGCCTACATGCATGCCATGCAGGCGTATATACTAGGGTGACCATACGTCCCGGTTTTCCGGAACATGTCCCGGTTTTTCGCGGTGCGTCCCGGTGTCCCGACGACTGATGGAAAAGTGCAAAATTGTCCCGGTTTTTGACAAGAAGGAAACTTGGATATCGAAAACGTCGGTTTCGTTTCATGTAAATGAAAGAACAAAGAGTAGTCTGTGACCCAAAAAGAAGTCTAAACAAGAGAAAAGTTGTCAATTTCTATGGAGTATTATAGGCTATTACACCTTTATTATAGGCTATAGTTCATAGATTTTAAAAATAATCAAGACGTAACGGGAAAGTTTTCTTAATACAATTTCATTGCTGGCACCTGATCTAGCCTATATTGATTTCGGCAGGTCGAATCAGGGTCCACTATTCCGAAGGTCCACTATTCCGAATATCCTTGGTGGTTAGCCAGGCTAGGGTTACGGTGGGTATATTTTCAATTAGCAAGTTACTGCAAGGAGGTGGAGCAAGAGTTTTTTACTGGATCTAAAAATTATATAACTAGTTTTTGCAATATTCAGTGAAAGCTTGTTGTCTCCTAACCATTTACTGGCCATTTCTAGGTCGTTATTTGCTATTTTAATTAGCTGTTCATAAGAGGAGTGAGAGTAAAAAGCACAAAAGATGCAGAGCTAGGGAGGTCGTTAATGTATAACAGAAATAAGAGAGGCCCCAGGATTGAGCCTTGAGGGACCCCAAAAGCAATTTTTTGGGAAGCTGGATAATTTCCCATAACATGAAACTTGTTGGTGACGGTTATTTAGGCTAAGTGCCATCAATGTATAGTCCTAAAGCACATCACATGCCTTACTAGGCTCTCGATGAAGGCTTTCCAACACATCTGCATGATTAATATAATGCTGCAGAGTTCTACATATTGGTATGTACTGGTAGCATTCTTGCTTTCCAGTAATTACATCTCTGCCCAGACAAACTCTCTCTGCCTCAACAAGGCTCAAATTATCTTTGCAATAACGAGTTATCTTTGAATCTGATCCAACATCTGACCAAATGGAATTTATCAGAGAGTGATCAACCAAAGCATTATACAATGTAGTATCCCTACTAATGTCAATGCCATTCCTCTCCAAAGAGACAATAGAAATTCACAGAAATGTTCCACAAATGTGCTGAACAAAACAGAGACATCATTAACAATGGCACTACAGGTTGACTTAGGTAGCAAATGACAATCTCTTGTTTGCAAAACAAACATTGTGACATTCCTTGCAAACATTTGCATCAAATAACTTATGTCACTTTCATCACGGTGAACTATGTCCTTTTCAAGTCTGGAAGCAAATTCTTAAGAATTGGCAGAAACTTGGACATTTTCTAATGAAGAAATTTGTTGTGAGTCCAGATTGTCTAACTGAGAATCATGCTCACGTTCTACATGCTTCCTATTACTGTCGCTAGTGGAATAGATTTTCTCGCAGCCTTCTATAGAACAGCGCAATTGACAGTTTTTATCAAACGGATGAACTAAACGCATATGCAAAAGTAATTTTCTTACAGACGGCAACATAGCACTGCAATTTTCAAACAAGCATTGAACAAATAGATCTAATGCGTTTGTATCCATAATACATTAATGTAATTTCATACCAAAATAAAAAACACCACTTCCATATAAAAATCCACCTGTACTAAGATTCCTACAAATCAAATATCAAGTGATAAAAATCAAAGCAAAATTGTGTAAAGTAATGGAAACACTGCAAAAGTCAAAATAAGACCAAACAACATAGGTGGGTGTGTTTATGGATGAATGGAGGGATGGATGGACGGACGGATGGATCCATAAATAATCACATCATCTTTAGAAAATAAGCAGGGAGTGGCAGCACTGTGTTATGATTAAGCCACAACAGAATGCAATTTTCTTAAGTAGGCATGGAATTAGTCAAAGTACACACACTGGACATTGCCAAAAACTGCACGTATACAAAAATAACTATTCTGATACTTTCCGTATGTATAAGTGTGAGAGAAAATGTGGAGAACACTATTTTTATTCCACTGAACCCCAAAATCTATTCTCCCAACTAAAAAAGTCATTGCTATGTTCTGCAAATGTAAACTAATTAAGCGCCACTTACAGTGTAGACCAATCAGAGGCGCTCCCAGTGCAAGAGACCCAATCCCGCTTTTCAGTATATTTATGAATATGAGCTACTGTGTCCTACCTTAATTTGTCGGTTCAAAGGTCGAGAAGTCCATTTGCAGCAGAACGCTTCTGTGCAGATTCTAAGACGTCCATGATCAGTAGGCTACAGGAAGCAAAAGCACTGTCTTGTCTCTTTCTCCGTCCGGCTTGCAAATCGGCGTCGCTTTATATAATGCTTAAAGAGATACTCGTGAAATCGGTTAGCAGCAGAAAGAATTTGGAGAGATTCGTAGATGTCGATGTTCAGTACCGCAAGGCACTTTGTCTCTTTCTTTGTCCGGTTTACAGATCGGTGTCGCTTTATATAATGATGAAACATGAGTTACCATGCGGCGTCTGTAGCCTAATCGGGTCAGCCCGTTAGACACTGAGCCCTTAATTTCCCCTTCCACAGAAAAGATTAGCAGCCGATGGTCTCCCGCGGGGGCACTGGGTACCGTCCCCTCGTAGCCCATGTCGCACACAGAACTCTGCACTGATGGTCATTATGGCTTAACACCTAGCGCAAGACCCCCATCCGTCTGCCGCCTGAAGATAATCATTTATAACAGCTCCGACGTAGCATTTATTCAAATGACCCAAATCACCCAATACAAGGGCAGATGGTCCAATATGTATGCATGTGCACTTGTTATAGCGCCCCTTGCATTTTAATCCGCTATAATATACAAAAGTAAGTAAGTTACTTCGTCGTGTGCAAAATTAATGAATGCATGGCTCAAGGAATGGAGCTGTATGCAAGGGTGCTACTATAAAAGGTGTGCTAACTGCCATGGCTCCAGCATTAGTTACAGCCATCATACTGCTTTCTAAAACGGTAGGCGAAGCAAAGTGTTTGGAAGCAATAGGCACAAGAGCAGCTGGTGGATGCATCTCATTGAGTGCACAGTTACCGTTTGATAAACCCATGGGAGTATCAGGGACCATATCGAGGAAGGTGGATAAAGAACGGGCATTCCAGGAGTCTATTCTCAAGCCTGTAGAATGGATGAGCGGAGGATGAGGCAGCTTGGTGGAGTTCATAGGAGGATCATTTGGTGCCAATGGAGGAGAGTAGACTGTGGGGAAGGAGAGGCAGAAAGAGCAGGCGCTCTCTCATTCGTAGAGCCGGCAGGAAGAGAACGATTCAGGTGGCAGAGACAATAGCATAGGATAGCCAGTAGGACCACATGCAAAATGCAGTTGCGGTGCATTTTTTACCGTCACTGAGTTCCACTTAGACTGTGTCTTTTTGCACAGCTCCTTCTGCTGATCGATGTTCAACAATCTCTTAAGCGCAAAGCCAAAAGCAAATTTTTCTTTCGAAATTTTTCTTACTTCAAATGGGCATTTTCTAGCACTTTTTCAAGACCTGTCAGTTGAGCAATATTCTGCACTGGGAGGCTGACACCTTCAGGAAGCTCACAGGACTCGTCCGACTCCTTATTGGCTGCATTCAGGATTTGCTGCAGAAGTTGTCCATGATGACGCTGTTGGTCTTCAATCATTGCAAGCTTCGCCAATATAGTTTCCACATCTTTTGACGTGAATTCTAAAGAAGCATACAATTAAATAAACTTCACACAATAGTGTCAATAGTTATGAAGTCGCAGGTCAACCGGAAAGTTAAATACATATTGCATATTTGTAAATGGGAAAATGTGGGTTCAAGATTTTCGAAAGGTTACAGTTTATGAACCTTAATGAAGTAATTCATGCCCAACAGCTTTTTACCATTTAACCAATCATTCCTGTTCATATTGCAGGCTTGCAAATGACAACATAAAAATGTACTTTGCTACACACCTTTTTCAGATAATCTGGTAATCTCCATCAACATACGGTTCACAGCTCCTTCAACCTCAACTGTGGCCAAGTCCATATTTCGTTGAAAAGTGTTTCTGCATGGCTGGCTGAACCGAGGATCATATGGACCTTTTGGAGTTTCTTGCAAAAATAAAGATGTATCAATGATAGGTCCTGCCTCAAGGAATGGAGCTGTATGCAAGGGTGCTACTATAAAAGGTGTGCTAACTGCCATGGCTCCAGCATTAGTTACAGCCATCATACTGCTTTCTAAAACGGTAGGCGAAGCAAAGTGTTTGGAAGCAATAGGCACAAGAGCAGCTGGTGGATGCATCTCATTGAGTGCACAGTTACCGTTTGATAAACCCATGGGAGTATCAGGGACCATATCGAGGAAGGTGGATAAAGAACGGGCATTCCAGGAGTCTATTCTCAAGCCTGTAGAATGGATGAGCGGAGGATGAGGCAGCTTGGTGGAGTTCATAGGAGGATCATTTGGTGCCAATGGAGGAGAGTAGACTGTGGGGAAGGAGAGGCAGAAAGAGCAGGCGCTCTCTCATTCGTAGAGCCGGCAGGAAGAGAACGATTCAGGTGGCAGAGACAATAGCATAGGATAGCCAGTAGGACCACATGCAAAATGCAGTTGCGGTGCATTTTTTACCGTCACTGAGTTCCACTTAGACTGTGTCTTTTTGCACAGCTCCTTCTGCTGATCGATGTTCAACAATCTCTTAAGCGCAAAGCCAAAAGCACATTTTTCTTTCGAAATTTTTCTTACTTCAAATGGGCATTTTCTAGCACTTTTTCAAGACCTGTCAGTTGAGCAATATTCTGCACTGGGAGGCTGACACCTTCAGGAAGCTCACAGGACTCGTCCGACTCCTTATTGGCTGCATTCAGGATTTGCTGCAGAAGTTGTCCATGATGACGCTGTTGGTCTTCAATCATTGCAAGCTTCGCCAATATAGTTTCCACATCTTTTGACGTGAATTCTAAAGAAGCATACAATTAAATAAACTTCACACAATAGTGTCAATAGTTATGAAGTCGCAGGTCAACCGGAAAGTTAAATACATATTGCATATTTGTAAATGGGAAAATGTGGGTTCAAGATTTTCGAAAGGTTACAGTTTATGAACCTTAACACATTGACCGCGGCAATTATTTTCCCCGGGGCGCGGCGGCCCTGTGCGCACGGCAACCAGCAACGCAATTATCGGAAATTCTGATAAGACTGGATTACAAAGACAAATAGCATTTATTATTGATGTTAGTAAATATGAAATGTAAATAACAACAAGGCAAATAAACAGTTACTTCTGAACTTCTCTGTCATACTTTACTTTACAGTAGGCCTAAAACTGTGCATCGAAATGGTAATCCTTGAAACAGGGAACAACGCAAAGCGCAGGCTTAGAAACGCATGTGCTGCAAATGTACCGCGTTTCTTTGCGTATTCCACGCTTATGGCAAACGACGCATCTGGTACATGGTGCCTGTTTGCGTTCAGTGGGAGGAAGTACGTCCATATAGTGCTGCCCTGAGAGCCGTGACAGGTCCGACGCCTTATTATGATGCAATCCTCTTAGCACAACGGAAGCCGCGGCCGGTCGATCTTGCGTATTCATTAGAGAGCTTACGACTGAAGAGCGAAACCATATCTGCCGACGATTCCCTCCACTTCTCTTGTACATCAAGAAGGCATTGCTCATGGCCATGTCGATCGTCTGTAGGACAACCTTCCTGTACCACTTGAGGGTCTTCCGCAGTGGCGAGTAGTAGGAAAGCAGCTGGTCCAGCCGATCTACACCGCACATTCGAACGTTGTAATCGAGCACGCAGTCCGGTTTCTTGATAAGTTCTCCACGTCTGTTCCGTTTGCCACCCTCAAAAATTCTGCCTGCATGAATAGTGGACAACATCATAACGTCTCTCTTATCCTTCCACTTCGAAACCATGATTTCTCGGCTTCTCAGAGCAACGACATCGTTCTTTTTCAACTTCGCTGAGACCACTTTTTCCGGCAAATGCTTCCGATTTTTACGCAGCGTTCCACAGAGGTAGGTCTTCCTGTCCAGAAGCTGTTGCGCAAGTGGAACACTCGTGTAGAAGTTATCAGTATACAGGACATGTCCTCTGTCCAGTATACCGTCCATCAACTTCAGAACAACAGTCTCTGCATGGCCAAATCCTGATATCGCATCCATCTTGCCACAGTATACAAGCATGTTGTATATGTAGCCACTCGGCTCACACAACAAATATAGCTTCACGCCATATTTGTGTCTCTTCCCGGGAATGAACTGTCTGAATGTGAGTCGTCCACGCCACAGTACCATTGACTCGTCAATAGATACGTCACGTTCCATGGTGTAGACAGCTTGGAAGCGTGCAACTAGGAGATCGCAAATATGGCGCAGCTTGAAGAGCCGATCGTTCTCTGGCGACTCTTCATTGTTAGAATAATGCCAAAATTTCAGTAAGATTTCGAATCTATCTCGAGGCATAGTTTGATTGAATATAGGAGTGGCAATATTCGGGTCCGTGCTCCAATAATCCTCAATCTTTGCCTTGTGCACATACCCCATGAGAAAGATGAGTCCCAAAAACCGACCCATTTCTGATGCTGTTGTGGGTTCCCAGTTATGGGCCCTTGCTTTTCGTTTCAAGGCGGTCTTTTGAAGAAACTGGTCCGCAAATCGGTTGGACTCATTCACCATCAACATCAACACATCGTCCGTCAAGAATAACTTGAAAAATTCTATCGGACTCGACTCAGCAGTGAGATTTATAGAACTGTTCAGTCCCGCAGTGTGATGATATTGAAACTCTACATTTGGCGTGTAGTTGCCATCAACAACTTGCCAAACACGAGGTGTAAATGCAGATGTCGATGCCGAGGCATTAGTTTGTTCCGTAGCAGAAGCAGCAGCAACAAAGGACTCGACATCGGAATCTGGGTCATCCGATCTGCCTATGCCTGCCTCGTCAACCGTAGGGAGATCGTATGCCTCTGTAGCATCGCTATCTCCATCACTATCTACGACATCAGCTAGGCCTACAATGTCACTGTCCCTATCACTGTCATTGTCATCAAAATTCTCGTCTTCTGACATATCTATCATCCTCAAAATTTCTTCGGTACTAAACCTCTTACGAGTCGCCATTATCACACTTTCTCGCTAACGCAGACAAGAAGGCAGAAGCCTGTGTCACGTGCTCTAAACACCAGGTATAGCAGCAGCTGTAATAAAAATTTAGGCATGATTATTCACTAGATGGCTATAGAAACCTTAGCAGTAATCTACACGCGGCTACATTTGTTAACAGGGCGCTGAAGATGTCTTTATAATGCTTAAACTAGATTACGTGTTAACACGCTCACCGCGCCTGCTAATAGAAAATCAATTACGTGTTTACACGTAAACCGCGGCCAACGTGTTAATGAAGTAATTCATGCCCAACAGCTTTTTACCATTTAACCAATCATTCCTGTTCATATTGCAGGCTTGCAAATGACAACATAAAAATGTACTTTGCTACACACCTTTTTCAGATAATCTGGTAATCTCCATCAACATACGGTTCACAGCTCCTTCAACCTCAACTGTGGCCAAGTCCATATTTCGTTGAAAAGTGTTTCTGCATGGCTGGCTGAACCGAGGATCATATGGACCTTTTGGAGTTTCTTGCAAAAATAAAGATGTATCAATGATAGGTCCTGCCTCAAGGAATGGAGCTGTGTTCAAGGGTGATACTAGAAAAGGAGTGCTCGCTGCCATGGCTCCAGCATTAGTTACAGCCATCATACTGGTTTCTAAAAAGTGTGTGAAGCAACATCATCGAAAGCAATAGGCACAAGAGCAGCTGGTGAATGCATCTCATTGAGTGCACTGTTACCGTTTGATAAACCCATGTGAGTATCAGGGACCAAATCAAGAAAGGTGGAACCGGTAGTTGTCTGAAAGGCAATTTTCCTACAGCCATCCCCTCTCAGTGCTACATGCATCAGCAATCCTCTGCCGCATGATCGTTTGTCACAAGCCTGAATTCCCCAGAGGATGGGGACTAGATTATGCACTGGTGAGCCTGTCCAGTCACAGCTTAGATGAAGTATCACAAATTTGCATATTTCCATAATTCCAATCTGCCTTGGATCATTATGACATAAAGCATATCTAGATTTAATTGCACTAATATGATCCTAAATGTTTACAGTAAGCATTCCAAGATTTTGCTACAGGTATTTCTCCTTTGAATGTCGTTTTCTTGGTTGAAGTTGTGAAGAAGTAAAAAAATTTCAGCTCCATTCATTCATCAAAGTCCTTACCATGACTGGTTGGATTTTTCTGCATTCAAGAACTAATCTAACTAGAATGCGTGCACCTTGGTTAACTCTATTGACGTCATTTAATTTATGATCATCTGTGGAGCCTAGTGACTCCGTTCTCAAAGCTGAGTATATCTTTATTAGAGCATCTTCATTGACTGCAATTTAAAATTGTTATTCCTGTGCTACAATATTTCACCGGTGATAATTTCATCATCATTTAATAACGCACTCTTCTACAAAGTGCATCCTTTGTACTCAGCATGTCCATATTTTTTTGAGTGCGAAACAAAATGAGCATGGTAACACATCACCATTACTGTGAAACATACTACCTAGTGTTCGGTCAGAAAACCGTTTTAACTCTTTCCGTGTAATAACCCAGCACTCAAATGACCAAAAGTTAAAGCCTTGCCATAGTCTATACTCGTTTTTCAGGCCTAAGTTTACTAGTTGACTGGTTCTATCAGTCAACTGAATCTCTGCAGACCAATGTTTTGGACCAGTTAACATCAAAATTGGTCGAGTTCCGCTGCTGCCTCTCTTTTTGGCCCCTGCGTCTCTGGCAACCGATGGAGACCTTAGTGGATCTTCAGCATCAGAAAGTCTATTCTTGATCGCGAAGTCTTCTTAGCTTTGTTGCCAACTCTCAGTTACAGCGAGAACATCAAGATGGCCTTCAATAAGGGACTGAGTGACGAAGGCGTTTTTGTCTGATAAAGAACGGGCATTCCAGGAGTCTATTCTCAAGCCTGTAGAATGGATGAGCGGAGGATGAGGCAGCTTGGTGGAGTTCATAGGAGGATCATTTGGTGCCAATGGAGGAGAGTAGACTGTGGGGAAGGAGAGGCAGAAAGAGCAGGCGCTCTCTCATTCGTAGAGCCAGCAGGAAGAGAACGATTCAGGTGGCAGAGACAATAGCATAGGGTAGCCAGTAGGACCACATGCAAAATGCAGTTGCTGTGAATTTTTTACCGTCACTGAGTTCCACTTAGACTCTGTGTCCTTTTGCACAGCACCTTCTGCTGATCGATGTTCAACAATCTCTTAAGCGCAAATCCAAAAGTAAATTTTTTTTTCGAAATTTTTCTTACTTCAAATGGGCATTTTCTAGCACTTTTTCAAGACCTGTCAGTTGAGCAATTTTCTGCACTGGGAGGCTGACACCTTCAGGAAACTCGCAGGACTCGTCCGACTCCTTACTGGCTGCATTCAGGATTTGCTGCAGAAGTTGTCCATGATGACGTTGTTGGTCTTCAAACATTGCAAGCTTCGCCAATATAGTTTCCGCATCTTTTGACGTGAATTCTAAAGAAGCACACAATTAAATAAACTTCCAATTTCACTACACACAATAGTGTCAATAGTTAGGAAGTCGCAGGTCAACCGGAAAGTTAAATACATATTGCATATTTGTAAATGAGAAAATGTGGGTTCAAGATTTTCGAAAGGTTACCGTTTATGAACCTTAATAAAGTAATTCATGCCCAACAGCTTTTTACCATTTAACCAATCATTCCTGTTCATATTGCAGGCTTGCAAATTACAACATAAAAATGTTGTACTTTGCTACACACCTTTTTCAGATAATCTGGTAATCTCCAACCATATATGGTTCAGAGTTCCTTGAACCTCACTTGTGGTCAAGTCCATATTTCTATGAGCAGTGTTTCTGAGTGGCAGTCCGAAACGGGAATCATGTAGACCTGTTGGCGTTTCTGGCTGAAATGCGTATGTTTCAATGCTAGGTTCTGTCTCAAGGAATGGAGCTGTATGCAAAGGTCCTACTACAAAAGGAGTGCTAGCTGCCATGGCTCCAGCATTAGTGACAGCCATCGTACTGGTTTCTAAAAGAGTGGGCGAAGCAACATCGAAAGCAATAGGTGCAAGAGCAGCTGGTGGATTCATCTCATTTAGTGCACAGTTACCGTTTGATAAAGCCATGGGAGTATCAGGGACCAAATCGAGAAAGGTGGAACCGGTAGTTGTCTGAAAGGCAATTTTCCTACAGCCACCCCTCTCTCAGTGCTACATGCATCAGCATTCCAGCATGTCCATACTTTTTGCAGTGCAAAGCAGAAAATGAGCAATGGTAACACATCACCATTACCATGAAGCATACTACCTAGTGTTTGGTCAGAAAACCGTTTAACACTTCCTGTGTAATAACCCAGCAATCAAATGACCAAAAATTAAAGCTTTGCCATAGTCTGTACTCCTTTCTCAAGTCTAAGTTTTCTAGTTGACTGGTTCCATCAGTCAACTGAATCTCTGCTGTCCAATGTTTTCGACCAGTTAACAGCAAGGTTGGTCGAGTTCTGCTGCTACCTCTCTTTTTGGCCCCTGTGTCTCTGGCAACAGATGGAGACCTTAGTGGATCTTCAACATCAGAAAGACTATTCTGGATCGCAGCGTCTTCTTAACTTTGTTGCCAACTCTCAGTTACAGTGAGAACATCAAAGCACTTTTCCCGGAACTAGTGAGGCTTTCTGTCTTTTTCTTTGTTGAGTAGGCTCCCTGTGTCTCAACCAGGTGTTGTGTAAATGAGTCATAGGAAACGTTGAGTACTTGTTGCACTTCCGACCCGTCGCATGTTCCGATGCTCCTCTGGGTGCCGTTGATGACAGATGGATATAGGAGACCTCACATGTATGGATGGCTGTGATGTCCCAGGCAATATATTTATGAATTCTCTTTGTTTAAAACTATTTGTAATCCTCTGTAGGCCTACAATCGAATATGCAGTGAGATGGTCATACCTTTGAAATGCCGGCCTTAATTGTGGGCTCATTGCAACTCCATAATATAGTCAACGTACTTTAGAAAATTCTGCTGCACATTCGCCGGCTCTGCCAGCTCTGATGGATGTGTTGGAAGACGAGACGTGGCGAAAGTGTACATCATTAATGTGTTGTTTCAGGTGACCAGTACTGACAAATCCTTTATCACAAATTTTGCATTTGTTAGCGTACTGTTCCATGTGGATTCTCAAACGATTTCTTAAACTGGCATAGTAAAAAAATGAAATTTATAACGAATCATTCGCCCTCATTTGCTGTATTTGAAAGTTCTTTTACAATACACAATTAAATGTTTCGAAACATCAGACTTCTGTGTGAAAGTCTTTTTGGCAATTGCAACATTTAAATGGTTTTTCTAGTGTGTGTGCACGCAAATGTCTCACTACATCCTTTGTTCTAGCAAATGTTTTATCACAAACTTCACATGTACATGGACTGTAATTTCCTTTGTGCATTGACAGCAACTAAAAGTAATATAAATGCATCTCTTGCAATAGCTACACTTTCATCATACTCTTGTTGGTTCCTTGATCGACGAATCTATAAGAATAACTTCCATTTCAATCCATTTGCGTTCTGATGGACTTCATCAAATTGATTTTTAATGCCAATATCTTAATATTTCACTTTTGAATGTCATTTTCTTGGTTGAAGTTACGACGAAGTAAAAATTTCGGCTCATTTCATTCATCAAAGTCCTTAACTTGACTGGCTGGATTTTTCTGCATTCAAGAACTAATCTAGCTAGAATGCATGCAACTTTTTTTTAACTCTGTTGACGTCATTTTATTTCTTATCATCTGTGGAGTCTAGTGACTCCATTCTCAAAGCTGAGTATATCTTTATTAGAGCATCTTTATTAACTACAATTTAAAATTGTTATTCCCGTGCTACAATATTTCACCGGTGATAATTTCATCATCATTTAATAATGCACTCTTCTACAAAGTGCATCCTTTGGACTCGGCATGTCCATATTTTTTGCAGTGCAAAGCAGAAAATGAGCAATGGTAACACATCACTGTGAAGCATACTACCTAGTGTTTGGTCAGAAAACCGTTTAACACTTCCTGTGTAATAACCCATCACTCAAATGACCAAAAATTAAAGCCTTGCCTTGTCTGTACTCCTTTCTCAAGTCTAAGTTTACTAGTTGACTGGTTCCATCAGTCAACTGAATCTCTGCCGACCAATGGCTTGGACCAGTTAACATCAAAATTGGTCGAGTTCCGCTGCTGCCTCTCTTTTTAACCTCTGCGTCTCTGGCAACAGATGGAGACCTTGTTGGATCTTCAGCATCAGAAAGTCTATTCTTGATCGCGACGTCTTCTTAACTTTGTTGCCAACTCTCAGTTACAGCGAGAACATCAAGTTGGCCTCCAAGAAGGGACTGAACGACGAAGGCGTTTTTGTCTGATAAAGAACGGGCATTCCAGGAGTCTATTCTCAAGCCTGTAGAATGGATGAGCGGAGGATGAGACAGCTTGGTGGAGTTCATAGGAGGATCATTTGGTGCCAATGGAGGAGAGTAGACTGTGGGGAAGGAGACGCAGAATGTGCAGGCGCTGTCTCATTCGTATAGCCGGCAGGAAGAGAACGATTCAGGTGGCAGAGACAATAGCATAGGGTAGCCAGTAGGACCACATGCAAAATGCAGTTGCGGTGCATTTTTTACAGTCACTGAGTTCCACTTAGACTCTGTGTCCTTTTGCACAGCACCTTCTGCTGATCGATGTTCAACAATCTCTTAACCGCAAAGCCAAAAGCAAATTTTTCTTTCGAAATTTTCCTTTTTTTCTTCAATGCCACGTTAGCACTGTTGGCATTTTCTAGCACTTTTTCAAGACTGTCAGTTGAGCAATATTCTGCACTGGGAGGCTGACACCTTCAGGAAGCTCGCAGGACTCGTCTAACTCCTTACTGGCAGCATTCAGGATTTGCTGCAGAAGTTGTCCATGATGACGCTGTTGGTCTTCAATCATTGCAAGCTTCGCCAATATAGTTTCCACATCTTTTGACTTGAATTCTAAAGAAACATACAATTAATAGTGTCAATAGTTATGAAGTCGCAGGTCAACCGGAAAGTTAAATACATATTCCATATTTGTAAATGAGGAAATGTGGGTTCAAGATTTTCGAAAGGTTACAGTTTATGAACCTTAATAAAGTAATTCATGCCCAACAGCTTTTTACCATTTAACCAATCATTCCTGTTCATATTGCAGGCTTGCAAATGACAACATAAAAATGTACTTTGCTACACACCTTTTTCAGATAATCTGGTAATCTCCATCAACATACGGTTCCTTCAACCTCAACTGTGGCCAAGTCCATATTTCGTTGAAAAGTGTTTCTGCATGGCAGGCTGAACCGAGGATCATGTGGACCTTTTGGAGTTTCTTGCAAAAATAAAGATGTATCAATGACAGGTCCTGCCTCAAGGAATGGAGCTGTGTTCAAGGGTGATACTAGAAAAGGAGTGCTCGCTGCCATGGCTCCAGCATTAGTTACAGCCATCGTACTGGTTTCTAAAACAGTGCGTGAAGCAACATCATCGAAAGCAATAGGCACAAGAGCAGCTGGTGAATGCATCTCATTGAGTGCACAGTTACCGTTTGATAAACCCATGTGAGTATCAGGGACCAAATCGAGGAAGGTGGAACTGGTAGTTGTCTGAAAGGCAATTTTCCTACAGCCATCAGGGCCCCTCTCAGTGCTACATGCATCAGCAATCCTCTGCCGGATGATCGTTTGTCACAAACCTGAATTCCCCAGAGGATGGGGACTAGATTAACCCCTCTCAGTGCTACATGCATCAGCAATCCTCTGCCGTTTGTCTTCAACATCAGAAAGACTATTCTGGATCGCAACGTCTTCTTAACTTTGTTGCTTACTCTCAGTTACAGTGAGAACATCAAAGCACTTTTCCCTGAACTAGTGAGGCTTTCTGTCTTTTTCTTTGTTGAGTAGGCTCCTCGTGTCTCAACCAGGTGTTGTGCAAATGAGTCATAGGAAGCGTGGAGTACTTGTTGCACTTCCGACCCGCCGCATGTTTCGATGCTCCTCTGGGTGCCGTTGATGACAGATGGATATAGGAGACCGCACATGTATGGATGGCTGTGATGTCCCAGGCGATATATTTATGAATTTTATTTGTTTAAAACTATTTGTAATCCTCTGTAGGCCCACAATCGAATATGCAGTAAGATGGTCATATCTTTGAAATGCCGGCCTTATTTGTGGGCTTCTTGCAACTCCATATAGTCAACGTACTTTAGAAAATTCTGATGCACGTTCGCCGGCTTTGCCAGCTCTGATTGATGTGTATCGAATACGAGACGTGGAGACAATGTACATTATTAATGTGTTGTTTGAGGTAACCATTGCTAACAAATCCCTTATGACAAATTTTGCATTTGTTAGCGTACTGTGCCGTGTGGATTCTCAAATGGTTTCTTAAACATCTCAGCTGGTGACTTCTTGCTGTTTATCCATTCTAGGACGCCGAGGACAAAGGAGTTTGTTTTCATCTTGCTTACCGCTTTGCTGTCTTCATGGCTTTGTATGACCGCTGTTGTTTGTGCCTGGTATTTGTTTTGGTCAAAGGGCCTAGGAATTCTTTGATTGATTCCTCTTCAGGTGGGGGCAGTGTTTTCATATTTCTGTGTGTCTCAAGTCTTGAATTTCTCTGCTTGACCTTGTCAGAGTGTAGTATCCTCTGTTCCTCTGTTGCTTTAATTTTCATTTGAATTTCTACGTATTTTTCGCATTTCTTATATGCTGCACTGTGGGCCTTTTGGCAGTTCGCGCATTTCTTATCGTCCTTGTTGACGCATTCCATATATTACAGTTATTTTTTAATGATTGTCTGTTTCTCTATTTACAAGATCCTTCCGTTGGTGATTTTCATTATGACGTTGTAAGCTTCTATCGCTATCGGTCGTATTGATAGGATATTTCTGATGGTATGCTCTACTTGGTGTTCATGGCACTTCTGTTGCAGTGTTTTGGCAATGTGATGACTGTTGCATTCCATCAGTAGGTGTTCAATTGTCTCTGTTACTCCACAGGTCGCGCATAGGTCTGATTCACTTTCTTATGTGCTGCACTGTGGGCCTTTTGGCAGTTCGCGCATTTCTTATCGTCCTTGTTGACGCATTCCAAGAAAGGGTGGGAACCACTGCATCTGCTGCATACTGTCAATCAATCAATCTTTTTTCAATCAATCTTTTATTTCCTGAAACCACCAGATGAACAATTATAGCAGTAAACAAAGGTAATGAATAGCTTAGTGGTCATCAAGGGGAGACCCAGAAGGGATGGAAATCCCGCTAACAGGGCCACCCAGTAATCATTAATCAAAACACATGACAGTCAGTTGAGACAATTTCAGGAACACAAATATAAACAGGGAATGAACTTGATAAAGAAAACTTAACTAACACTTAATGAACACTTAACTAATACTTAACTAACACACCCAATATAACACAATGTGCAATCAATCAATTTAATCGATTAAATAAGAACGAAGGCATTTCTTGAAGACATGAAGATTATGAGATTGACAGATAGCAGATGGGATACTGTTCCAAACATTAGGACCTGAAAATCTGATTGAAAATAGCCGAGTATTGGTATGAGCAAATGGTTGTCTATACGAATTAGAATTTCTTGTTAAGTAGGAATGAAAATCAGAGGCACGGAAGAACATTTGCCTATAAGCAACTGGTAACAAGTTATGTTCGTTTCGATACATAAATTCACCAATCTGAACCGTCCTAATTTGATCAATTTTTAGTAACTTAAATTCCAGGAATAGTTGACAAGTATGAGAATTGTACGGAACATTAGCCACATAGCGAATGACACGTTTCTGTAGAATTGTTAGCCTTTGTAAATTAGATTTATAAGTAGAAGCCCATATTATATTACAGTAGGTAAGATAAGGATAGATGAGTGTGTAATAAAGGGTTAGCCTAACATGAGGAGGCAGCAGGAAGGAAGCTCGTTTTATAATACCAATATTCTTAGCAATTTTGGAAGAAATAGCTTTAATGTGATCTTTCCAAGACAAATGCTGATCTAATATGACACCTAAGAATTTGGTTGATTCAACCTGTTTAATGGACTGACCATCAATACACAAATCATTTACATTAGCGACTGAGATTTTTCTATAAGACCTAAATAGAATATAATTAGTTTTATCAAGGTTTAGTGATAGTTTATTGGCACGAAACCAGTTAGCAATCTGAGTAAGTTGGCCATTCACTATTTGATAGAGGGTGGTAAGGGAGCTGTGAGAATAAAAGATATTAGTGTCATCAGCAAAAAGGATGAAGTACATAATGGGAGATGCGTTCGGAAGGTCATTAATGAAAAGAAGAAACAATAAAGGTCCAAGGTTCGATCCTTGCGGAACGCCATAGAAAATAGAGCGCATAGTTGAATAGGCACCGTTACAGTAAACTACTTGTGAGCGATTTTCAAGATAACTGGAAAACCATTTATGTTGGACTCCTCTTATACCATAGTTATCGAGTTTTTTAAGTAAGATGTCATGGCTCACCGTGTCAAAAGCCTTGGCTAAGTCAAAGAAAACTCCAAGGGAAAATTTATTATTCTCAATTGCTTCAGAAATTTTGTCCTGAATACTTAGTAGTGGTAAATATGGAGACCGACCAGCCTGGAATCCATGTTGAGATGGATATATAATGTGTTTTTTTTCAAGAAAAATACTCAGTCTTTTGTACATGAGTTTTTCAAAGATTTTGGCAAAATAGGGCAGGACAGAGATTGGTCTATAATTGGCCACGTCAGTCCTCTCTCCTCTTTTAAAAATTGGTACAACTTTGGCGATTTTTAAGGCATTAGGAAATATACCTGTGTTAAAAGAACAATTTACAATTTCAGAAAGTGGCTGAGCAATGACATTAATAGAGGGGGATGCAACAAACGGATCTATATTATCAATTCCCTTACTATGGGATAAACGAATAGATTTGTTCAGTTCAATAATCTCCTCTGAAGTTGTTTCTTCAAGCCCGAAAGAGTTAGTAATGGGAGGGTTCAGATAATTCTCAAGTGGAAGGAATGGGACAGGTATATTTTTTGACAAGGTTTGGGCAATTTCAGTGAAATAGCTATTAAATTTATTGGCAATTGCTTCAGGATCCTCAATCTTAATCCCGTCGGAGTATAACGTATTGATTACTGATTCATTATTCGCTAAGCCAATAGCTGAGCGGATGAGATTCCATGTTCTCTTTAGGTTATTACTACACTTACAGAATTCTTCAGCATAATAATTTTTTTCAGCTCTGGTTCGAATAGATTTAAATTTATTTCGGAACAGAACAAACTTCTTTCTATTAGCCTCATTTGGATTTTTTATATATTTTAAATATAAAGAATTTTTAGTTTTACAAGATTTTAGAAGACCTTTGGACATCCAAGGGTTTTTTAAAGTAGCCCCCCGCCCTCTACTGACAGAAATGGGAAAAGTTTTATCATATAATGCTTTATAAAGAGTCATAAAATGATCATAAGCTTGATTTGGGTCATTGTTAGTACAAGCTTCAGTAATTGAGGACCAATTGATAGAGGATAGCGCCTCTTGAAAGGTACTAATTCCCTCATTTGTAATTATTCTGAAATTCTCTGCAGGAGATTTTAAAGGTACCTTAATTTCACAATTTAGATGGACAAAAAGAGGCAAGTGATCAGAAATATCAGAAGTAATTATCGAGGAGGTAGTCACACGAGGCCAAGCATTGGTGAAGATATTATCAATAAGAGTCGCAGAATGATCAGTTATTCTGGTAGGTCTAGTTATAATGGGCAGGAAGTGGTGAGCTAATAAGCAATTGTAGAAATTCGTAATTTGCTTGTGTATATTTACTTTTAAGAGGTCAATATTGAAGTCTCCCAGAAGTATAACATCCTTGTTTTGATGAGTAATTTCAGAAAGTAGAACCTCAAAATCATCAGTAAATTTATCAAGCTCATGGCCCGGTGGTCTGTATAAAATCCCTACCAATAAGGAACCAGATTTGACAGGAATTTTTAAAAATAGACCCTCGAAAGTACTTGCATTGGTGCATTTAATATTTTGTATTATAGAGAATGAAAGCTCATTTTTAATAAGGAATCCTACTCCACCCCCGTAGCCCTGCCCTCTTGGTCGGTGCACGAATTGATACCCACTGTGCTTTTGTGCAGGCTTCTGTCACATGGTCGTATGCTTGGCACTGGTTGCATCTATTTGGTCTGGGTATGTAGGGCCACAGTTTGTACCTCCATCCCTCTATGTGCACAAACTTAGGCAGATTAGGGTTCAAACTTTTGTGAAGCAAATGTTGCTTTTTCACTTATCAGTTCATTGTCTTTCAGATCTTTGATTATGTTTACATTTGATGACTAGCATTTTCTTAATCTTCCTCTATGCTACGGGGGACCTTTTATTTGCTTTTTTCAAATCAAATCAAATCAAATTTTGTTTATTCCAAGAGATCAACAAATCAAACAGAGCAATAAAACAAACAATAAATGAGATAAGAGTGTACAGAGGAGCTAATAATATCATCTATCAGGCGAAAGATCTCTAAGAAAGGGTAGCCCAGAAAGGGAGTGATCCCGCTAAACCTGGGCAACCACAACAGAGTTATATTAGGATGGCGATGAGAAAAGAGTGGAGTAAATATCTATCAATATAGACGATACGAAAACAGTAAATGAGATATAGGAGAGAGAGAGCGAGGGATAAAACAGATCATAAGCAGGGTGAACACAGGGAGATCAGCATATCACTATGTAAACAAAAGAAACATAGCAAAACGCAAGACCAATCAATAGTTATCATAAAGCAGTAAATGAAAATATTAACAGGAAGATCAGCAGATCACCATGTAAACAAAAAAGAAACACAGCAAAACCTAAGATCAATCAATAGTTATCATAAGACAGTGACTGAAAATATTAACAGAAACTAGGTATTAACACAAAAGGAATAAGATGCTAAACTATAGAATTGACAGTTTGACACCATAACCCACTAAGTTCAATGGGAACATGTCGGTCAGACACGAAAGATGTTAGTTCACAATGAGATATTTTTTTAGGCGATTTTTAAAGAGGCTGATGGACTGTAAGGCAGATATATGTGCTGGAAGGCCATTCCAAATCTTAGGACCCAGATATTTTATTGAAAACTGTTTAATTTTTAGGCGTGCATATTCACTGCGGTAAGAGCTGGCATGTCTAGTCACGTGGTCATGAAGTGAGGATCCAGTTATAAAATAATTATTAAAAGAGTAGGGCAATAGTCTCTGGTGGTAGCGATGCATAAACAGACATATTTGGAACCTATTGATGTTTAGCAGAGACAGTAACCTATGATTTATGTAAAGGGGGGGCAGAGCTAAATCGAAATCCAATAGGCATACAGAACAACTTAGACCGCAGATCTAAAATGCTGTTGGCTTCATTGTAAACACAGTCACCAACATATCGTAATTTTCTTTGTGGCGGAACGATTGGTGCATGATTTGGCAGATCTTTGTTGTTTGATTTGGTTTCAGTGCTTTGATACACGTCTCTGAGAGACTTGATCAGAGTGAGAGTAGTTGGAGATAGAACAATCCTCCTAATTTCCAACTTACTGTACCATTTGCCTGGTTCCTTCCTTGCCTGAATCAGTTTCCTAATCCTTAGTATTATCTCCGACTGAGAACTTGAGTATACCAGTCTATTCCACCTTCGCTTGGGATAGAACCTAAGGTTGGGCTTTGTATAAGAATAGTCAAATCATTCACTTCCAAATAAGTAATCAGCTGGTTGGCAACAATGTGTTTTAGTATCTTAGATAGAAATATAACGTTAGCAATAGTGCGATAGTTTGCTGGATCACTTTGATCCAGACAGTCGCGCTTCAAAAAGGTAAAAGAACATGATTAAATGATTCTCTTGCAATACCTACACTTCCGTTGTTATTTTTGTTTCCACAGTTCTGCCCAGTCAAAGTCATCATCATGTTTTAATTAAAAAAACATGAAGCTCTTGGTAAGGGCTTTAATTATACGCGCATCGGATGTCATCAGATTATCCCAATTGAATTTTGAGGAGTATTTTCCTGCAATTTTGAATTGATAATCCGCCTCATTATGGCCCCTACAAGGTTGCTACTCAGAAGCACTCCCAGTCCAGCGACGGCTAAGCAAGTTTTTAATTTCAGTGCCTGACCTTTGCACAATGCTTACATTGATAGAAGCAACAGCAGACAAGTAGCTTGTCCTCAGGCTTTGAAGTGTGATTCCAATCCTTAAGAAAAATGACCAGCCTGTTATAGATATTGTCAGACATCTTAGAATGCTTAACTGCCTGGGTCGAGTGTCTGACCGTGTCAAAAGCTTTAAGAAGTCCAATGAAATCATAGGTGACATAACTGTTGTTCACTGGAAGAGACTAGCATGGTAGAGCACAGCGACAAGGCTAAGTTGTTGACCCATAGGACGAAATGCATACTGCTCTGCAACTTGATGAGTCCTTGGAGAAGCCCCAAATGCTGAATATATATGTGACAATAAATCAGCTCCCTATCAACCAGTCAGAACATTGAGTAGAGTACTCTGTCATCCACAATTGATTCGCTAAGTTTATAATTTTTACTCTTTTTACATGATGACTGTAGTTGAAGTGAACATGCTACTGGGGTGACTATGGCCCGAAGAATGTGTTTAAAAATATCTAAACATTTAATTAACACAAACATGACACTGGTACTGGTAACAGACTTGTAAAGGACTAGCAAGAAGTCGTAAGACTATTGAATACCTGTGGACGCGATCTACTTCTCAATGAATTACTTTGAATTATATCTAAACTAAAAACAAGGCAAAAATGACTGTGGTACTGTTCTTGTACTTGTAAAAGATTAGTGAGAAGTTATCTGACTGATGAAATGTCCATGAAGTCCATCTACTTTCAGTTCAGGGACTTTTAACAATCTTTGTGCAGATATTTTCTTTGTTGAAGGAATTCTTTTCAGAATCGCCACAGTAGGGTAGAATGTCTTGTCCACCATTGCAGGCCATTTCCCGTTCATGCTACTTTTAGCTAAACAGCTGACCGATGATCTTCACTATGCTCTTCCACCGTCCTCTGTCCATTATAATTTGCACTGGACTAGTAGGAAGTCATAAGAGTAGAGTAAATTTAAGTAATTCATTAACAAAATCACTTTTGTTTTAATTGATTCTTTCTGAGGACTACAAATGTTTCTTTGATGGCTCAATTTTTGAGACTTCACTGTCTGAATCTTCAACATCATCGTCAGAGGACACCAATGACAGTCCTGTAGACACATCTTCAGGATTTTTGAGTCCTTGGTCTGTTGGAGCGTCTGTTTTTTTGCTTAGTATTTCTTGCAACATTGATACTAATACCAGCAGTTCACACTTTGCCTTTGGTATTTCTTGCCATTGTGACCGCACGATCTGGAGACGGAACACTTTTCCCTGGCACTACTGAGACTTTAGAACTGTCTTTTTGAGTAGTTTCCTCATGTCCTCTTGCCTCAACCAGGTGCTGTATAAATGAGTCATTTATCAAACTGGCTACTTCATCAACATCTCCATCAGGTGTGGCACTATGGTTGACAGGTACTTTTGGCAATCTGTCCAAAAGCTGTGTGCAGTCAATGGGGAAAATACCGATTTTCTTGAAACCGGATACCAAATTGTCACGTCCATTCTCAGCAATCCTTTGCGTAAGCATTGTGAGCATAATCCTTTCGGTAGCGTAACCTTTGCAGCCTTGGAAATGTTTTCCTCACATTCCAGTTGGTCGATGACATGTGCTGATACGCATGCAACCACGCGTCAGCATTGTCTTCGCATTTTATCTTTGCTCTGATTAGAAGTCTACCTTCGCAATTTTCGATTACTTATCTATCGAATTGCAACTTGTAACGCCCCGCAATCCGCCATTTTTCCCTACGACAACTACAGTAGCATCAACGACGCACTAGAATGTTCAGACACGTCATTGGTTATGAATATTCATAATTTGCAAACGGCCAATGAGAAGGCTGGCAATGCTATGAAACGGGTAGGGATTGCGTATACGGATCGACACCATTAACTGAAGATAGCTTTTCCAAATAACGTTTCATGCCATCACGTAATAATTTCTCTGCATACTTTGACAGCATCTCTGTCTAGACAACGATGAGCAATTGTTTGTGTGTGTGTCAAAATGGCCTTATCTTAACAGCCTTTTGCTGTTGACTGGCATCACTTGTCAAGCTGCAACATCCATTTTCGACCATGGTCGCGCTGACATCAACACCCTCTCTGGTATGCATGACAACAGGAATGACTCCATTGATGGGTATATCCATGACAGCAAACGTTTCGATCGCTTTAAACGTTGAGAGTATTGCTTGACCCTTATCGTACAATTCCACTTCAGTGGCAGGTGTATGCGAGAGCGTTCATTTTCTTGAATTTGACTTGAATGTCTGACCGTTGAGAGTGGAATTACTTCCACCTTCTCTGCTCTGTTCATATCTTGACTCTCTCTTTGAATCTCTCGTAGAAAATGTAACAATGCACTGGCAACAATAATTGAATCAGGACCAGCGTGTGTCTCATTTCACATATAGATGCACCTTTTTGATAGTTTGAGTTTGGTTCTTGTGAATGACAGATTGCCGAGGACAAATCCACCTTTGGTAAAGGCTGATTCTGTTGCATGTCGTATGCATTGGTAATGCACGGTTCCTGAACATCGAGTTTCTTGAGAAAGGTATTGTATTGAGGCTGCGCTGAGAGTTAGGCCATTATACCAGAGTGAAGAATGCTAAAGACCATTCATGGTGAACGCACTGAGTATGAGGTTTTATATTTGCTAATCGGAGCGAGACGGAATGCTTATTGTAAACAGGATTGGGTATGCTTGTGTTACATCTCAATCTTACATTGGACAGCCGAATTTCCAACAGTCACTAGCTGTTTAAAATTCTCTTGGTGACAACAAATAACTGAAAGACATTATCTACCTGAGGTCAGTCTTATTATTGTCTGCACAGTGATTTTGAAAATCATCATAGTAAACTCAACATTTCTGATCTGCTAATCTATCTTCAATGCAGGCCACTAGGTGATTCACCAGCCTTACTCTGCTTCAGAAAATAACCAGTCTCAATTATCCAACGTTTTTGACTGGTTGATGTGACGGTCAGCAGGTCAAACTAGCTTGCCAGGATGGCCCTACCGGATACCGAGTTCAAATCCTATGCCTTTAGGTTTCGGCTTCAGAACAGTTTGATGGATAGACGATTTTGGGTTCTTCTGTTGGATCAAACATTGTTTTATGTTTTATAAACTGTTGTTTTATTTAATTAAAGCATCATGGCAACCAGTTTGTTCGGTTCGAGCGGGCAAGTGACTGGTTCGAGTGGGGGAATGGCAGTAGTTCAAATCTTCGTTGTTCAGACCAGATTGAACATCAGCCATAGAAGTGTTTTGAACCGACGATTCTGGAACTTAGGAACTTTCAACACCAGGAATGATGGTGAAGTCAAGGAATTGTCGACATGGTTGAGATCAAATAAGATACGTTCTTTCGATACCAGTTGACGTCAGATAAAAGTTTTTGCTGGACATGATTGTCTAAGTCAT
Source organism: Lumbricus terrestris (assembly GCA_949752735.1). NCBI lineage: Eukaryota > Metazoa > Annelida > Clitellata > Crassiclitellata > Lumbricidae > Lumbricus > Lumbricus terrestris. The sequence continues at coordinate 38,142,233 of OX457050.1, forward strand.
ACATGTAACTGAATTGGCCACACTTGCTTGGTCGTATCATCAACTCCGGTTGCTATATTAACCAAAGCAGTAGAATCATGATGTACCTCAAAGGGATTGTGATTTCTCGAGAAATATTAAAGAAATTTATTCACTGTCTCTCTTTGCACTTGAAGTTCGAGAATGCGTATTAATTAGATTACGCATTCCTTCTGAATACTGTGCAAGAATATGCGCTGACAAAAAGCCAAACCATCTTTGATGCTTCCCTGTGAGTGATGTTAATCAAATCACCTGCTGCTTTTCCTGATCGCACCAACACTTGCTCAGTGATCATGTTGGACCTAGCCCCACAGTAAGCAGCTTCTTATTTCGTCTAATAGTGAAAAAGTCATGGTTAAAATCTCTGTCCATAGAAGTACACAAATTCTGAGCATCTTCAAGATACAATCGACAGCATTTTGTGTAGTTATTGTGTCCAGCTGCCACTATGAATGATGTACCTCAAAGGGATTGTGATTTCGCAAGAATTGAAGAAATTTATTCACAGTCTCTCTTTACACTTATAATTCCAGTTTCTCTGTGCTGCTCCGACCAAGTTCGAGAATACGTATTAATTAGATTACGCATTCCTTCTGAATACTGTGCAAGAATATGCGCTGACAAAAAGCCAAACCATCTTTGATGCTTCTCTGTGAGTGATGTTAATCAAACCACCTGCTGCTTTTCCTGATCGCACCAAGAACTGCTCGGTGATCATGTTGGACCAAGTACCACTCTAAGCAGCTATCTTATTTCGTCTAATAGTGAAAAAGCCATCGTTAAAATGACTGTCCATTGAAGTGCACAAATTCTGAGCATCTTCAAGATACAATCGACATCATTTTGTGTAGTTATTGTGTCCAGCTGCCCTTAGAATGACAACATAAGCTGCATGTAAATGTAATTCTAAAAACCGGATCTCTCGGCTCTACTGAACTATCAAATAATGCTAAAAAATCCATAAAAAGGAACAACAGCTTAGCTGTTCAGTCTTTCCAGGTGCCCATTTAGATGGTGCAAACTTCTATGTTCAACAATTTTGTCCAAATCAATTTTGACATATTATAAATGAGGAAAATTTCTTCATTACATTCGGTTACTTGATTCATCGATTCATCCAAATCGTCACAAAGCAAATCATTGTTGTTACTTGCTAAATTTGATTCTTCATCTTTTGCCATCAGCAACATATGCAATGCAGCATCAGTCAGCATACACACTCTGAGAGTTTTAAAAGACTCCTTTTAAGTCACAGAGACTCAGCTAGAAGATCCAATTGCCTTGGGTTCATATGCAAGGACATTCATACAAAGCTTCCTGTGCCGTGCAAAAAGTCACTTGAGTAGAAACCAAGGCAGTTTCCACACTGCATCTAATTTTGACATTCTGTTCTTGATCTTTCACTCTCATAACTCGGTGAATTTGCCTTAACTTGTGTTTTGTTATATTTAGAAATTCCGTGTTTTCTTATTTTTGCAAATGCAAGAAAGACGATCACGCATGGGAAGTGCTAATGCATGAATAGCAACATTTTCTGTAAGATGGTTAAGAACCATGTGTCTGTGCAGATTTGTTTTTGAAAAGGACTGCAAACGATGCATGGTTTGGGAGTCATTTAAGTATCTGTATTGGTGACAGAATCACATCGTGTTGATAATGCTGAACAAGTTCTGAGAGTTTTTGTGTAGGATTTACCTTCCATGCTTGTGTGCAGCATTTACGAGCTCGAACTAATGATACTTGATATTATATATATATATATATGTGTGTGTGATAACTGCATAGAGTTATCCTAGAGTGAGCAATGACTTTACGGAGAAGTATGTTTTATTCGTTTCCGATTGGTACATCAGGAGCAGCTTGAGAGGCCCGTCCCGGTTGTGACACGTTGTTGCCTCTCCCAGGATGAACAAAAATTAGAAAACAATCGTAATGATTAGTAATAACAGATTTCAGTTCAAAAAGTTGTAAATACGATTTTTCAAAGAAAGTTGGGATGACTAAAGTAGTGTTGGTATGTTTGCTTGTCATAGTCAAAAGTCTCCCCAATTAATAAATATTTATTCTCGGACGAATCCATCCATTCACTGCTATGTCTGAGTTTATAGATCGCGAAGCAATATAATCCAACGGACACCCAGAAACAGTCTGGAGAGTTATAAAAAACAACTACCCTTAGATTTTATTTCCAGACACTTATCAAAATCTGAACTTGATTAAAAATATTTAGTACGACACTTGCATATCTTCTTAATAATAAAGATCAACAATTCTAAAAAAAGATTCCACGTAAATTTAAGTTGGTCATACAATCATGCTTTGCATTGACATGGAACCATCCAACTTACTAAATGCAATCATAAAAGATGCCACAGAGACTCAATTTTTTTATTCTTTTAAGGAGCAGGCGTTTGTCTCATACAGGTGGTATCAGTGGCATCATGTTGATGGCTTGCCAACCATGATTTGACATATGCAGTAGCTTCCAGATTTCGAGAGGGGACCGTTCAGTGAAACGAACATGAGTGACGAGATATGATCTGTAGATAGCTGTGATCTATTTGATGTGCAGACTATGTTCATGTTACTGAATCCCCTTTCACACGCCGCTGTGCTCACCGGCAAGGTGTTTGCTCGATTCAGCAACTCTTGGAATTCATCAGAAACCTGATCGCCTATTATCTTTAAAATCTCGATACCCTTGCTTGGCATGAGTATATTGAAGAAAGAACTTGCTGCATAAATGTGCAAGTTCTCTCTCACCATGCTCAGGTGCGAGATCAGTTGGCCAAGCATTAGGATCAAGAAAGACAATCAAACCACAGAGATCCTTCTCAGAATCTGCAAGCAGTCTCCTTTTGTCATAATACAATGATACATGACAATGATAAGAAGTAATAGTAATATCTTTACTTGCGAACTAAATCTAAAATTTCCAGTGTATTGCATCCTCCACTGTTCCTCCATGTAAGATATTGTAATCCTGCTGTTACACTCTAAATTGATTTATGATCATCAGAGGGGCGTGCTCGGGTTTATGAGAAATCCTGACTTACCACCCCATTAGAATTGTATTATTCTTTTATACCAGTTTATTTATGCTCTCTTGCTATCGAGAGAGAAGTAATCAACAACAAAAAGGTAGTCTTTGCCATATCGTGTGAATTTGTCTGCTCCAGCCTTCTGTTAAGGACGTGTTGGGACAGCGTATGGCGACAATGGCTCCTGCTACTGCTTCTGATATTTGTTGCATATCCCACAATGAGCAACTCGTGGGTAACTCCTCAATGTTCCTCGCCACCTGCTTGTACTGGTGGCTGCCAGCTGACACATCCATAATGGCCACGAAGGCTTTTTAAGACTAGTTGATGACACTGACGTCAATGATGGCTCCGATTTATTGAAACCGCTTTCTCACCGAGCTCTTTCCCCCCAATTCATAGTATTCAGTTGGTCTTCAAACTGAAATGAATTCATGCCCACATCGTCAACTTGGTTGCAAAATGACTCCGAATACTCATTCACGATTCTTTCTGCTAGAAGTCTAAGTTATCTATGACCCGAGCTCATATTAATGGCATTGATTTCAGCATTGATAATGCGAGCTATTTCTCAATGCAGGGCTTGATTTGGTTCTACCTAATTTCTTGATGCTGCCAGAGAGGCAGATCGCATCTTGTTCCATGGCAATTGTGAGTTCATCAGCAAGCGAGCACTCTGAGACACCAGATAAGCAGGATAAGCTTTCACATTGCCATTCTCAGCTGATTGTGGCGTCATAGGCATGCCTAATATATCAACATCAAAATAGTAGCACTTGTTTTGCAACAAAAAAGTATGGGATGGAGCATCTTCTTGAGCAGTTGCTACACGTTTGCGAACCTAGAACAAGTCTTCACTCATAATTGCTCAGCAACATCGATTGATGCTAAATAGTAGTGCTCAAGAATGAATTATAATAATAATTACTGCAGTTTAGATCAGCCCTCAGACACAAAATCCATCAAAGGGAACAACAGCTTAGCTGTTCAGTCTTTCCAGGTGCCCATTAAGATGGTGCAAAACTTCTATGTTCAACAGTTTTGTCCAAATCAATTTTGACAAATTATTAAATGAGGAAAATTTCTTCATTTGCATTCGGTTACTTGAATCATCGATTCATTCAAATGGTCACAAAGCATATCATTGTTGTTACTTGCTAAATTCACTGAGGTCAACTTAGAACCCCTCTGCGTACTTTTGCACAACGCCTTCTGTGAATTCGCCTTAACTTGCGCTTTGTTATATTTAGAAATTCCGTGTTTTCTCATTTTTGCAAATGCAAGAAACATATATGCACAATGGTGCATATAAATCGTCATAAAATATTGCAAAATTTTACAGAAAAAAGTCATGTAAATTTAAGTTGGTCATATCAATCATGCTTGGCATTGACATGGAACCATCCAACTTGCTAAATTTGATTCTTCATCTTTTGCCATCAGCAACATATGCAATGCAGCATCAGTCAGCATACAAGCTCTGAGAGTTTTAAAACTCCTTTAAGTCACAGAGAATCGCAGCTAGAAAATCCAATTGCCTTGGGTTCATATGCAAGGACATTCATACAAAGCTTCCTGTGCCGTGCAAAAAGTCACTGAAACCAAGACAATTATAATATCTGGATTTTCTTCCACTTTCCGTGCTATTAAAGCAAGGAATCTAACGGATCCTGTGGTATAAATGTAGACATTAATTTCTGCCTAAGGTTTTTGTTTTTGGAATATGCCCCTATTATCCGTACATGTGAGAACCGTTCACTCTGTGAGATAATATTCCTCCATGCATGTGTCAGACTGGTGGATATTTTGCTAAAAGGTATCACAAGTGGTAATATTTCCTTAGATATACCATTCCTATCCCCACCCGCCTGCTTTCTGATCAAGTGGTTTTCCTTGGATAGCCAAATTCTCTGCTTGGTTTTACGAAGAATCCTGCGGCTGTACCCTCTCCTGCCCAGGGAGCTGAAAAGTGTGGCACATGCTATATCAAAGTCTGCAGGCAATGAGCATATACGCTTAAATCTGAGCAATTGCGATTTGAGAACTCCCATAAAGGTGTGTTTGGGATGATACGAAGAGGTATGAACTAACTGGTGGGTATCAGTGTCCTTGAAAAAAACTTTTGTTTGTAGGGTCATGGCTTTGTTGTCTGTATGCTTAAAAATTGTGGTATCCAGGAAATTAATTTGGGTACAATTATAATTTAGAGTAAGTTTAATATCAGGAATAAGGGAATTAAGGAAGGCCTCATACTCCAGAATTTCAAGTGCGGTTCCTGGCCAAATGAGAAAAATGTCATCCAGAAATCTGAAAAATAATTTGGGCTTAATCCTGAAATTATGCATGGCACCCTCATCCAAGTATTCCAAATATAGATCTGCACAACTGGGAGAAAAGGGCTTACCCATGGCAGTACCAAAAATCTGGAGAAATACCAAGTTGCAAAAATAAAAATCATTGGATCTTAAAGTTAAGTCCAGTAGAGTCAAAATTTCTTTATCAGGTCTATTTATAGAAGGATACTTAAGAAAAGCCTCCTCCACAACCTTGAGAATTCGATCCAGATTCATATTCGTGAATAAAGCAGTAATATCCCCAGTGACCAGAAAGTCTCCGTTGTCCACTGGGAAGTCACGAATTTTACTAACGAAATCATATGTGTCTTTAATGTATGAAGGGTGCTTGCGAGATAATGGGCCTATGAAAAATTCAATACACTCACTAACTCTACGAGTAACTGTGCCAACATCCGAAATTATAGGTCTGCCCTCAGGCATGTTGGGGTGCGGCCATTTGTCACGGGTTTTGTGTATCTTTGGTAATAGATTAAATTTACGGTTCCTATCCGTGCAACTAGCCGATAAGTATTCAAGTTGGTTGATGTTGATGAAACCCTTATTATACAACCTCCCAACTATGTCATTATTAATGACAGGTATTAAGTCGAATTTCAAAGTTTTAGGGATTCTAGAGTAATACTTAGTATTATTCAGCTGCCTAAATGCCTCCCTATCGTAACAAACCTTATCCATTATATCCACCATACCGCCCTTATCGGCGGGTTTAATAACAATATTTGGATTATTCATGAGGGTCTTAAGTGAACCTCTCTGCTCTCCAGATAAATTGGGAGATGTTTTGTATTTGTAGGAAAGCCCATCCGAACTGACTTTATAAATCGACAGGATATTCTCAGTGGTTTCACCAAGCTGATTAATTAGGTCAAGTGTGATATTTCCTCAAGAGGTGGGGACCAAACACTAGGATGTTTAAATAGTTTGTTGAACCTGCTCTTCTCAGTTTCAGGTTCCGGCTGTCTATTTCTAAAAAAGTCTTTTATCAAAATAGCTCGGTTGACCTTATTGAGCACTTCAGTAATGGTTGTTCATTGTATGACATTAGTAGATGGTATAAAGGAAAGGCCTAGATTGAGTAAGGAAATTTCAGATAAGGAAAGGGTATGAGTAGAGAGATTACATACGTTTTAGTTGAGCGGGTCCTTATTGTGGATGCCACTTACATGTTTTTTGGACCCGGGGTAGGGGGAATGCAAAACTGCACTGTGGAAAGGATAGATTCCAAGATACAAAGGACAGTTGGTCTGTCAAAGTGAATGCTGAATTGACTTACTGTGCCCGTTTCCGCCACTGATAAAGGTGGAATATAGAAAATATCGTTAAGTGCCGATATTTGCTCGTTGATTCGACCCACCTTAGTCTTCTCCAGTTTTGTGAGAGACCTGGAAAACGAGGGACCGGTAAAGGAAACAATCGGAGCTTTGTTGTGCAGATCCGCGTTAATTTGTTCCAATAATGACGATTTTAGGGTCCCGGAATAATCATTCCGGTGGTTGATCCCAATAGCTAAATGAATGCTCTCCAAACTGTGATCATGAATATCCGGAAGAAGGTTGGATACGTGCTCAAAACGTCCTCCAGGTAAGGCAATCAGCTGCCAACCAATTGGAAGTTCTTTTGACCGTACCGTACGCATGTTGGAATCCGTGATAAGTAAATGTTTAGTGTCTTTATCAACATTGAGCCTCCAGGGGCTCTTACTCTTGATGCTGTTGATATACGAACATTTCACAGTCTTACGCCCATGGTCCACGGACTTGGGTGTAGGTTGGTAAGTTTCATCAGCCGAATTGGTAATTGTGAGATTCTCCAAGGTATCCTGGATACCCCCTTCATGGCTAGTAGATTCTATTTCATCGCCCGTATGGAAAACTGTTGGACCATCTTGTGTAACCTGCGTGTCCCCTGCCTCCTGTGGAGAAAAGGGGGTGGAAGTAATTTCATCGATAATATCCGCAAATTCTTGAATTGGTTCTTGACCGAGGCAGGGTGACTTTGTCAATTGTCCAACATGTGAGTAAAATTTGGTGGGTGACCCAACCTGTGGAATCGTCATACTAATTTCCTCATCTGTGGAATATTCCTGTGACCTGTTGGGGCTGGAAAACTGTCTGGCAATATCAATACAAACATCCTTGATAAGATTACCTCCCGCTGAGGTCGAAGGTAGATTGGATTGTGCTGCAGGGGAAGAACGAACCTCCAACCTGGGTGAACAATTGGTTAAGTAATCCAAACCTGAAGTGGAAGCGGTGAAGGCAATTGGAGTGGACTCAGTGTGGTTGTTCAAGGAATCTTGAAGGTGACTAGAATTTGCCAGTGTGATGGGAGAATGATCCACTTGATTTATTTCCTTATGAGAATTGTCAACCGTTTCAGTAGATTTGGGTGGAGATGTCAATGGTGGGTTGAAACGCACATGTGGAGATTTAGGACCCTGCTTTCGTGATTTTCTGTGGGTTGTCCAGTTAGTCTTGGTGTAGATTCTCTGAGGTGCTGGTGAAGGAAGTTTTGATATCACCATAGTACCGTTGGTGGTGTGGGTTGTTTCCTGCTGCTCAAGATGCGTGGTTGTTAGATTGTCAGGCCGAATGTGCTGGGTCTGGCACTTCGATGGTGGTTTTCCCCCTACTCACCCAGTACCCTATATTAAACAACATTCTCACTCAAGAACGCTCATGTCACGAACATTAATAGCAAGAAATTGGAAAACTTCTGTTATAATTCCACTCTCACATTTCACAAATTGGATGCTGCATCTCAACGTATGCAGTAATGGCAGCGAATACTTCCGAGACAATAGCACAAGGTCGTCAGTAGGACTACATGCAAAAAGCAGTTGCAGTGCATTTTTACAGTCACTGAGGTCCACTTAGAACCCCTCTGCGTACTTTTGCACAACGCCTTCTGCTGATCGATGTTCAAAAATCTCTTAACCGCAAAGCCAAAAGCACCTTTTTCTTTCGAAATATTCCTTACTTTCCTCAATGCCACTTTATGACTAACACGTGGAGCAACAATGAGATGAGCCTGCATTAATAACTGCCCATGCAATTCCTTGATACGACTGTTTAAAGTGCGACAACCTAAACAGTGAGAAGCGGTGTAAGCTGCTGACAATGTTGAAGCAGTAACCGAGTGGGGTGTAGTGTCTGCAGTGCTTTTTGCTAAGTTCCCAGATGTAGTCAGGTACTCTTCTGAGAAAGCTATAATTGTTCTTAGAAATATTGTGAAGCTGACGTTGACCTGAGTGCATAGGCTATGCTAGTCAGTTGATCTTGCCACTAGTTCTGGTTACTACAATACGAACGCAGTGCAGCCAACAAAATCGACCATACTCGCTCCACAGTCGAGTTGCTTTGCGGATGATGGCTAGAAGTAAAAATACATTTTACTTTCAGCCGTTTACATAAATCTTGTACAATCTTTGACAGAAACGCTTGACCTCTATCTCTTAAAAATGAATGAGGGGCCGAAACTGTTAACAGTTGGTGTCACGGTTTGGACATAGATTTTGTCAATGCACCCAATGACGTTTGAGAAGCCGGCCTCAGTGTAAAATTTCTCTTTCGTTGAATCAGCTTCCTGTTGCTTTGGAAGACCGCATTATTGAGGCACTAGTCCTGAAAGCAACCCACACAATTAAATAATTATTAGGCATAAAGACGTTGATGAATGAATTGATTATTGGATGGCTTCTACAAAACTCCGCCGATACGCATAACATTATTTTGCAATGCATTTAAGATTGTTATCACTTGTACTGTAAGAATCAAGCATATGTGACACTTCGTGGAATTCCTGCAAGGACTGTTTTACTTGCATGATGGAGGGGAGTGACTCTTGCGTGGCGCCCCCAATTCCAATTCACGGAGTATAAGTTCTTGGGAATCGTTTTTGATAAAAAGCTTACTTTCAAACTGCACATACAGTATCTGAAGAAAAAGGGGATAAAAGCCTTGAACCTTCTTAAGGTTGTAGCACATACTGACTGGGGAGCTGATAGAGTCATATTACTTCGACTATACAATGCAGTTATAAGATCAAAGCTAGAGTATGGCTCAGTAGTTTATGGCAGTGCACGACCGTCTTATTTGAAAGCTCTTGATCCTATTCAAAATCAGGCTTTACGCCTTTGTATAGGTGCTTTTCGCACATCACCAGTTGCTAGTCTTGAGGTGGAGGCAGACGTCACCTCCTTATCTTTACGAAGAACAAAACTGGAGCTTCAGTATGTATCTAGACTTAAAAGTAACCCAAGGAATCCAGCATACCGGTGTGTATTTCAACCAGACAATCGGCAGCTATTTAACAACAAGCCAACTGCTATACCACCACTAGGTATTCGCCTGCAACCACATCTAGAAGATTTGGACTTTGACATGAGTTGTATTGCAGAACAGAACATTGGTGCTCTTCCGCCATGGTCCCTTTGTAGACCTCAGGTGCTACTTGAATTGCACGAACATAAGAAGTCTGACACTAGTCCAGATATATATAAATGTATGTTTCAAGAACTACTATCAAACTATACATCATACATAAAAATATATACTGATGGTTCAAAAGAAGGTGATACAGTAGCCGCAAGTGCATTTGCAGAGGACAGTTCTTTATCAGTACGACTTCCAGATAAAACTTCTATCTACACAGCTGAACTTACAGGTCTCCTTCTAGCTCTGGATATTACAAGTAAATCCAGAAGGAAACAGTTTTTAATAATTAGTGATTCACTGTCATCCTTGCAAGCTGTCGCAGGTTGTAATCTAAACCACTCGCTTGTGGTAGATGTAGTCGCCAAGTACCACCGGATTACAATGTCTGGCAAAATGGTTAAATTTTGCTGGGTACCAGGCCATGTTGGCATTAGAGGTAATGAGGCTGCAGACGCAGCTGCCAAAGCAGCCCTTTCAGATGCAGTTTCATACTGCGAAGTCCCATATTCTGATGCCAGACAATACATAGATGCTTATGTATATGATCAATGGAAGTTAAATTGGAGTAGCAGGGATCATAACAAACTGCATACTATTAATCCCAATATGGAAAGGTGGCCCCATGCCTCCCAAGACAACCGTAGAGATGAAGTAGTCTTAGCACGGCTAAGAATAGGTCATACTTATCTTACACATGTTCATTTGCTTAAGAATGAAGATGCACCACACTGTGTGGGATGCAATTGCCCTCTGACAGTGGAACACATACTGGTGTCATGTGTTGATTTTATACCGACAAGGCAAAAATATTATATGGAACAATCCCTTTCTGATATTTTTCAACATGTTCCTCCAAGGAATATTTTGCTGTATTTGAAAGAAATACAACTGTACAGCAAAGTGTAATGTTGGAAGATTTTAAATAGATATGATTTCTAATTCATGAAATGTTTAATGTTGACCTAAGCTTTAACATGTTTTAACCTAATTTATTAATTTTACTTGTGTGATGTTCAGATTGCTCTTTTAAAAAAAAAGTTTATCCTATTTATCGACTCCAAACGTTTTTAGAAAAAAATAAACAAAGCAGTTTCAATAATCATGTTAAGGCACGAAATAGCCAATTATGTGCTGAAGTGCCGTTAAACTCAATCAATCAATCAATCTTCAGAATGCGTTTGGTTGTGCATTAGGTTTTTATAGTATTGTGCCTGAATTGTGAACTCATATTTTTGCATTCAGCAGATGAAATCATTTGGAAAAGTTTAAATAGGCTTTCACATGAAAAAGTCGAAGAGACAGAGCAATTGCTGGGATGCAATTATTGATGAAAATGACAGGTAATTATGATCATAGTCTCCTATTAGACCTAAATACTGTTAGATCATATATCAATGGACCTTCATAGCACCACTGAATATGGTCACTATTGTGAGGATGACTAGATACGTCATTGAGCTTCTTGTCCTCGTGAGTTGATCTGCACTACAATAACTTAAGCAATTTATAGGCTAATCTCAGCTCCTCAAGCAACAGCATGTGACTGTCTAGCAGAAAAGAAGTGTGTCACTTGTCTCTGAAATGTTCTTGAATATACATTTTGTACCATGTCTTCACAGTTCATCTCGTAGGAAAAATAGAAAGCAGTACTGGCACGGTAAATAATCCTTTACATCGTGTAGGACTGATGAACTTCTTCCTACAATAAAATCTCTTTTTGGCTTGCAAGACAGATATGCTATGGTTGAAGATTCCAAGATTTATAAGTTTTCTTAACTTGTTGCCGTTTCCGGGTTTGGTCAAAGGTGCAGCAACTTCAGGGTGATCACTGTGCTGACGCGTAAGATGTCTAGGCATCTGATAGAAAAAGACGTTGCATATTTTACAGGGCAGTTTTCTGTTTTCCCCTTGAATTATTCTCACACTTCAGACTAACTATGCTTTCAAACAAAAATCGCATCTTTCTTACTGCATATAATATATTGTAAGATGTATGATGAAATAGGCACGTCTCAAGGTCTAGGAAGGCCCAGGTTCAACATCTTAATTCGTCCAAAAACTCCGATAAATGACACAGGTGATTCTTTTCCATTAAAGTCTTGTAAAGTATTCGTCGAGAACGAGTAACAGAGTTCAGCACTTTCTAACATAACTTCGAATAGTAACCGAGAGGCAGTTATACTGCGCAGTCATTTCTTAATACGCAGAACAAAGAGAATCCACATGACGACTCATTCAGACGCACAGCGACCAGTCACTCTCACGACTGGTCGCTGACTGACTGTCCACTCTATCATCACCACACCTCCACACTACATCACCATCCCTTCCGTACATACCACCGTACAGCCTATCCAGCATAATGCACAGTGTATATGCATGAATTTAGAAATATCTAAAAAAAATACATTAATGCATATATGCGCAAGAAAGTGATTTTGTGAAGTCTCATAATATCAATTCCTCGCATAAGCAGCCGAGTGAATTTGTGCTTAAGTATAATTATATCTATGGTTAGGCAAGCCTCAGCATTTAAGATCTATACTACATTTTAAATAAAAATCATATCTTCTATTTTAAAGTGGAAGCAAGACACTGAAATGAGTTTAACATGTCCACTCTTCCAATGCAAATGATACATAGAGAAATACACTCACTTCCTGACTATATATAATTGCAGGAAATAATGTATCCATTTATAATGCAAAGATATTTATAATTACTAGTCTTTCAATTATTATTTGCAGCTCATACCATGCGTGATGTAGGTTTAATAATTATGTTAAGGCATGAAATGGTCAATTCTAGGCTGAAGTGCCGTGTCATTAAACCCAATCAATATGTTAAAATAGTTATGTTTTTTAAGTATTAAGTTCCTTACCATGTTTAATGCTTATATCTAAGCAAATTTTATTATAAAATAAAAATTGTTGCCCTTTTGTCTTTGCATAATTTTTTTCTCTCAAAACTATGGCTTAATGGTCAGTGGGTAGGCTACAATAACCTTCCCCAGGTGTGAAATGATTTTAATGTGTGAATTTTTCAGGAAAAATTATATTGCGTGCAATTCATGACTTTGATCGTGATCAGATTAATAAAAGACAGGATATTGAACTCTACACTGTCTTGGAGAAATTCAGATTATTGGAATTTTATAGATTTTATGAGACCTGTGAAGCAGATAAGCATGGACAAAAGCAAGTGATGTATCAAAACGAGAGGCATCAGGAAGAATTTGAAAAGTTTGAATCAGGGAAGCACAGTGCCATGAAATACGAGGAAGAGATTAACGATTGGTTGCATAATAGGGACCTTAAAGAATTTAACCTATCGAGTCAACCTAATCCTGAGGATGGATTATTGACGGTGAAAGATGAAGGATACAGAATTAGTGAAGAAACGTGTGACATTCAAAGCCAGAGTATCATCAAAGTGAAAGGGCCAGATATGGTAATGAGGAAGAATGCACTGCTTGCATTCCAAGAAGATCTGCAAAGTAAACCTAATCCTGAGGATGGATTATTGACGGTGAAAGATGAAGGATACAGAATTAGTGAAGAAACGTGTGACATTCAAAGCCAGAGTATCATCAAAGTGAAAGGGCCAGATATGGTAATGAGGAAGAATGCACTGCTTGCATTCCAAGAAGATCTGCAGGTGATGAGTGCTTTTGATAAAAGTGTAGATTCTGATGAAGAGATGTACCCGTATTCATATGAAGCAAAATACAAGCAGAAGGATTATCGATCAATGTCGTGTGATTCATATCAAAGTTACGATGATTCTGTTGACACCGAAGTGAGTCCTAATGCAGCAAAGCTTACATTCAAAAGAGGAGACAAAATGGAGACAATTTTTCCTGCAAATATCGGGTAAGTTTATCTTTTTATTCATTCCAGAATTTATATAGCGCTTCTTCAAGAAGGCTAGTCAGAAGTGCTCCAGACTCTAGCATTGCAGAAAGCATAGTTTTGAGTTTGGTAAAAAAAATGCTTGAGTAAGAGCCCCGGAAGCAGATGTAGCTACTGTGGGAGCGAACTCGTTCCAGACAACTTGAATTTGTGACTGCAAATTTATGTGGCTTTCTTGTTTCAAGCCTTTTTTTTATTTTGTGGCAGATAGCCTATCTAAATTGTCATTTTAATATAAATCTTGAAACTTGGCTAGAGTTCTTATCTGAAAATCTGCAAATTCTCACTTGTCCAAGCGCTGTGTAAGAGCATCATCCTTTCATTTCTATGCCATGGCTCTAAGCCTATTGGCGTTGTGTGCAACACTAGTAGTTCGAAATTATTCACATGCGGACTGCGTCAGATTAGACAATGAATTTTGGAATTGGAGCTCTAGATCATTGTAGTCATTGCCAAAGATGCCACCATAAAGCCATAAAGTTGTGGATTATTTGAGTCATATATGTGCTTAAGGGGAATGTTCTACCTCGGGACCACGTATGAGGTATTATTATTGTTATTAGGAATGTGTTGGAATGATGAGAGGGTCATCTACAAAAGCTATTTAACTTGATTTCTTTGCAGTGACATGGTCGGCTGGTGGATGGTGAGGCATTTGGACAGCGGACACATCGGATTCGTACGAAAAGATTCTTTTGTTATAGGTAGGAAAGGGGCTTTGCTGCATTGCATTACAATTTGAGCAATTTCTTTGGCAGTGGATGTTGGATACTTCTTGGATAAATGATGTCGTAGAAGCAGAGAGAAAACTTAGGTAAACATGTAGTTTAGCGTCGGAAATTATTCGCCGTTGCATGCGTTTCAGCGCTGTTCAAAATGCTTGTTATTTAATTAGAAGTAGAATATTTTAAATTAAGCTTGCTAAAATAGAAGCTGGATTGATGAACAATATTTTGTAATTAAATAGAAATTGTACGATAAAAAATAATTGCTGCTTAAATGGAAGCTGGATTGATGAGACCAATTCTTGCTTATATAGAAGCTTGGTTGATGAGAAGAATTGCTGAATACTAGCTTTGGGATTGATTAAAAATAATAATGTTGCAACGAGTGAACAATTTATGACGCTAAAATAAACGTTTATCAGAACTTGGGCTGTCAAAGATTTTTTTAGGTTTGACTTGGCAAATTTTATTATATTTGCACTCGATCTCTAAGGTTGCAGTTGATTATAAATTCTGTGTAGGCCTACAGAAGACAAATTTAAAATGTCAGAAACCAATGAATGCTGCTAGGTTTGCATAGCTTAAAATCTACTGCAGCAGCATTGAAAAAATTAAATTTTTGAGCTAGCTGTTTGTGCTACTGGACAAAAAAATGTAATGTGAAACCATGTTCAAAAATTTGTAGTCACAATTGCAGTTCTTTTGTATTGTATTTAACAGAAAACGATCAAGAGCCTTCGAAGACCACGGTACGGTTGTGAAACTTTTAATCTATCTAGTTGACAGAACAGCTGAAAATATTTTTGCGATATTATCACCTGCTACATTTTGAATTAGTTGAATATCAACCGAGCTCTGAAATCGAATTTACAACGTTAACTAGGCCTGCTTTTCACAACTAAGATAATTATAAATAAATCTTGAAATTTCTTCCCATCAAGGATGGGTCAAAAAAGTTTGTACTCTAAATGCAGTTTATAGGAGCATATAAATGTAATTGTTTTATCAAATTTAATTCATATTCACACTTTGAAAACTCCTGGGTATGTAAGGCTTGGTGTGATTTAAACATATAATGTGATCGTAATCGTAATCTCGAAACTTCTACAGCGCCCACAAAAGCCAAGTCGCGGGAACCAGCTTATTCACAGGCGCTCAATCAAAACAAAATCGATAGGCAGCGGGTCAAGTCCGGAGAGTCAGGCAGGCAGATAGATAGACGGCTAAGGTGGGTGATGTTTAGAATTGAAATGACGAGGGATGTGATGAGAAGAGGAGGAATCAGGATAGGATTTGTGAAAGAGCAATGTTTTCAGTTTTGAGTGAAAGACCTGTGGGGAGATAGCGAAAGGTGGAGTTTTGGTGAGTTCGTATGATGGGTCGGAAGTTTGCCGAAGTGCTGGCGGAAGTTTGTTCCAGAGAGGTGGAACGGCAATGGCTATGGAGCGGTTTGCAAATTTCAGTGATGAAGTGATGGGAGGGCGAAGCAGTGTAATGGAGGATGAGGAGCGTGTTGAACGAGGTGGCTGGATGGTGAACAACTGACGAAGGTAGAACGGCTGGGATGATTGAAGTGTATTGTAAGTGAGTGAGAGGACTTTGTATTCGATGCGTTCAGGTATTTTGAGCCAGTGAAGTGATTTCAGGACAGGAGTGATGTGGTGACGTTTGGGGGTTTTCGTCACTGCACGGGCGAGGGCATTCTGGATAGCTTGGAGGTGGTTAATTTGGGTTATATCAATGTTTAGGAAGAGAGAGTTGCAGTAATCAAGTTTCGCATGAACTATGGATGTGGCTATTGTGGATGCAGTTTTAAAGTCGAGCATAGGTCGGATTCTGCGGAGATCTCGTATGTGCATGAAACAAGTGCGGGAAAGTTGGGTTATGTGGTCGGAGAAGCTAAGATGCTGGTCAAAGATTACACCTAGGTTTCGGACAGGAGAATTTGCGGAGAAAGTGTGGTTGGAAGAAGAGTCATTGTTGAAGGAAATAGAGGGATCAGGAATTTTCTTGAGTTGTTCTCTGAGGCCAATTAGTATAAATTCTGTCTTGGCGGGGTTAAGGCAGAGGAGATTTGAGGTCATCCAAGAGGTGATTTGGGTTACCACGGAGAGAAGAATATCTATGGAGTCAGAGAAGCTGCTTGGAGAGAAAGAGATGAATAATTGGGTGTCGTCAGCATATAGATGATGGTCGACTGTGGATGCTTTTATGAGTGAACTGAGTGGAGTGGTGTAGAGGATGAACAAGAGGGGTCCGAGGACAGAACCTTGCGGAACACCACAGGTGAGAGGGCATGATTGAGATGACGTTTCAAGTGTTTTGACTGAGAAAGAGCGTGATGAGAGATAAGACTGAATCCAAAGGAGAGCAGTGTCGGTAAAGCCAAAGCAGGAAGACAGTCTTTGGAGTAGTATGTTATGGTCGATGGTGTCAAAGGCTGCAGAAACATCAAGGAGGCAAAGGCAGGAGACTTGTTGATGAGAGATGGCAGAGACAAGTTTATTGTAGAGCGAAGTGAGAAGTGTTTCGGTGGAGTGCTTTTTAGTAAAGCCGGACTGGTTTGGGTTAAGGAGTGAATTAGAAGTCAAGTAGTCATTGATGCGAGAGAGTACAATACGTTCTGTTAGTTTGGAGATGAATGAGAGGTTGGAAACAGGTCGATAATTAGAAAGGATTTCCTTATCAAGTGATGGTTTTTTTAGAAGTGGAGTTACCAAAGAATGTTTGAAGAGGAGGGGAAAGTTGCCAGTGGATAAGGAGAGGTTGATTATTTTTGTGATGATGGGGACAATGATAGATGCGCACTCTTTCAGTAGGGAGGTAGGTATAGGGTCGAGTTCGCACTGCTTGTTTGGGAGAGATTGTAATAAATTGGACACTTCAGACTCTGATGTTGGGTTAAAAGCAGATAGTGATGATTGAGGTGGGGAAGACGGAAGGTCGTGAGTGGAGGAGGGTGTATCTGCAGGTGAATCGATGGTAGATTTTGAGAGGAGTGATTGCAGAGAGAGACGGATAGTAGTTACTTTGCCAGAGAAGAACGAACAAAATGAGTCAGCGATTGAAGAAGATGGTAAAGAGTTTGGAAGTGGGCTAGAGGAGTTCCGATGTAGGAGTTGGTTTACCGTTTTCCAGAGAAGACGAGGGTTACAAGATCGGGATTGAACTAGTGAGGAGTTTATGAGCGTTTTGTTATCAGGGACTACTTTAAACCATGTTGTCTCACACAATGCCAAGTTTCGCATAGTGAAAATTGTTTGTCGTTTATGCATGCATACATGTACTCTTTTTAATATCAGTTGCATGAACTTCCTTTGGAGTTGTTGGATATCATTTTAGAAAAATCGTTTCTGTGCTTGATATTGAAACCTCCATCACACGAAAGAGATGAAGAAGCCATCAGGTCTTTGGCAGCAGTCGACTTCTGTTGGTTCAAAAGAATAACAAGACGAAGATTTAAGAATCGAATTTGGCCTCGACTGAAAGGTAGAATAGATTTTTTTATATTAATATCTATGGCCGTGAGTGGGACGTGGTGTGCCTTGTGACCAGAGGGTATTCGGTTCATGCCACTTTGTAGTCACCCTGGACCAGTTGCTTATCCGCAATTTCCATTATTTTATTTATATGTTTATAAAAAAAATTATTTCCCGCATTTGCTATAGTGCCCCATCAAGCTTTCTACTAAGATGCGCTCCCGATTACAGCGCGGACACTGCATTGAAGTTTCATGCCGAAGCGCATAAGCAATTGCAAATGAAGGACTTGCTCAAGGTCCCTACATGGTGGCTTGAGGTGGATTCGAACCTGGTACCTCTGTCTCCAAGGCTCCGAGCCCACCATTACAACATCGTACCATGCAACTGGAAACCATGCAACAGGAAACCACCTCATCATGAGTCATATCTGGGGAGTATTAAAGCCAAAGGAACTGCCTTCAGGCAAGGAAGTCATCACCATTTTAGCTGATGTTGATGGCACCATGAATGCTTACCATCAAGAACTAATTACGAGTTTAAGTTTCATTTATTTTCCTTAGAAAACTTAATGACTTTTTGACTAACATATTCTGAAGTTGTAGAATTATAGTTTTTATTTCTCCTAGTTACGTGAACCAAAAAAAAGATCTTAGCAAACGCACGTGCTATCTTTACCTTAAAAACTTGTAAGAAGGCAATACTATTGATTTCTTTAGATTTCTATAAAGCAACTACCAAAATGTCTGCAATCATCAGAAACAACCGTAGTTTTCTCTTGGAAAATGTTCAACCGAATGACGAGTTGTTACTTTTACTTACGTCTTGCAACTGCATTACGGATGAGCAGCGTCGCATGATTCAGCGACAACGTTCAATTCTGGATAAGAACGCTGAGGTTTTGTACGCTGTGAAACCCTTCGAAGAAACAAATTATACACATTACATCAGGTGTCTTCGAAAAACAAACCAGAGGACAGTGGCAAGGATCGTTGAAAACGGAGGAGGTTAATAGTTTAAAACTCATCTAACATCTTATTAATTATCATCTTTGTCTCACTCTTGTAGCGCTATGCATCATTATGATGTCGGAGTGTTGTGTGATCTTTAATCGTGATCTAAAATTCATAGAGCACCACTTCAATAAATTCACTCGAGCAACGCATCTCATACCGGATCATCGCTTTGATCTGGCGGTCCTTGTTACTCTGGCCTATCTTCGTGACCTCTGCTGCCCTACCGAGTGTGCTCTACTGAGTAGGGTGTGCTCATCATCCCTTTCGTCCATACAATTACCAATTAGAATCGTGCCTTGGTATTTAGCCACTCAGTTTGGAGTGGGCTCCCTTAGGCGCCATGTTTGCCCCTCTTCAGGGTCATCTCTGACTCTACTTGCATCTCAAAACTGTCTTCTAAAGCCGTGCTGGGTCGGGAGCGCATCCGAGTAGTGACCTTTAAGGGCTATATAAGTCCTCGTTGTGAATGAATAACAATGACTGCTTTGAAGCTGTTTATTGTCGTCAGTATAATAGCTAACTCTGCTGACCCCTTTAGTTGCACAATTTTGCCTTATGACTGCGGGCATTGACTAATATTGTTTACATTTGATGTCTTTTCTACTTTTAGTTGTGATAAGATGCGAAGTCAGCGTAACTTGTACAACGTACGTCAACCCTCAAAAACTTCATGAAACTATTAGCGACCTTCGAAACAGAACCGAATTGATCTCGCCTCAAACTGACGAAGCCATCGGTGGACTGAGGGAGAAAGGCATCGAAATCGTCAACTCTCAGCTGAACAGACAGACCCTGGTCGTCTGGATCTGGTGTCATTCACAAGCAGCTCTTGAACATCTGCAGACGCTGTACGAATCGAATCGGCTGAAGAAAGTTTTGATGCGTGTTGAAAACAGTTCACAGTCTACTTCTGAAATCGTGGAGTCAGCAGTGGTCGACATTGATAGCAGCCAATTCAAGAAAACAGTTGGCATGTTCTTTTTTATATGGACGTTAAAGAAATGCTTACAACATGCACTTAGACCCACGGCATGTTATGTATATGCCATTAAACTTACACGCTATATCCACGAGGTATATTAATTGCTAGGACAGCAAATAGTGGCACTATGTTGTCAATTTCTTTTCT
This sequence comes from Lumbricus terrestris, assembly GCA_949752735.1. Lineage (NCBI taxonomy): Eukaryota > Metazoa > Annelida > Clitellata > Crassiclitellata > Lumbricidae > Lumbricus > Lumbricus terrestris. Next base: position 38,162,348 of record OX457050.1, read on the forward strand.
TGTAGTGGAAGATGAAATAAAAGAATTGTCGTGGCTAAGATGACATTCATATTTTAAAAGACGCTTGTTTATGTTCTGATGAAGGCTTTTCTATATATGAGATTGTAGCCTACGAATTTTGTTATGTAGTCTACTCTGATTAAACTACGACATATTTAAGAAATATCGGTTTGCATTGTGATGCAAACGTCAGCCATTTTCACACATTTTTATTTATTTTCATCACGTCTGATTTTCAATAGACAAATTAGTAGGCAAGCAAATATAGCCCCACATTCCCTTTAAAATAATGACAGTTTGTTTCACTTCCACAAAGAATTATGAATATGATATAGTCGATGAACTTAGAGGTAGGTCACCCTCAAGCTGGTACCAATATTCTCTGAGTTAACGCATTGACGACAATGGCGATAATGATAGATCTGACTATAGCAACAGGCCTATTAGACCTCTAACTCTTGTTGTACAAAATTGAATAATTAATTGTGATTCAAGTAATCGATTTTATGTTTGTTAGTCGTGTGTTCAATCTTTATCAACTTCATTGAAAGACTTGACGTCGGAAAAGATGAGAAGTATGGTGTTACTAAGATGCGAGATGAAATCTACGTCCTCTGCCAACCATCTGTTACTACTTCACCTGTAATTCGAGTCTTTGAAGACCAAAGTCCATTTCATTGTAAGAAGAAAATTGAAATCACTGAGATAAAAAGTCCGTGGGACATTGCCTCCAGCGAGAAGGAAAATTGTCTTTTCGTCTCGGACTATTATGAGAAATGCATCTGGAAGGTTACGAGAGAAACAGGTGACCAACACAAGATCATCAAATGGATGACCACTGACTATACGCCATTTAACATCTCGGTGTCCAGTGATGGTCACTTGTTGGTGGTCAGTGATTCGTCGTCCATTCTGCGGATCTACGGATCAGACGCAGCACTTCTCCGCTTCATTCGGTTACCAGGAGATATGAAGGAACTATTTCATGCAGTGGAAACCTCCATCGGGAATTTCATCATCCTTCACGGGATAGAAAAGCAGGAAGAGGGAGACAGTGTTTCAAGCGGTGCTGATATGAGCATGCGATGGGGCGTTTGTAAAGTGACAAGCGATGGGCAGATGGTCATCTGTCGGTTTACTCCTTCAAATGAAATACACAGACTGTATTATCCTCGGTATATCTCACTCGATTCCGACGATCAGGTGTTTGTTGCGGACAGAGGGAATTGCAGAGTGGTTCTGTTGGATTCCGATCTTCAATGGATTCAAATCCTTTGTCCAACGAAAGAAGAAGTAGAAGAAGAAAAGAGGATCTTTGAGCCGCATAGACTGTGGTGTGACGAGGAAAAGAAACAACTGATCGTGGGAGGATTTTGCGGAGGGGTTAATATTTACACTTTGAAGCGACAATAGAGTTTATTTTTATCCAGTGATTATGTAAACAAATATCTTTCTGATAGATTCTGATTCACTTGATTTCTCATACGCAAGGGATTCCCGAATTTCAAGGAACCACTCGGTCTTATAGAAGTGACTCTTACATTGATGCTGTGATACAAAGGTCGGAGCCTTGTCGATACAATAATAGATGCAATGTAATTTTCGTTTATAATCGGGGTCTGTCCATAATTTTTTTTGGCGGATGAAATGGTATTTTTTCCCCGGAAAATTGGTCGATGACTAAAAAAAAGGTCATCAGTTTTTTCGGCGACACAACGAAAATTTTTCCCCTGCCCCACCAACAATACCCTAAATTTTGGCCCCCCTTCGAAAATTTCTGTATCCGCCCTTGATCGTACATCCCTGCAACATCCGCGTCGTCGGGTGCGGCAGCAAAAGTGGCGGCGACCAGAAGAACGATGAGCAGACTAGGGAAAGACTTGTATGCACACCCTAAGGAACTTGACTATTTTAGGCCTCCAGTACATGTGCAGTTGAATGCGTCATTTCGTTTACTCCAGGCTTTACTTGGCGTGAATTGTGATCAAATATGAAGGAATTAGGCCTATATTCTTTAATCTGTACAAATCCATTTTTAGATAAAAACATTCGAATTGCGTAAAAATGGACCATATTAAACGGCCTTGCTTGTAATATAAACCGCCATTTTAAATATTTTTCTTAACTTTCCTATATAAACATAGAATCATTCTTTTTGTAAATTCTGTCATTTTGTGCTCTCATCCTAAGACAATCCAACAGTCAAGGCAAAAACATTCTATTGGTATTATACTGTATTTGATAAATTGCTTTTTGTACCTGATAGCGGTGTGTCTGTCATTTTTTTTACCATTTGCCTAATCGAATATAATAATAATTAGCACAGAAAGTGGCCCATATTGCACGATCTTGTGTGCTTGTATGGATGGCAGAAGCCCATAGGCCTATTCCACACAATAGTATGAAGTTTTATAGGTCAAAAAAGTTGTATTCATAAGTGATAAAGAAATTGCCTATATTCTGAAACAACAGGGCATAGTATAATTAAAATCATTAACCACACAACAGCTGCCGAAGTTAGAATTTTTAAAAAGAAATCTACATAGAAACAGAAACATTGTATAATTTTCGTGCAGAAGTTGAAAGCAGCATGTACGGATTGTATCTCTCTGTAAGATAGTCGGGCTGCGTTAAAAGAACTGCAATGTACTACCCGGATAAACTTTGCAACAAGCTGGAAATGACAAATAATTAAAGATAAGATAATAATATATTCGAAAAATGGTCCCCAGATCTTTGGGGAATTTATTTTATTAGAGAAATTTGACGGCATAAAATCAATGCCTATTTCAGCGTTGTATCGGGTTTTACTATAAGGCATAGCTTAATCTCGAAGCCGGGTTGCGTAAAAAGAATTGCAATGTACTGATCGAAAAACATTTGCAACATGCTGTAAATAAAAAATAATTAAAGATTTAATAATAATGTATCTTAAAAATGGTCTCTAGCCACTTAACTCTCACTGTGGGTAATTTTACAAAGAGAAATTTTATGGAATGAAACTAGGCTAGCGCGCCATATTGTGAGGCAAAAAGTCAGCTGTTGCCGGAAATATCATTGTAAACAACGGAATAAAACATTTATATTTGACGATTAGTAATGTTTTATTGATCGTTTTAATGTCTAATTCAAATTGACATTCTACCGGAACACAAGACATCTTTTAGAAAGAAATTAGAGGTTATTGTACCGAATTAGCAGCCTGTTTTTTCCGGTTCCGTGCGCAATCACTTGCATCTGCATTATAAGTAGCTGCGTGTGCATTTTTCGTGGGAATTTATACCATTCACAGACGAACTGAAACTGATTAATAAAATACAACTGAGTACTGTACTATTTTAATTTTCTTCATTTCATTGTGTATTCATTTATATGGTATCAGAGTGTATAAAGGAATATAAGCTTAGGCCTTATAGTTCCCTATATCCCTGCATTTATAGGTCTAAACCAGTCTGAATCTTTGATTTTTGTGGCAAAAAATGTGTTGCAGTCTTGAATATGAATACAGTTATCTCTGCAGAGCTCTAGTAACATTAGTTATGTTGCAATTATTCACAAAATAATCAGCAGAATAGGTCTATTATCATGCAATTTAAACAATGTCACAGAAAAACAAATTTAACATCCAAAAGGCAATTACTTGATATTTAAAAAAATTGGTTTTTTCTTACAGGCTATTAATTCTTATTTATAGGTATTCTTATCTATATTCATAAAAAATTTAATAATTAAATTTAAAGATATTATACAAAATGAACAGAACCATTAACATTCTTCTGACAGACATGTGCAGAATTCATACTCAGAATCCTCTGCTGCTCCACCATCCAATTCTGAGCTAGATGACCTGCCTTGACAGCTGCTCCACTCGACCACATCACCAGGTTACAAGAATCAAGCAATTCTGAATGTAGCATTGTAACTTTTGTCTGAACATTTAGCACCCCAACATTTTGAAATGAACAAAACTGCACCAAAAGGCTATTAATACCACACTTAAAATACAAGAAAATAGCAAGCAGGTCTAATATCACTGTAAAGGCCTTCTTCCCAGGTATACAGTTTGACCAAGGTGGCAGTTCTTCAGAATGATAGGTGTAAAATATAAAAAAGTACACAGTCAAAAATCAAAATAGCACTAGTATAGCTACAAATTATTAAATAACAAGTATACTAATAGGTGACAGATCATGCATATTGTCAACCCTGTTATTTATCAGTGACCAGGCCAAGAAACTCCTGATAATTACACCATGTATGGTACTATTCGACCAGCCTTTGAGGCTCCGAGCTGTAGAAGTTATCACTTCACAATCACTGAATGTGGTCTGTCGGATGGGAGTTGATGTTCTGAGAACAGTTCTTACAAATTTGGAAGATTGGGTTATGCTCTTGGTGATTAGGATGAAATTGGTAGGTTTAAGGCTCATGATGAATAAGCTATGGAGACCTTTGCTAGTACCTCCTCGTGGTGGTCTCTAGTTGTGTAGTTGGCTGCTGGCTAGCTGCAGAGCGAAGAATAGCAGCGTGAGATCTGTCCTTGACACCATAGGATCAGTGTGTATGATATTGGTTGAGTGTAATGTAAATCAAGAATTTCCCAACGCCAACTGTAATGTAAATCAAGAATTTCCCAGCGCCAACAAAAGCCAAGTCAGAGAGACCAACTTATTCACCAGCACTATGTCAAATCAAGTGTGCAATAGATAAACTGCCCTGTTCGTTCCGATGCCGGGTCAAAATCTGGGGAGGTCAAGCCAAGGAGACAGCGTGGTGCTGTTGTGGTAATTGGTGATGCATGCAGTGTCACTGTTACTGAGCAAACTGATTGCTTTGCAGATGCCATAATATCAAAGGCAACGGGAACAAATATGTGGGTTGCAGGCAGTAATGCATATTTTGGCAGTCTTCAGAACAGGAGCCTGTTTAGCTGCAGAACCTGCTGAAATAGCTGTCTGAGATATAGGTATGAAGTAGCACAAGTGTGAAACACTATTGCATCCCAGGTCATGTATTCGCCTTCAGACTAAGGAACCAGTATGGCACTGACGGGTCGCTTGCCATCGGTCTGCAGGAGATTTGCTGGTTCCTTTGTGCTTAGTATATCCACACTTTGGAGCGAACGTCCAATTGTGTCATTAATGGCATGATGTTGGATGGAACATCCTTTTGATTGCCTACAAACCACCTCATGGTGACCATTTGAGCCAACAGCATCTCTGCATGGACACAAGTGTATGATATTGGTTGAGTGTAATGTAGATCAAGAATTTCCCAGCGCCAACAAAAGCCAATTCAAAGTGAACAGAACCATTAACATTCTTCTGACAGTTATGTGCAGAATTCATACTCAGACTCCTCTGCTCCTCCACCATCCAAACCACCCCATGGTGACCATTTGAGCCAACAGCATCTTTGCATGGACACATGTGAGGAAGAAAATTCAAGGTCCAAAGTCCCACTAGCATTGTCTCATTGTTCATGCAGAGCACAAGAAGTGTATGGGAGGGCAGTTAGCCAATCTCCCAAATGAGAAAAACTGGCACCAGCTAGTCTAGTCAGATCAAAACGATTGGTCATAGAGGACAAAATTGTCATTTTGTCCCTCTACCAAAGGCCTGTCCAATGCACGGCTTTGCACGCTGTTTAGCTGGCAGAGGATCTATGATGCCTGGAATAGTGTCATGCCGTGCCAGTATCACCTCAATGTAGCCTACCGTTTACAGCATCTGGGACAGTGGTGCATTTGGTCAAAATGGCAGACCAAAGTGCTCACAGATGGGGCAGGAGAAGCCAGTGAAGACCGAGATCTCGAATGGGGAGTGAAGCTTGCATCCATTGATGCATGTTCAAACTGAAGATAAGGATGCATTCAAGCCATTCCCTCAATATTTCATCCATTTGTCCTAGTATATGGTATTATTATTAATGTATATAGAAATAAATTAGCTGTTTTCAAATTACACAACCGATAGTTTATCTGTGGCCGCATTTTCGGCAGATCTCAGGAGAGTACAGTAAATGTCGCACGGTATATTAACGTGACTAGTCCAATATTTGCTGTATTCCAGGTATCAGCGAAAATGCGCTGTGGGGGGGTCCCGTAGCTCAGTGGTGAGAGCGCTGGTCGTTAAACTGAGAGTCAGCCGCGCGGACCCGGGTTCAAGCCTCGCTCAGGGCAAAAAATTTATTTGAATTTTCTGTTAGCTGCCGCTGGCGCTTTGCTGATGTGTTGCTTGACTCGGGCTGTGCTAAAAATAAAGATAGCCCCTCCCACTTCTGGCTTGGTCGACCAGAAGTGATCCAGTACTTAGGCCATTAGTTAAGTTACCGAACCCACTGCTGTAAAGCCGATCTGCGTGTCGTGCTACAGTGGGCCGTATTTCGTATAACATGTACTTGTGATCGTTCTGCGGTGTGTCAGATTGAGTTATTAAAAAGAAAATATTATTATTATGGCCTACACTATCCGGCTCGTTAAAAACAGACTAGCGTGATTTTTACCTATGTGGGAATAATTTACTTTCAATGTATATATAAAAAAAAATTATGGGAAAACAGAAAATCAGCTTATTGTCGATTTTGTGGGCTTCGCAACCTGGCATGTTGATCGATAAATGATTGGAGGCGGTAATAGTAAAAACAAAATGTCCGAGGTACAGCGCTGAAATAGCATAGCGATTTTATGCCATCTAATTTCTCTAATAAAATAAATTCCCCAGAGATCTGACGGGCTGGGGACCATTTTTTGGTTATATTATTATCTTATCTTTAATTATTTTCTATTTCCAGCTTGTTGCAAATTTTTTCCGGGTCTAAAGCTTCCGCAGCCCGACTAAGAGCTCTCTGCAGTCATATGGTAGGCTATGTGGGAGAAAACAGTCGTGGCCCATGTTATTATAGGTAGCGATAAGTTGCCTACTTACCATCGCCTAGGCATATCTCTTTGTTCCGCTGGCCTTCGAGACTATGAATCCAATCGACATAAATGGAATAATGTTTAGCTTATTAAAGATTTTTGAACGCCTGTCTCATGACAATCGCCGGGGCTCTAAAGATCTACCCTTTACAACGGTTTTCAGTTTGCATCCAGCGTCATATCGACGCTGTCGCCTGCGGGGGGCAAATTTGATAGGCCTAACTTTCCCTAAGTATTCAGAACCAGTGGCGTAGGCAAGGGGAGGGTTTCGGGGGGTTTAAACCCCCCCATTGGCTCCGGAAAAGGTTTTTTTAAAGGTTATTTTTCCATTTAAGTAAGAAAAAATAGGAAAAAACGGTTTCCGGCCATAAACCCCCCCATCAAAAATTCCTGGCTACGCCACTGTTAGAACTTTTGGGTTGATCGCATAGGCCTATCTTCGGATAGTTAACTGTGGGAATAGGCCTAGAACTGCTAGCCTAGTACGATATAGGCATAGGTCTACGCTTAAGGGTCTATACTTTGCATTGCATGCTAAATTAGGCCCATTCGTGTCAGTTTCGCCCATTTTTAAGGTTTCATGACACATTGACGCTGATTGTGGAAGATAGCCTAATCATGCAATGACGTAGAAAGCACGTCGCAATACAAGAAATAATCTCCAGCTATAATATTATTATGCGTAACGCTCTCCACCGGCTTCCACTCAAGCAACGAATTGAGTATAGGATATCGGTAAAACTACAGTTTAGGTGTAGGGTTGCCAGGTGGTCTTCAGGAAATTACCGGACTATGGCCATCAAGTTACGGGCCATATATATATATATATATATATATATATATATATATATATATATCTCGTAACTTGATATATATATGTATGTGCGTGCGTGTGTGTGTATATGTGTGTGTGTGCGTGTGTGTGTGCGTGTGTGTGGGGTGAGGCTTGGCGGGGGCGAAAAACCGAAATTCCTAGGCAACATTGGGTAATTCATATTATAATATATATATATATATATATATAAGGCAGTATCGGTGCCGGGGACTGTTTGAAAGTTGCAATGTGTGAGCCAAACCGCGGACGCCTAGATAACTTGCTTTTTAAATACAGACGTCCGTTTGGAAACTCAGCCAAGTAGAGGCCTATAGATCTGAAAGGTGGATAAGATTATTCATAGGCCTATAGATCTATATAATTATTATAGTGCCCAATTTGAAAATTTGGCGCCGGGACGAATGAGTGAATTCGGATATTAAACAATAATAAAAATACATTTAACGATTTTAGCACTCAGTTCAATTCTGTAGATAACCTCAGTTGAAATAATCGTAATCGTAATCTCGAAACTTCTACAGCGCCCACAAAAGCCAAGTCGCGGGAACCAGCTTATTCACAGGCGCTCAATCAAAACAAAATCGATAGGCAGCGGGTCAAGTCCGGAGAGTCAGGTAGGCAGATAGATGGACGGCTAAGGTGGGTGATGTTTAGAATTGAAATGACGAGGGATGTGATGAGAAGAGGAGGAATCAGGATAGGATTTGTGAAAGAGCAATGTTTTCAGTTTTGAGTGAAAGATCTGTGGGGAGATAGCGAGAGGTGGAGTTTTGGTGAGTTCGTATGATGGGTCGGAAGTTTGCCGAAGTGCTGGCGGAAGTTTGTTCCAGAGAGGTGGAACGGCAATGGCTATGGAGCGGTTTGCAAATTTCAGTGATGAAGTGATGGGAGGGCGAAGCAGTGTAATGGAGGATGAGGAGCGTGTTGAACGAGGTGGCTGGATGGTGAACAACTGACGAAGGTAGAACGGCTGGGATGATTGAAGTGTGTTGTAAGTGAGTGAGAGGACTTGGTATTCAATGCGTTCAGGTATTTTGAGCCAGTGAAGTGATTTCAGGACAGGAGTGATGTGGTGACGTTTTGGGGTTTTCGTCAGATACAGACCTTCAAGGCTAAATGCCATCCATAATTAAGGCGGGAACCTTTGTACTGACAAATATAATTAATCAGTGAGGAGGGGGTTAAGACACAGGCTAGAAAGATCGACACAGTCAGACATAGACAGACAGAGAAAGAGAGGCAGATAAGCACAGACAGATTAGGCCTACAAGGGTCGGTGTTTAAGCCTTATGGGAAAAGAGAGAGATAGACAGACAGAGAGGGAGAGATCGTTTGTGCAGATAGAGACAGACAGACGAACAAACAGACATACAGAGACATGGTCTAAATACGGAGATTCGGTTCAACCATTATTTGAACTATGAATCAAGCCTCCAACGTTATACGTACAAGGTAGGCTAGCATGATTGGTGCATCATATATTTGGCTCTGTTATGATAGTTTATTTAACGACGCCGTCATTTCGACGATGATCGGTATGTAGGCTATAAATTTGGCTTTGTTTCACAAGGCAATCCATTATACGCGGGAAAATCGTCAGCAGATATTTTCATGGCCCCAAGAAACTATAGGTCTATGCACTCCAAATGCACTTGTTGCTGGCAATAATAATTTACCGGACACAGCCATGTCCGGTAATGTCTGAAATTTCTGACCGGACAGTTTGTGTAAATACCGGACTGTCCGGTTCATTACCGGACGCCTGGCAACCCTATTTAAATTAGGTGCGTAAATTATTTCTCACGATTTCAAGCCGGATAGTTGTCTGAAATTATCGTTAACACTGTAAGAAACATGTCCTCATGACGGAATCGGTTGCGGAAGACAAATTCATGGATATAAAACCTTCATCCAGCTTCGATTTCTTAAGCGTTTTATCATTCATCCAACTTCTATTTAAGATCTATCAAACATTAATCCAGCTTCCATTTAAGATATAAAATACATTGATCCCTCCCGCCCCCATTTCTGAAGCTTTTTTGAATCCAGCTCCCATTTAATATTTTATTCAATCCAGCTCCAATTTAAGGCAATACATTTTACTCCATCCAGCTCCAATTTAAGGCAATACATTTTACTCCATCCAGCTCCAATTTAAGCAAGACGTTTTCGTCGATCCAGCTTCTATTTCATGTGTAACAATATTTATTACGGTTTCCGTTACTCCCGCGGTAATTATTTTCAACGATCTATTTCCGATTTTACCAAGAAAGCGTATACATGGAGAAATAATTTACGCACCTAAACTGTAGTTTTACCAGGATATCTACTCTAGTCTGGCGCTGCATGCTAGGTCTTGCTTCTGCCTACCTTTGTGAGCTTTGTAGCCAGTTGCGGCGCTAGGGGGGGCTAACCCCCCCTATCAGAGGCTAAGCCCCCCCCCTAAAAAAGGCCATCCGCGATTCTTACATGCTAGACTGAAATAGTTACACAATTTTCAACCGGACGAATAAAAAAGTCGTTAGAAATTTTGGCGGATGAAAAATATGAAATTTTTCAGCCCTTCCAAAACTGAAATCCTGGCGCCCCCACTGTTTGTAGCCCTACTCTTAGTTCTCACCACTTCAGCTCCCTTCGTTCGACTGAACAATTAAAAGTCTACTCTCAGTCCGTTTTGCTCGAACTTCCACTATGCAGAACCGTGCTTTCTCGGTGGTAGGACCCTCAACCTGGAATGGTCTTCCTCTGACCCTCCGCTCTCTTTGTAAAAATCCTTCTCAGGCTTTCCACTCTCATCTGAAGTTTTATTTGGCCGCGCTGAGGCTTGGAGCGCCTCTGAGTAGCCCCCTGAAGAGGCGCGCAATATAAATGCATATAATGAATGAATAATGTTTTAAAAGTATTTTTTACTTGACGTCGATCGGTAAAAGTGTAGGCTAGTCGTAGGAGGCGGGGGTCCAGAGTGTAAAAAAAATGCAATGGGGAAACACGTTTAGAAATTTTTACTTATAGATGTAAAGCATAGGTCTAAGTATTTGCAATTACTGAAACTAGACTTACTTCAAATGAAACTTGTTAGTAAGATCAAGTGCAAAACAAAATTTCATATATCAGAATTAAAACATAAATTTTAAAATCATAGTCACTTAAGAAACGTCCATATTGCAAGTGAAAAATTATAATCAAACACCTCGAATGTATAAAAGTGCAATATGCCATTACTCCATACTCCCCATGAAGTCTAACAAGAAAGGCAGCTGTCGTAACGGTCGTATCTTTAACTTAAGAAGAAAGTCTATGGGCATAGACCTAATCGGAAAACAGGAAACCTGCTGTGCAGACCTTTCCAAATAGTTTCCAGCTTCTCAATAAACGCCCCATTGCCAAACACCAAATAACAAAATGAATGGAAGACCAACATATTTTGAGTCATGAATGCGATGTTGCAACCAGTTATCTGCTACATTTCTCAGGCATCCGTCACACTGTGTGTGCACATTTCATTGCTCGAGTTTATGCTTGTACCAAAGTCTTTTCTATTCCCAGATTACTGGAATAAACCAAAAGGTTCATCCAAATTTGTTTAATTGGTTTCTCAGTCTTTAAAGATGACTAAATGCATAGTTGAGCATGGTTCAGCATAATATTGAAACGTAATCAGATAAAATCCAAGACTACAATAGTGATTTAGACATTCCTTCCCTGTTCCAAAGACAGCATCATATGATATGTGTCACATTCATACGCTGTGGTCAAACAATATTGCACTTCTTCAGCGAATTTATATTTGTTCACATCCAGAACTTTTCCAGATTTAAACTGCAGTCATTATAATCATGGCACATGTTTCCACAGAAAGTCTCAGTCATTCCCTTCATTATAAATGCCACCGTGACAAAAGACATGTTCTGATCAGAATTGCTCTACTTATTAAATTTCTTTTCGATTTCAGATCTAAATAATTTTAAGTGATAACATCTGCATTTCTTTTAATTCTTATGGAGGTATTTTATAATTCTGAAGAGCGCATCACCTAGTTAAAATGTTTCTCACATCTGTATGGCTCTTCCTTTGCACGGTTCTCTTGCGATTCTTCAGATTGTGTGGTTCTGGTGATGATTTGTGACAGATCATGGTCTTTCAGTCGCAAGAAGTTTCATGTCTCTATGGAATAATATTGCCTTCTGCAATTGATACAGATTATATTGCCTTGCTTATCCCTTAGCAATGGTTTCCAATGGCCTTCTAAAAGTACAGCAGTAGAAATTGATTTCTCACAGAAATTGCAAACATTGTTCTCCACTATGAATTCTTTACATCTTTGCAGATTAATAGAATAATTATGAAAATTTATTTTTGACACAGCTAACATCTACACAGATTTTCGCCAGATACAATCTCATGTGACACTTCATATCTCACGGTTGCAAAATGAAGTACAACAAATGTTATACATCACACATGGTTTTTTCCACAGGGGTATTTCCACTTCTTACTTGACACTCTATACTAAAAAGTTGTGCAAATGATTTCTAACAGAACTGGCACATCTATGGTTCTCTCTAAAAGCTTTCAGGCGTCATTTTACTGAATTATGTACAACAACCATTTCTGACATTGGTGGCATCTTCATTTGTTTGGTTTGGATTCTCAAAAGGCTGTTTTCATAGTGTTTTACAGTATGGGTTTTCATTTGTGTTGTTAGACTGCAAGCGTCTTATAGTGATTTCAAACATATTTCCGGAATTTCTCTGGTTTTCATCCTCATGTTTTCACATTGGTCTTTTCGAATTACTGTCAAGGGAAAATAATTTCTGGCACAACTGACAAAGTGCAACGTGTCCCTCCTGTATGCATGGTCTAAAGTGGGAGAGTTCCTTGCTTGCGTTCCCACTGCTCATCTTAGTGGAACTCTGGAAACATGCGTTCCAATAAAAGTCCATCAACATTCCCACTGCTCACATTTAGTGTTCCCACTGCTCACCTAAACCACTTTAGCCTTTATGAGAAGACTTCATGTGTCTTGTTAGGTGACAATTCTGTGTGAATGATTTAGACACTCCTGGCATAATTTGTATGATTTTTCTCCAGCATGGGTCATCATGTGGCTCCTCAGAGAAAAACTAATGGCAAACGATTTCTGTCATAACTGGCATCTTTATGGCTTTCCTCCATTATGAATTTTGATGTGAACATTCAGATATCTTCCACAGCTGAATGATTTCTGACAAAATTCACACTTGTATGGTTTCACTCCAGTATGGACTCTCATGTGAATTTTCTTCAGGAAACCAGTAGCAAATGACTTATCGCATTGCTCACATTCGTATGCTCTTTCTCCCGTGTGAGCCTTCATGTGGCTATAGAAAATGCCGGGATCTGCAAATGATTTGTGACATAATTTGCATACATATGGTTTTTCTCCAGTATGATATCTGACATGAATCTTAAGGCAACGTGCTTGTCCAAATGATTTCCGACAAAATGTGCAATTGTATGGTCTCTCTCCAGTATGGGTTCTCATGTGAGATTTCTTCCTGTAGGCAGAGACAAATGACTTATGGCAAAGCACACATTTGAATGCTTTTTCTCTTGAGTGTCTTTTCATGTGCATGTTCAACAGATACATGTGTTGAAAAGAGACTGGACATAAGTGACATAAGTATGGTTTATCTCCTGCATGCGTATTCATATGTGTCCTTAGACTACTACTCTGTGCAAATGACTTAAGGCATAAATCACATTTGTAAGGCTTTTCCCCTGTATGGGTTCTTATGTGGCTCTTCAGATTATTTACCAGTGCAAATGATTTTCCACACAAATGACATTCATATGGTTTTTCCCCTGTATGGATTCTCATGTGTGATTTCAAAGCACAGCTCACTGCAAATGATTTCAGACATAACTCGCATTTGTACGGTCTTTCTCCAGTATGAGTTCTCATGTGACCCCTTAGAGTAGAATTGTGTGTAAATGATTCTTTGCACAGCAGGCACTTATATGGTCGTTCTCCAGTATGGGTTCTCATGTGTGACTTTAGAGCACGATCCTCTGTAAATGACTTAAGACATAACTCACATTTGTATGGCTTTTCATCTGCATGTATCATCATGTGCCGCTTCAAATAAACGTCATTGGCAAATAACTTCAGACATAATTCACATTTGTAGGTTTTTTCTCCAGAATGGGTTCTCATCTGTCTCCTCAGGTTATTACTCCGTGCAAATGAGAGCTCACATATGTTGCATTTGTATGGCTTCTCACCAGTATGGGTTCTCATGTGTTCCTTTAGTGCACTTGAGTGTGTATAAGATTTTAGACACAATTCACATTGGTATGGTTTTTCTCCAGTATGGGTTCGCATGTGTTTCTTTAGATTATTATTCTCTGTAAATGACTTCAGGCAAAATTCGCATTTGTATGGTTTTTCGACTGCATGGGTTCTCATATGTATCTTCAGTTTATACCTCAGAGCAAATGAGATCTCACATATATTGCATTTGTATGGCTTTTCTCCAGTATGCGTTGCAATGTGTGACTTTAGACTACTTGACTGTGCATACGATTTCCAACAAAACTCACATTTGTAAGGTCTTTCTCCAGTATGGGTTATCATATGTGACTTTAAAGATTTATCCTCTGTAAATGACTTCGGGCATAACTCACATGTGTATGGCTTTTCATCTGCATGTATCATCATGTGCCGCTTCAAATAAACGCCATTGGCAAATAACTTCAGACATAATTCACATTTGTAGGTTTTTTCTCCAGAATGGGTTCTCGTGTGTCTTCTCAGGTTATTACTCCGTGCAAATGAGAGCTCACAGATGTTGCATTTATATGGCTTCTCTCCAGTATGGGTTCTCATGTGTTCCTTTAGAACACCCGTTGCTGTAAACGCTTTCAGACACAACTCACATTTGAATGGTTTTTCTCCAGTGTGGGTTGTCACGTGTAACTTTAGATTACTTGCACATTGATATGATTTCAAGCAGACCTCGCATGTGTATGGTCTTTTTCCAGTATGGCTTTTCATGTGTGACTTCAAAGCATGATTTGCTGCAAATGACTTAAGACATAATTCACATTTATATGGCTTTTCCTCTGTGTGCATTGTCAAGTGTCTCTTCAAATAATCTTTATCTTTAAATGACTTCATACATAATTCACATTTGTATCGTCTTTCTGCATCATGGGTTCTCATATGTCTCATTAAGCCAGTATTAAATGAGAGCTCACATATCTTGCATTTATATGGCTTCTCTCCAGTATGGGTTCTTGTGTGTGACTTTAGAGTGCCAGCCTCTGTAAATGACTTAAGACATAACTCACATTTGTATGGTTTTTTCTCACCAGTATGAGTCCTCAAATGCCTATTCAGATGACAGACTCGAGCAAACGACTTGCCACAGAATTTGCACTTGTAAAGCTTCTTTCCAGTATTGCACCTCATGATTATTCCGAAGTCGGTTCAATACAACAACATAGAGTTATTATGCGCATGTCGTGATGAAGGGAATAATTATTTCCTGTCTTTTTTAACCTTCATCCGTTCTGATTCTACAACAAATCAACAATATCTCATCTTGTGTAAATTACATTGGTGAAGAAAATGAACAAGAAGAAGTTGGATGAGCGACGAAAATTATGTTAAAGTAAAACTAAACGTTGGATGAGGGGAAAAAATGGCAAATTATTCTGATAACATTTTAAGTCGGATGGGCGATGAAAACATGGTATTACTGCTAAGTATTCTAGTAAAAATAGAAGTTGGATGATCAATAAAAGTATTTAGTCAAAGTTGGAAGACCGATGAAAATACTTAAGCAGAAACAGAAGTTGGATGAGAAATTTAATCGGTATTCATGCGATGAAACCATGTTATTAATGCTACATTATTGCAGCAAAAACAGAAATTGGAAATTCAATCAAAATATTTCTAGCACAAGTATAAGTTGAATGAGAAATGAAAATTGTAAAATTGCATTCTGATTTGAAGCTGGATAAGCGCAGTTAGGATAGCTAAAATATACGCTAAAACATGTGTTATGTTATATGCAATTTAGTTAAATATGCTATTACCCAAAGTTCAGAAGTGTATGTGGAAGCTGGTCACCAGGAGCACTAAAGAACCACAAACAGACAGAAGGAGTAAGTTCTCAGCTTAAAGTGATAATCTGTTTCAAAAGTTTGGAACTTGAGGAGGTGTTTGACCTCCAATTGAAACTCAACTGATAATTTTTCATGCATTAATCCAAGCAAATATGGAAAACAATATTAAGCCACAATAAATCAAGGTAATTTATCATTTTAGCATTCTAAATAATTGACCCAACATAGGATCGTTATTTTTTTATCAATACAACTTCTACTTTGGCAAGAATACATATAATAAGTTCATCCTCCGGCTTACATTTAGCATTTACAATCGGAGCGAACATTACTTACTACGTGAATGGCGCTATCATTGCTTCAATAAAATTAGAGACCAATTATTTCCCAAGAGGGTAGTCTTTGCCGTGAGTGTCGGTTAGGTCAGGCTAAGTGCCATTTGGGTATGTTAGGATTAGTGTTCGGATCAGTGTCATCATTAGTAACTCTGGTGGATTGATGAAAATAATTTCTGGTGAAATAGAAGTTGGATTGATGAAAATAATATCGCTGAAACAGCCAACAGAAAACAGAAGTTGGATTTAACAATTTTCCGGAAATGGAATGGCTCTTATAATAAATTATATATTCCATGTCTCAACGACAATTGCGCTGGTAAAAGACACTGTATATTTTTGCCCCGATTGAAATATTATGCCCTTATATTTAAAATAACAATTAATTTTCATAATCCAACTCCAATCTAAGCAATTATTGGAAAACGTGTATGTCAGCGAATAATTCTACATAACGAGAAGTCGGATTGATGAAAATAATTCCTTCAAGTAAAAGTCGGATTGATGAAAATAAATCGTACATAAATTTAAGCGGGATTGGTAATCTATCGTTCTAGCAGAATAAGTTTTTCCAAATGTTTGACTGATGCAGCATAATTATTTTTTCAGAAATCCGGCTTCTACTTTAGCATGAATCTTTCTCATCAATCAGGCTTGCATTTAGGCAAGAATTCATTTAATCAATCCAGCTTTTACTTAAGCAACAACCTTTTGGCATAACTCCGAACGACGGTCCCAAATTAAAATTGCTGTTTTTCCATGCTATTTTCATACTGCGCACACCCCCGTTGCTGTGCACAACCTATTTCTGTAGGTATATTTGCTCAAACTTGGGCTAATTATCCAACTGGTCCAGCGGTTGAGAATTGGAAGCTGGATGAAAGTTTTGACAGGTGAAATAGAGGTTCGATTGATGGAAAAACGCAAAAGAAATGGAATCTGGATGACGGTCCTTTTACAGGAGAAATAAAAGCTGGATAAAGGTGTTTCTAGTTCTGAAATAGAGGCTGGATTGATGAAAAACGCGTAAGTAATGGAAGCTGGATGAGGGTATATTTAATATTATTTATATATGAAATAGAAGCTGGGTTGACGAAAATAACGAGCGAGAAAAAGAATTTATTTTTAGATCTGAAGTAGGCTAGAAGCTGGATGCATGTTGAAATACATGAATGAAAATCATCAATACAGCTTCCATTTAAGCTAGAAAACCATTTTATTTTTTCCATAAATCCAGCTTCTATTTCATCAACACCTTGGTCATAATTATCTATAACGGAGTTTATCAGCATGATGCTTTCCAATGGCGCTTTGGCCACAATTCGGATGTTTTCGGAAAGTACATCAAGTTGTTGTGTGACAATTACAACATTTGACGATATAGACTATATATTTTAATTTGGGACCGCCGTTCGGAGTTATGCCAACCTTTTTTCAATACAACTTCTAATTAAATAACAACTGTTTTTCATCAATCCAGCTCCAATTTCAGCAATAACGTTTTCCACGTCCTTTGAAATAAAAATACTTTCTTTTAAAAATCGGCTTCTGGTTAGCAAGAATTCTCTTCGTCAGTTCAACTTGTATGCCATCAACGCTGAAGCCCATGCAATGGCGAAAAATTTATTCTGCTAAAACGATAGATTTATAATTACCGCGGGATTGAATTCTAAACAGAAGCTAGATCGATGAGAAGGATTCTTGCCAAACTAGAAGTTGGATATACACGTTTACCAAGAATTATACCGATTTCAGGTGAATAGATTGTTCCTGCCAAAAATGAATCAAGAAATAGATGCTATGTTCAAAATTAACTAAACACAACGCAAACAAAATAACGGGATTAGGGACGTGAACAACACGATTTTGCCTTAAAAACCTTTCTTGACAAAATGGCGTGCGATTATAGAGCATTCTGTCTACGCTGCAACAGATATAACTGGATGGGATGTTATGCTTCTGCCATCTTCTGATTGCATTTTCGCGTCGCAAGATTATTCATGCAATTGGCGAAACAAGATAATCATCCACAATATTATAATTATATGAAATGTATCTTGACCTGTATACACTGTATATTATATATTATACATGATATATATATATATATATATATATATATATATATATATATATATATATAATATAAGTGGTTTCCAACCTTTTTTGACTTTCGGGCCACTTTTTCCAAGTTGAAGGACACGAGGGCCACTTTTTGAAGGACATTAGGGCCACACAGCTAGAATTTAATTAATCAAAAGCATATAAAATGGTTATAATTGAATCAAATCATTATCAAGGTGCAAATGGACTTATAGGCCCTCTAGCATGTTTAAAATTTCAATAGTAGTCTTGGGAGCTGTGCACGCGCTGTGTTCTCCAGGAATGGACCCCCAAAAAATCGAGAGGTGTTGTGCATATTAGGCTATACCCATAGCACCCCCTCCCCCGAAAAAGTAATATGTATCGATCATTCCCTTCCAGAAATGTTCGACAGTTTGACACGCCACATGTGAAGGATTGGAGACTGCGGAGCATTGAAGTACTAAAAGGTCATCAGCTTTCTTGGGAAGTTAGGCCTACATACAATTAAGTTTCTAAGAGGAATTTTGACGAAATACTAAAAATAAAGTCGTCACAAAATTTGTGGTCAAAAAGTGTCGTCGGAGTCTGCAGTCCATTCGGCAAAAGCGCAATTTTCTCATCCATCTTCCAAACCTATCAAGACTTATCAGGACTGAAAATGTATAGGCCTACGCTATATAGGCTACAGCCGTTTTTAAAATGCTACCATTGCAATGAGTAAATTAAAAAAAGGTTTCTGGTCGGGGGATATCCTTCCCTCATCCGCCTCGGTGCTACGCGCCACACCGATCGTTCTCTGGACACTCGATTGCCCCCAGAAACCTGGATCCCCCCCAGAGGAGGGGAAACTAGATTAAACACTGGGTCTCGGTACACACTATGCAAATAAGCGCGTAGCCAACAGTACCTATAGGCATATTATAATGAAGCATTTGAATGGCAGCCTCAAGTTAATTCAACTGGAGGAATCGTGAGCCGCCTTATCTTGAATATAAGTTTGGCTACGTGGCTGATTTGAACATGTCGTAGCTTGGTTTTGCTAAAAATAAGTACATCCTATGTAATCGTTTTATGCAATGCAATGCATGTGCGTTTATCAGATGCGATTAAAGGCTACTTACTTACGTACTATAAGCTTGCTGACCCATGCTTCGAAGGTGCTGCTAAGGGTGCTGACAAGGAGACTGCAGGCAGAAGGTGGAGGCAGAGGGGTGTCTTGGGGACGATCAATTCGGGTTCAGAAAGGACAGAGGAACGAGATACGCCATTGGAGCTTTGAGAATACTAACGGAAAGAAGTATGGAAAACAACCAAGAAGTGTACATCTGCTTTGTGGATTACCAGAAGGCGTTCGACAGGGTAGACTGGAGGAAGCTAATGACAATCCTGAGGAAGATGGGAGTGGACTGGAGATATAGAAGGTTAAAAGGAAACCTGTATATATGGGACAGAAGACGAGTGAGGATAAAGGGGGAACTATCGGAGCCGGGACAAATAGGAAGGGGTGTGAGACAGGGGTGTCCACTCTCACCCATACTATACAATCTTTACATCGAAGAGCTAATACGGGAAGCACTACAGGACACGGAAGAAGGAATAAAGTTTGGAGGAAAGATGATAAAGCGCGTCACATTGTACGGAGCAGAGACCTGGACGATGAGAAAGGAGGATGTCAAACGAATAGAAGCGCTCGATCGAGATGTGGATATGGGGAAAAAATAGCCTCGAAGCCATTTTCACCATTGTAACTTCAGCGGCGATTAGTATTTTAGTTACAGAGGAAAATATTGATAACAAACCAAGAAGTGGGATGACGGATGAAAATTTTCAGACCAAAACAAGAAGCGGGATGAATTTTTTGATGTTTTTAGTGCAATAAATGCGATGATCGATGCAATTTACAGTTTGCAGGGGGTAATGTTTAGGAGGGGGTAATCTGAAACCTTTACACCGGGGCTGCGTCATATTGAATTGGAGTCTGGCTACGCCAATGATTAGCATACTCTCCGAATTGTAGAACTAGAATCTAGGAATTGAAACTGGAATAGCAGTCACAATTTGTGCTGAGTAAAGAAAAGGTTACACTACAAGTTCTGTTTGTTATAATTCCTCAAAAATGTATTTTGGAAATGTTTAATTCATTGATGATTTTGTGCAATTGAACATAACAATGCACAAACCACGCTTAGCAGGCCTACCAGGCATAAGCTTACTGCTTACCTACTAAATGCTCTGTCCCTGTTATAAGACTAACATGAGTGATAGGCCTAAGCGTCTCTTCGACGAACCATGACTTACATGCCATTTTTTGCTTCAATATTGTCGTGCATACAATGTTAGTTTAGCTGATGCGAGTGCATGAAGGCTAACTGCGGACGGGTGAAAGTGAGACAAAGATTAAGCCTAAATCGGGTATATAGCGCGGGGTGCATGGGGACGATGAAGTGTTCGTGATCGAGGGACTTAATGGCTCGGAGTATTATAATGAGCGCAACGTTGTAGCGATTGGATTCATAAGTGGGGTTCGTTTTAGGTCTCTAGGATATTTCAGCCGTGAAGTTAGTGAGGTCCGATAGCGATCAGGGTTTTTTAACGTGCAGTTGTACACAAAATGTGCAGTTCTAAATGGATTTGTGCAGTTGTAGAAGCACTTCTGTCACAAGTTCTGTACAGTTAAAACTATCAAAAAGGTCATTGTCATCCGATTGGAAGTAATTTACCATGGAGGATGGGAAGGAAAAGAAGGGGTTGTGCAGTTCTGAACATTCCTTAAAACAGCCCTGATATCGATATGGTGGATTGGCGGGGCTTGGGTGCCCTGCATGGTGACAAGGCGAGTGGTCAAACTTGATAACCTCATATCTGATCCATCTTGGAATATTGCAGCAGAAACTATACGAAAGGCATAAACGTTAGATTGGCTGAGACAGCACGTAGGATCCTCCTTACATGTTTCCCTACCAACGTTCCCTTTAAGGTTTGCCGGTGGTTGTACAAAATTGGAATCTGTCATGTCATGTCATGTCGCCATCGTCGCATCGCGACGGTTGGCTACATGAATGGATCTTTAATGCCCAGAGTCTTCTGTCCCTTGTCGCGCTCATTAAGTCAGAGCCTACAAGTCCTGTCCAGTTCAGAACGTTGTCGATCCAAGATATCCTCGGCCTTCCTCGTCCTCGGTTCCCCTCCACAAAACCCGTCATGATGCTGCTTTCGATGCTATCGTTTTGCTGTCTCATGCTATGACCAAAATATCGAAGTTTTCGAATTTTGGTGTGGAATTGGAATCTATTGTGCAACAATTTACAGGTTCATTTTTTGTGTGCAAAATTTTGCGACACAAAGGAAAGTTCAGTCAAACACAAATTCAAGACAGAATAATCGTATAAAGAAAATGTGCGTGTGTGTGAATGTGTGTGTGTGTGTGTGTGTGTGGGCGTGTGTGTGTGTGTGTGTGTGTGTGTGTGTGTGTGTGTGTGTGTGTGTGGGCGTGTGTTTGTGTGTGACAATATGTCTGCAGGAACTAGGCCTAGCCTACTCCCTAAACATAAGCTTCTTCATCAACCGCTTATCATTTTAGGTTTCTTGGAAACAACACTTGGACAATTTGCTGGCAGTAAGAGCTACTTTCCAGAAAAATTGTGTAAATGTTTATATAGCCTACACTTGAATTAAGTAAAGGTTGGGTCTTCACTCTTCAGTATAGATTAGTTTGATTGGGTTAGCTCTCCTGTAAAACTGTTAGCCTACACTTGAAGTCAAGATTGGGTCTTCACTCCTCAGTATAGATTAGTTTGATTGGGTACGTAGCTCTCCTGTAAAACTGTTATCAATGACGTACCGGTGTAAAGGTTTCAAATTACCCCCTCCTAAACATTACCCCCCGGTAACTTGAAACCGGTTTCAGATTACCCCCCGGAAACTAAATTTGCATCAATCATCGCATTTATTGCACACACAAAATCAGAAAAATCATCCCGCTTCTTGTTTTGGTCTGAAGAATATCATCCGTCATCCCGCTTCGTGTTTTGTTATCAATATTTTGATCCGAAAAAAATGATAGCCTCGAAGCCATTTTCTCCATTGTAACTTGAGCGGCGATTAGTATTTTAGTTACAGATGAAAATATTGATAACAAACCACGAAGTGGGATGACGGATGAAAATCTTCAGACCAAAACAAGAAGCGGGATGGATTTTTTGATATTTTTAGTGGAATAAATGCGATGATTGATGCAATTTACAGTTTGCAGGGGGGTAATGTTTAGGAGGGGGTAATCTGAAACCTTTACACCGGTACGGACTTGAATAATATTATTTTGATCGCATATCCATGGTACCGCACGCTCTGCATGAGAGATCTTTATACTTTCTCAGACTATGTAGCCTACTTGAACAAGGAGAGGTTTAACACTATAATAGCGCTCCACGTATTTGAATCGCAAACACGGCACTTGCAGACATAATGTTTTCTGGCGTCGGCCATGTACGGGATAAGTGCCGTTCAACGACCTGAGTTAGCCTAATACTTAATCAGGTGTATAAAAGCTTAAAAGCGTAAACTTGAGAGATAGCTCACAAACTGTTATCGACTAATGACTTCTACGATAGTGCTATTTCTCCTTTCCCGTCTAAGAGCAGACTTGTTGAGGCAATCAACTACTCCAGACAAAGTCTTCACCGACAGTCCTTTTGTTCATGCATACATGTAGGTCTACTGGAGCTACAAACGACAGTTTCAAAAGCAGGCCTACCGGTAGTCTAGCAAAGAGGCAATGCCTATTATTAGTGCACTTTGGGGTTGATTATGGTCAGTATATAAGCAGTTGAACTGCATTGAATTTAACGCATTGTGTCTACATGCATTGTCCTTATTATTAGTACATGTAGGCTTATATTAAATTTTTGTCTAATATTCGGAGGTAAGTCGAAATATAAAAATGCATATTAGTTGGTAGATATTACGCCGTAGCCTAATATCAAACAGGCTAATAGCAGATTAGTTGAGGCAGTCACCGACTTCAGCACAGTGGCGCAACAACTTAGCCGGGGACCCGTGGACATCCTAAGCTTGGGGTCTCTAATAGAGGCGCAACCACCCTATGGGACTCACGGGACGCGTCCTCCTCAACTTTTGAGTGGTCCCCCAACTTTATTATTATGGTCCCCCAACTTTTAGGGCGTGACTCATTATGGTCCCCTCCAACTTTTAGGACGAGATTGCACCTATGGCCTCTATCCATTAATGAAACTAAATTTTATAGTGAAATCATTGAGCTGGCTATTACGAACTACAGTTTACTCACAGTGTAAAGAAAGTTTGTCATTTGCACTGTGCTTTACTGTGTTTGAACATCTGATTATACCTAAAGCGAGCGCTGAAGTAATTTCTGTGGTGTGTTTTCCTAAAGTTCCCTTTATTTAATGTCGATCCACAGTTCAACGTTCATTAATGTTTAATACAAAACAAGAAAACAGACGAAATGTATTGACCAAATTAACCTGTCACTTAGGCCTACAGACTATTTTCACGCATGCAAAGATAGCGCACGCTAGTTATCACTGCAGATAAGAGAATTTTAAAATATCTATTCTGAAGAATCATGGCCTACTACATCATATCATGCATATTGCTATAATAGTCAATAGGTTTCTAGGTTATCTTGACGAGTGTATCAAGTGATAATTAATTCAAGAGGGCTTTATAAGCCTTATCTGAATAGCGCTTCTGAATAGCGCTTCTGAATAGCTTTGCTGTGAGACGCGTTTTACAAATGCTTTATTAGATTAGAATAGATAGATCTTCTTTTTCGTTCTCTGTCCCTATAGCAGGTTCGAATGTTTGACGTCTCCATTCTTCTCTGTTCTGTGCTTTTTCCTTCAGCTTCTTAATATATCCGTCTTTCATCATCCAGTATAACAGCCTTTACCTGGGTATAAGCCTTATATTCAAACAAAATTGACTTGCTTTTTAGAAAACGAAATGTATTGGCCTATAGGCTAAACACGCTACTAAAACACTGCCTACACAGTATAACACACACTCACTTATTCATTCACTCACTCACTCACTCACTTACTTACTCACTCACTCACTCACTCACTCACTCAGACACTCAGACACTCAATCAATCAATCAATCAATCAATCAATCAATCAATCAATAAATCAATCAATCAATCAATCAATCAATCAATCAATCACTCAACCAGTCAATCAATCAATCAATCAATCAATCAATCGTTCTCACACACACGCGCACGCGCACGCGCACGCGCACGCGCACGCGCACGCGCATACACACACACACACGCACGCACACACACACAACAGGCACGCATGCACACGCGCACACATGCTTGATATTACATGTGTGTGTGTGTGTGTGTGTGTGTGTGTGTGTGTGTGTGTGTGTGTGTGTGTGTGTGTGTGTGTGTGTGTGTGTGTGTGATGTGTATACTTACTGTGGTCTGTAGTTTTTTGATTATTTTCGTTTAAGCATTATATTGAAAGCAAATGAATTAGCGACTGTATTATGAGTATAGGAAGGAACGAAAACTGCAAAATGTATGTAATGTTTAATGTGCGTCGGTCACTTTTTTCCATAATTACAAGCCTATAGAGACACTGAAAGAGACGGACACTCAGAGAGGAGGGAGGGAGGTAGCGGGGGAGGGAGCGGGTGAGGGAGGGAGAGAGGGTGAGGAGGAGAAAGCAGATACTATTTCAAGCATCACTCCTTACTGCTGGGATTGAGTGAGCGAAAAAGCTTGGTAGTGATATAGCCTAGGTATGCACCTCTGGTTGTGCACTATAGGATGAACCTAGACCTCGTTGGATGAATGTAGCCTCAACTGTGCGTCGTTTACAATGAGTATGGGGTGCTCCTTAGTGGTCCATTGGGAAATAAAATCATGCATGGCGAGCTGTTTGTAAGAAATATGAATCTAACTGTACGTTTTGGGGCGCCCAAATGAATTCTTACAAATTTATATGGGATAATTTAGCCAAAAAACAAGTATAAACCAATTTATAAATTTTAGCCCTCATTTTGGCGCACCTCTCCTCAGCGTCCGGGGACACGTGTACCCCTCTGCCCCCCCCCCCCCAGCTACACCTTTGTATCCGGCGATGTCGCATCGGATAATGGGCGGGTTTGGGCAGCCACCAGAGAGAGAACCAAAGTTTGCGTTGATTAGGCTGAATCAACTTCACAATGGTTCCGTGAATCTTTGACTCACACCTGCGTCATAGAAAGGCCTTGGTGGGCGTAACACGCCTTGAGTATGCGTAAGATTTCTGCACAAGGCTAAGAGAACTTCCTAAGTATAATACTAATGAAAGCTAAAATAACGTGAGCAGGCCCGTATTAAGGTTAGCGCGGGCCCAGGTGCTATATGATAGCCTTGCGGGCCCTCTTCTGTCAGTCACTGGTCCTCCAGGCACATGAATTAGGCCTATGTAGCCTACCTTGTTTAAAAAGGACGTTTTTCCTATGGTATATCTGTTTTATTAGGACAAGTTTTCAACACTATTAAGTCTACAGTTACTGTACTGAAGGAACGAGCGGCTTCTTCATTTTTTGTTAAAATGTGATTAGGCCTTTATATGTTAGCCTATAATTATGTTCCATTCATTTTATGTTCTTCTTTGTTCTCCATGTCCACATATAATTTTATTAATCCTTATATCATTTTATTAACCCTTATTATTTTCATGGCTCGTGTCTGTGATCAATACGACACCACATCCCATAGGCCTACATCATGTGTTTTATCGTCATTTTCTTCGGATTCGGTTAATTAATTTTTCTTCGCAAAGTTCTCATTTGATCAATATTCTTTTAGGCTATTTCAATCTATATATTATTCCTTTCTTCCTATTATCAGGTCTAATCAAATACGTACAACATCCGATTTTTTCACCGATCCCGATAATGTCTTCGTGAACTACTCACAATTGAGAGCATCGTGATCTTCTTGAACTCAAAATCTCGAAATGTTTGGAGACGAAAGAGCCCTGATAGAGTGCACACAAAGATAATGTAAGTTGGCACACGTACGTAGACACAGGCTGAGGGCAGACTGACTGCTAAGAACGCTCATCGAAGGAAAAATGAAGCGGGAGCGAACAAAAAGAGTACCGTACCATGCACGACAGATGATGCTTGATTGGATGATAACATAATTATGGAAAGCTCGATCAAGTGGCCTAACTTTGAGATAAATGGCGACGTCGGACTTTCAACCTCCCTAGGAGGCAGAAAACTAGAGAAGATGTATCGATGTATCGAAAGCACATCCTACCTGGGACTAACGAACTCAAGTTCGTTTTCAGGAAGTCAGGAAGTATATAGGGCGTATGACGACTCATCGACATTAGTGGTGGAAACAATCATTCGGGGATTGGCCTCTTATCACTTGCGACGCCAGTCACAAGTGATAAGAGGCTGACGAAGACGAAGACAAGCCGAAGCCACGCTATGGCAGGTGTTGAAGGCAAAAAATTACTGATTACGACGGTCGCGCAGCAAGAATCTGACGACCCGCTAGGCACGCGCTGTGCACGCATAGTCTGCCTCAGTCTTCGGACAATGGTCTCTTCTATCAAAATAGCCTATAGGCCACGGAGGTTTCGAAGTCCACGCCTAGGCCAAATATGAAGCTAATAACAGATGTTTGGCAGGCTGTTAGATTCACAGGCAGCAGATCGCTGTTAATTGACAAGAGCGGCTCTGATGTATAACAGAATGCTTCCATGCAAGAGATGCAGACGTATAGTGTTAGAAGTTGGACAACCGAAATTTAGGACTGCTTCTGTGTTAAGTTTTTCGTATATCGGGGAGTTTCGTCAGTGCCAGCAGGAGTTCTCAACAGCTAAAGGTCTGCCAGTAGGCCCTACACAAACGATTAGGCCTACATGTAATGTCTGAGGAGAATTCGAATTCTTCGCTTCGAGGTTTTAAGCGCATGGTCGTAGACTGTGTGCCACTGTCTAGTTCTGTACGTTTGCTTCAGGGGACCGTTTAGGAGACACGCAGGCAACAGTGGTTTAGAAGAGTCACAAAGCAGTTGATGACATTTTGGCCGATTTAACGACGCCGTCATTTCTATGATGAATGGCGTCAATCTGAATGTAGGCCTACATAGCAGTTATGCTGCATGCTTTCAAAAACGTCTCTAAAATAACGTATCCGATAGTGTTTGTTTTGTTTGTTTGCATGTGCACTTGTTATAGCGCCCCTTCAAGTACCCTACTCAGAGGCGCTCCCGACTGCAGAGCGAACACTGCATCGGAGTTTCACGCCGAAGCGCTGAGCAATTGCGAGTGAAGGACTTGCCTAAGGTCCATACGCGGCGACTTGAGGTGGATTCGAACCTTCCGGCTTCAAGGCAACGACGCCACCACTACACCACCGCACCCCACGCATCTACATGTCTATGCATCTATTCATTCCTATAGATAACATTGTTCTTCTGTGCTGGTATACAATTATACATACACATTATGGTCTATTTTAGGCCAACGTGTAGACAGTATAGTATAGACTATAGATAGTGTTTGAAAGCATGCAGCGTAGTAGAGGAACAGAGAAAAATAGGCTGGTATTCATAAAGAAGAAGAGCAATATTATTGTTCTCCTGCTTTATGCATACCAGCCTACTTTTCTCTACGGTGGGCTTTTCGCATGATCTACAGGGTGGGCCATAAAAAGACGCACCTGTTTTTTGGCCAATATCTTGACCACAAGTAGGCTAAGAATTTTAAAATGAACTTGTAAATGCTCAAAGGCAATTCATATTTACGTAAACGGCCACATTGTACCAAACTATATCGAGCAGAACAAAAGTTATAGCACTTTTAGTGAGACCACCCACTGTTTTTTGACAATTCAATAACATAACGAATGAAAAAGTAACAAAGTTGCGACTTTATAACGTCGCTTTTGTTACTTTTTTAAAATGTGGTTTGGGTTTGGAGAGCGTCAGAACGATCGGTTGCGTTATGTTTTTTGAATCGTCAAGAACATTGGGTCGGCTCACTAAAAGTAATATAACTTTGGGTCGGCTCACTAAAAGTAATATAACTTTGGGTCGGCTCACTAAAAGTAATATAACTTTGGGTCGGCTCACTAAAAGTAATATAACTTTGGGTCGGTTCACTAAAAGTAATATAACTTTGGGTCGGCTCACTAAAAGTAATATAACTTTGGGTCGGCTCACTAAAAGTAATATAACTTTGGGTCGGCTCACTAAAAGTAATATAACATTGGGTTGGCTCACTAAAAGTAATATAACTTTGGGTCGGCTCACTAAAAGTAATATAACTTGTGTTCTGTTCGAAATATTGTGGTGAATTTGGCTAGGCCTATTGCCCTTAAACCTGCAAATTTTGATTTGGAAATTCCTGTTTCTGACCAATATATTGTGGAAACACTTTGCGGGTCTTTATTATGACGCCATCAGCGAATTGGCTTCCCTGGAATTTGACGCATGGTATGGTCTACAAAAAATGGTCTGAGAACTTATCCGTATGCATGTAGGCCTACTTACTCAGCGCAGTAACGGCGCCAGGATTTCAGTTTTGGGGGGCTGGATTTGTGGGAAAAATTGTCCGTTTTCAGTCGCCAAAATTTCTGACGACTTTTTTTTAGTCATTTGATCGAAATCTTTTGAAAATGGTCCTTTTTCATATCCGCCAAACTGTCTGTCAAACCTCGTGCGTACCTTTACGGTTATTTTTGGGAAGGCTAAAGAGGGTTAATCGTGCAAATATTTTATTCTTAAATGAAAAAAAAATGAATGGCCTTTTTTAGAGGGGCTTAGCCCCATGGGCGGAGTTTGGTTTCCGTTCTTGGAGGGGCTAAAGCCTTCTTGGGGGGGGTGGCTAAGCCCGGGGAAAGATACCATTTGCACGGTGAAAAAGATGAATCTGGGTCTTCTTGGGGGCTTAGATCCCCTAGCCCCTGATAAACTCCGCCCATGCTTAGCCTCATAGTCCCCTAGCTGGCTCAGCGTAGCAATGACGTCAAAGCCATGCAGACTACACCGATTGTTACCTTGCTATTGTCCGTTAATCCTCATGCAGATTTCCAGAGATTTCGCGAACTGATTACAAAAGCCATATTCAAGTGCATGTTTTGGCCTACTATATAATTATAGGCCTACATCTATATATACATGCGTAGATGTATATGTAATACGACAGTTTGTGACCCTCACACCCATCCTGTAACGCTTCGTAACGTTTCTCTTGACCCACCCACCCGCCCAGCGCGGTATGCGGTCTATCGATCAAAGGCCAATTGATCTAGGGACTACTCATCAAAGGACTACTGATCAAGGTAGGCCTACTATTCATCACGAATTATACAACGCACATCGCACATAGAGCATTGAACGAATCATAAATAGTCTAAAGCACAAGCAGATGCTTGTTAAATACGGCCGTATGCTATTAAACTATATAGGCAAGTCACTTTCTGTATTGAGCGTATAATCAAATTTTTTGAGTTATGAACTGGACTTCAATGTAGGTTACAATGTGCTATAACCAGTGGCGGCGCCAGGATTTCAGTTTTTTGGAGGGCTGAGTCCTCGCTGAGAAAAATTTTCATTTTCATCCGCCAAAATTGCTGATGTACCCTTCCCCCCCCGAAATCTCATGGAAGTTTTCAATTTTCATCTACCAACATTTCTGACGATTTTATTTTTACTCATCCGGTCGAAAATCGTAGAAATATAGGCAGTTTTACATTTCACAAAAACCCGGATGACCTTTTTTAAGGGGGCTTAGCTTTGTATAGGGGGAGGGGCTTAGTCCCTTGCGCCGCCACTGTTATAAGTCGTAAATTTAGTACTTGTAGTAAAATCGTATGCTATTCAGTAATTGAAGCTACATGTAGTATTAACAATGAGTAAACCAATTCCGGTATTGAGTTTCGATCTAATATTTTTTCTCTTATTTATTTGCTTACATGTAAGTTCGTCCTTAGATAAAACAGACTGTGAAGAGTTGTACCTTGATGAGTTGCCCTTGATGAGTAGTCCCTTGATAAGTAGTCCTTTGATGAGTAGCATAGTCCCTTGATCAATTGACCTATGACCAGTAGTCCGAGAACCGCCGAGCGCTACGTAATTATTATTTTAAAAAATCGATTGAGATTTCGAACTAGGCCTAATTGATCTATGTGAGCGCGTATTTATAATTCACATATTTTCACAAATAACTTAATTTAGTATGTGAATTGTAATTTTACAGTAGACTAGGCTTAAAAATACAGAATGTTTTCTTTAACATATATATAGCTATAAATGACAGTCGTGTTTGAAATTCAATTTCTTAAAATGTTACGTAAAGAGCAAAATTTTAGACCCTGCTGAAAAGTTTCAAGGGTTAAATCTCTCGTTAATAATTGATCAAGATTATTTCCGTAGTCTGGACTCTTCGATAATTCTTAATAGGAATAAGTTTAATGCTAATAATTTGTTGAGCATCAATTTCAAACGTTGGAAACTCGTGTCCACTGAGTAAAATAATTTTGCTTCAAAGTGGTTCTTCAATGTCAGGAATGCCTACCACGTTGCTCCGTCGGCAATTAGGCCTACTATAAAAAAATCCAAGCAATTTGAACATCGGTTTCTGGTTACACCTACGGGAGAACTGATAATGTTGACCTGGAATTTAACTGGTGTCTGCTGCTGGACCTTGTTCGGATATAATATATACCTCGGTTAAGTTTTAATTCAATGTCACGAAGTTTAAACTTCGATCACATCATGTCTAAGGTGTCATTCGATGTTAATTTAAAGTCCATTAATAACTTTATTATTGTTGGCAAAAAGCGTTGCGTAACGCTCAGCTTCCCCCACCCACCTACCCACGTAATGTCTCGTAACGTTTTCAATGAGGCCACCACCCACCCTCGAACGTTACATAATTAGGCCTATGCAATTACTCCAAATTATATACTTTTATACATATTATGTATAAACCATAGTTGTAAAAAACGTTTTTTTCGTTTTTTATTCTCTCCCAAAAAACGTCGTTTTTTTCGTTTTTTATTTTTCCAATCGTTTTTTATCGTTTTTTTCGATTTTTATGTGACTTTATTTAATTATTTCCTGTCTAATATTATTTTCCTTAATTTCATTTTTGTCTAATATTCCATACGTTTTCACCGTGCTCTCAAGGATTCAGCTAACTATAGGGTCTTTGTGTAATTGTTTAAGTTATAATTTTGAGAAATACATAGATCCCTATACAAGAAATGAAATTTGTAAGAGTTATTTTGATATAAAATTCTTGGGCCTATAATTAATATTTATAAGTAACAATTTTAAGTACAAATGTACAATATATAATTTAGTAAACATCTGTGGTTTTTGCTTCTGGTTAGATTTTAATTGTGTTATGTCGATCAGCATAAACTTATAATGTATACTTAATTAGATCTATGTCCACAATTTAAATTTGAAAAGATTTCAATACCTTTAATTTGTCCGAATTTCTTATTAAACCAAAGTTATAAGAAAAAATAACTGTGGTAGATTAATGTTACTTTTAACCATAGGCGTAACTTTCTATTGTGACGGTGGTGTCCAGTCACCACCACTTTCAAAAGTGGTGGTGACAGTCACCACCACTTTTTGGTCCGGCAAATGAATATTTTTTAAACATGAAGGCATTTACCTGTCTAGCATAATATAATAGCCTATAATTTTGGCTATTCGTGACTAGCATCGCAAATTCGCAATTTCATGTAATATTTGGATAGCCAAATACTTTCATGTTTAAAAAATATTTATTTGCCGGACCAAAATGTGGTGGTGATTTTATTACAAAATCCAAAGGAAAAAGGGCCAGCAAGCTAAATAACTGTCTCTTGGACGACATAATTGCTCGAATGAGTGAATTCTGGGAGCCTTATACTCTTTGGACACGATTCAACCGAGAACATGATTCACCTGAAGACGACAACATATTTAAAGTTGGTCGCTGACAGCAAACTTTTTGCGCAGTAGGAGCATGGGTGGTTTTAGGATGAATGTGACATGCAATAATTATATCATCCTATTAAGACAGTTGGTAAGATGACAGAGCAGGCAACTAGTTATTAGCCTAAGGCGTACAGCTGTGACATGCAAGATATATACCGTGGTTCAATAAAATGTAAACCAAACTGTTTTTCATAATATCTCCAATGCCTGATAATCAATCATAGGCTACTAAAATTTTCCCGATATTTAGATAATTGAACCAAGAATATGATTCCAACATATCATGTCATAAATTTGAACGGATAGAAAGATATGAATCTTTCAACTTCATCTGCCGAAATTTGAGTTTACGAGCAATTTTTCCTTTGGATTTTGCAATAAAGTAAGTACTTCAAACATGAAAACAGTCTTTAATATGTTTGTAAAGAAACTCTAAGTAGTATTGGTTAGATAGCATTATTTAAATAAAGAAGTCATAGGTGACATGATTTAAAGCTGAACTGCTCGGAGTCCATAATGTGGTAGAAATGAAGTATGGTATCTGTCTTGTTAGCATTTGGATGATTTCCCTGGCTCTGTGGGCTGGCATTGTTCTGCTGAAAAGGAAAATAGCCTTCTGGGGCTATAGATTTCGGATAAGAGGTAGAGGATGTTATGCCAACAGAACGTTGCGATAATAGACTCCGTTAATTTTTACTTCAGGATCACTGAAGACCAAAATAATGGGAACGACTAAGCATTGAAAGCGCAACGAACACCATAACAGACTTACGGTACTGAAAACTTATATTTTGGCAGACGAAGTTGAAAGATTCATATATATCCGTTCAAATTTATGACATGATATGTTGGAATCATACTGTTTGTTTAATTCTATAAATATGGGGAAAGTTCAGTATGATTGATCATCAGACATTACAGATATATGAAAAATAGTTTGGCTTACTTTTTATTGAAGCATGGTGTAGATTCATACATAACATTATCACCTAGATGGGAAAAGAACGCTTTTAGAGAGGGAGAAGACAGAGAGGCAGATGCGTTCAGCTTAGAACCCGAATCTACATTCGATTTCACACACGAATATAAGTAAATTTGAAATGAATAAAATTGCTAAAATATAGTGCTATGTGTAGGCCTATACATGTAGAGGAGCGCCTTTGAAATTATTTGAAAATCTTATCCGTCATTTTCAAGTTGCCAGCTGGATTGGGATGATGTGAGTAGTCTACAATTAAGCAAAAAGTGCAAATGCACACTACTTTGAGATAGAATTGATTAATTATCGAGACAGACGAATAGAATATGAGTAATCTGGATACAAGAATGTGAAAGAGCAGTGTTTTAAACGTTGTCTTAATGATCCGCGAATGGAAATATCGTGGAGCGCACCAGCGAGAGAGATGAAAGAGGGTAAAGAGTGAGAATGGAGAAGGAATGGAGGCAGAGTTATCACTAGACTATAGAGTTTACCCTAAATTCGTATATGGGGAGGGACGGAGGAAGCCGATGGAGAGAAGAGAAGGGATAAGTTTTGAGCAGAGGAATAGTCACCACCACTTTTCAGGGGAAAGTTACGCCCATGCTTATAACAATTATTTTGACCTAATAATAAAGTTGTGTTATTTGCAGTTTCTTGATAAAATTACATAAGCAAGGTTTGTAAGATGAAAATGAAATAAGATGTAACAAAGGCGAATTATTTTCCGTTTCCGTTTTTTATCGTTTTTTTGTCGTTTTTTATTATTTCGAAAAAAACGACGTTTTTACCGTTTTTTATTTTATTTTCATCGTTTTTTACATCTATGGTATAAACGAGTGCCTCTGAGTAGTTTAGTTGAATGGGAGCTAAGCTTATATAAGTTTCAGAATGAATGTACATGGATAGGCCTATATTTTAATGTAGGCCTATATGTTTGTAATAATATAGGCTAAGTATAATTATATTACATATGTAGGCCTATAGGCTTGTATAATTTAATATGTATAATAATATTATATAAACTTGCATATCTTGAAATGTAAACTTTTGCTAATTCGACAAATGTCTTGAGCATGCTCATTGCTCAAGCTTTTGTTGACAGTCAATGCTGCTTAATGATAACATTTTGGCCATATAGCTTTTTAATGTAAAAATAATCATAATTTTGATTTAAAAAAAACTACATGTAAGTATATCCAAATTGCTGTTTTGTTTTGATATAAACAGAAATCAGCCTTTATTCGAATGTTGGCAATTCAACTTGAGTCTATCATTACAGTCGTTATCAGCTGCATCAGGAAGGAGGTTGCTGACTTGCAAAGGAACTGCTTCAATCGTAACATATTTTTGAAGGAGTTAATTTCAGTTTGAGTGAAACGTCATGGTGTTTCGTGCATTTAATCGAGTGAGATTGTCAATTCTGGCAACACTACCGTTTCTCTGCTTCGTAATACTGTTCGTAAATTTTAGGCGTAGCTCCAGGCCTAACATGACGCTTCGGGAAAATCCACAAATTGCACAGCACATTAGTCTACTTAACGAGTCCTATTACTACACAGATTACGTAGATTTTCGCATCATAGTCATCACTTTTAATCGACCGCAATCTCTAGCAATGTTGCTTGAATCAATTGATGACATTGAATTGGATGGAGATAGCGCATCTTTGGAAATATGGATTGATAGAGGCAAAGATGGTCGCGCAGATAAGAAAACAATAGAAACAGCGACATCGTTTTACTGGAGAAACGGACAAACTCGAGTCTATGTGCATAACACTCACGTGGGAATCTACGGACAATGGATTCAGACATGGACTCCGAAAAACCTTACTTCAAAGGAAATAGTCTTGATCTTGGAAGATGACATGAATGTATCGAAATACTGTTACCGGTGGCTTAAGAATGTGCACCGATTCTATGGGGAGTCTGAAATGTTTGCCGGAGCTACCTTGCAGAGTGATACCGTACTTTCTCACGATGGTTCCTCGACTCCATTGAAGGCCCAAAAGAATCATACTGTATTCATGTACAAATGCCTTGGTACCTGGGGGTTTTCTCCAAAGCCGTCAGTTTGGATAGGCTTTCAGAATTGGTTTCGAGTCAACAGTCAGAATAAGGAATTTTGCCCATGCGTTCCAGGAATTTTGCCAACCATATGGTATAAGAGTTTTCAGAAGGAGAAAAAAGAGGATTCTATGTGGTCTGCATGGTTCGTATACTACGCGTACCAGGAAAAATTGTTTACTCTCTACAGTAATCTGAACAGCTACAACAGCGACTCAAATTCGTGTCTAAGCATCAATCGTCGAGAAAAGGGTTTGCATTTCGATGGCCGAGACAAAAAGGTACACTGTAAACTTCTCAACAGTTGGAAAGACAACTATGTTGATTTTCCAAAATATGTGACGAAATTGGATTGGAACGGAAGAAAAATCGACCACTATTGAACATCAATGATCAATGTAAAACCATTTACAGTTTAAAACGAATTGTGGCAGCAACCGAATGCACCGTAGAGTCTATAGACTGTATTCGAACTTTTTCAATGATAGGCCCCCATGTAAACGGTTCCACGACAATTGGTCTACAGACAACTCGTCTAACGACAAGTTGTCCCCGAACAATTCGTCTAACGACAACTGGTCTACAGACGAATCGTATTGATGAAATATAAGCTGGATTTGCAAAAAAAGTTAAATGGTTTTCTAGTAGCCTAAATGGAAGCTGGATTGATGATTTTTGATGTATTTCAACTTGCATCCAGCTTCTACTTCAGATCTAAAAATACCTTCTATTTCTCCCTCGTTATTTTCGTCAATCCAGCTTCTATTTCAGATATAAAGCCTCCATTACTAAAGCTGGATTGATAAAAATCATTGTTATCTGAATAGAAGTTGAATTGATAAAAGCAATTGTTGCTATTACAGAGCATATAATTGTAGTTCGGGAGAAGGGGCGGATCCATGGGGGCAATCCGGCCATGGCTCCCCCATCAGAAATGTGCTTAGGACGCGCCCCCTTCCATCAGGTTTCAACAAGCTTTCGATCAATTCAGCGGGAAAAAGTAGGATACGAAAAATAATAATTATTTAGCATTGGCTTGGAAAAATGGTAGGCTACATGTTGAAGAGATTTCGTCGATTAAATGACAAAAAGTCATCAGATTTTTCGGCCAAGGATCAACGAAATTTTTCCCCGACCATAGGCAACAATTTTTTGGCCCCCCTCGACAATTTTTGTATTCGCTCCTATTCGGGAGGGTGAATGTTCGGAATGTAACGAAAGCGCTTATAAAGGCGAAAATGTCGAGGACTTGAAGATTCATGATTAGTGCGAATAATGAAAAGAACGAAGTATGGACATAATTATTATCTTTTATTCGATATTAAACTGGAAACATTGCTCACATGGCTAGCCTACTTTATGGAAACACCGCATTCAGTATAGGCCTATGGCTCTATAGTCTATACCATAGTCCTTCATGGCATGTAATCAAGCATTTAGTCATGCGATAGGCCTACTCTGGAGGATAGGCTTCCAGATCTTTCTCTGTTAAAGCCTCCAGTCACTGTTCGAAACCTCTTCCACTATCTTGCGGCGTTCCTCAAGGCTCCGTCCTGGGTCCACTCCTCTTCATTCTCTACACCACATCTTTAAGTCATCTCATAAAATCCTCGTCTGTTGACCACCATATCTATGCAGACGACACCCAACTCTTCATATCCTTTTCCCCAGGATCTTTTTCCACATCCATTGCTAAACTTCTCAATGTGGTCAATCTGATCTCTCAATGGATGTCGTCCAACCTCCTCTGCCTCAACCCCTCCAAAACAGAGTTCATTATTCTAGGCCTTCCTGACCAAATCAAGAAAATCCCTGACCCTTCAATACACCTATCGACTAACTCTTCATCTCTTACCTTCACCTCTGATGCTCCGGGCCGCAATCTTGGTGTAATGTTTGATTCACACCTCTCCTTCTCTAACCACATCTCTAATCTATCGCGCTCCTGCTTCATGCACATCCGGGACCTCCGACGCATCCGACCCATGCTTGATTTCAAAACTGCTTCCACCATTGCTACGTCCATCGTCCACTCAAAGCTTGACTATTGCAATTCCCTGTTCTTAAACCTTGATTCCACACAACTTAAGCGCCTCCAACTCATACAAAATTTTCTTGCTAGAGCCGTCACCAGAACACCCAGACATCATCACATCACCCCCATCCTCAAGTCTCTTCACTGGTTGAAAATCCCAGAGCGAATTCACTACAAAGTTCTCTCCTTAACATACAACTCCTTACAATGCTCCCAGCCCAGATATCTTCGCGAACTGTTCACCATCCAGCCTACCCGTTCTACCCGATCATCCGCCTGCCTTACACTCTCTAGACCGCCGGTCACAAGTCATCTCAAGTTCTCCAACCGAGCCATATCCAACTCAGCCCCACGCCTTTGGAATGATCTGCCTGCTGAGTTCCGATCCTTTTCAGTTCCTACTCCACACCATCACCTTCCTCAGGCTCCTCTATCCATCACACCTCGGGCCTTTCACTCGAAACTAAAGACACTCCTGTTCAAGAACTCTTATCCTGTTTCACCTGATCCCACCCTCCAATTCCCGGCTCAGACGACACCCACCTTAGTAGCTGTTCCACACCTCTGATCAGTGGCGGATCCAGAACGTTTCGAAGGGGGGGGCCAAAAAATTTTTTGGGCTGGGGTCGGAAATTTTTTTGTTGATCTTTCGCTGAAAAACCTGATTAACATTTTTAGTCGTTTTTGGCGGAAACCAGAGTTTAATTTACCCCCCACCTCTGGGGGGATTGAGGTTTCCGGAGGGTTACATAATTGACCGTCTGAAGACAATCATGAGGCGCGCAGCGCCGAGAGTGGTAGGGGAGGGGTGTGGGGAGGGGATATGCCCCTCCCCACCAGAAACTTTTTGAATTTTCACATTGCAATGGTAGCATTTTAAGCTGTTCTCTTAACAAAATAGCTGTACTTTTCAGTGCTTATAAGAGTGCCATAAGGTCTCAATAAATATAGACTTTACTTAAAAACTCCTTTCCCGAAAACTAGATTTTTTAAAAGTAATCCGCCGAAAATCTTTAAAAAGGTGTTTAATTTTTCGTCTAAAAAGAGTGATGACTTTTTATTCTTCCGTGCAAAATTTTCAAAAAAGGGTGTTCAATTTAGCATCGCAAAAAACTGATAACTTTTTGTAGTCATGCGTGCGAAATCTTAAAAAAGGTGTTTAATTTTTCGTCTATGTGAATCTGTTTTGACCAGGGTCTATGACAACAGAGGCCGTTACCCTGGACAGAAATTTGCTCGGCATATTACAGCACTTTAGAGCAAGGTACTAGACCAATAAAAAGAGTGATGACGTTTTAGTCTTCCGTGCGAAATTTTCAAAAAAGGTGTTTATTTCGCATCCCAAAAACTAATGACTTTTTGTAGTCATCCGTGCTAAATCTTAAAAAAGGTGTTTAATTTTTCGTCTAAAAAGAGTGATGACTTTTTATTCTTTCGTGCGAAATTTTCAAAAAAGGTGTTCAATTTAGCATCCCTTTATTATTATTCCAAAGTTTAACGTCATCGTATGACAACAAGGGTCGTTGACGACAATACAATATAAGTGTACAGAGCAGTAAAAATAAACTTATAGAATATAAACAACACAAACGAGGTGTCTAAACGGAACTTTACAATTTCAATGACATTCAATATTTTCACAACATAAAGTAGTTCATCTGACAATAGTTTGACACATTATGATAAAGGGGTCACATATCTCAACATTAGACAGTATAATTGTAATTTGAATGTCTCTTACATCTAATTACATTAGTAACCAATGTAAGCAGTTTTTGTTACAAAAGTTCATTACCTGTATATATATTTATATATATCCCAAAAACTGATGACTTTTTGTAGTCATGCGTGCGAAATCTTAAAAAAGGTGTTTAATTTTTCGTCTAAAAAGAGTGATGAGTTTTTAGTCTTCCGTGCGAAATTTTCAAAAAAGGTTTTTTGTTTCGCATCCCAAAAAACTGATGATCTTTTGTAGTCATCTGTGCTAAATCTTAAAAAAGGTGTTTAATTTTTCGTCTAAAAAGAGTGATGACTTTTTATTCTTCGGTGCGAAATATTCCAAAAAAGGTGTTCAATTTAGCATCCCAATAAACTGATGACTTTTTGTAGTCATCAGTGCGAAATCTTAAAAAAGGTGTTTAATTTTTCGTCTAAAAAGAGTGATGACCTTTTACTCTTCCGTGCGAAATTTTCAAAAAAGGTGTTCAATTTAGCATCGCAAAAAACTGATAACTTTTTGTAGTCATGCGTGCGAAATCTTAAAAAAAGGGGTTTAATCTTTCGTCTAAAAAGAGTGATGACGTTTTAAGACTAGAATAAATAAAATACTTCCCACTACTGAATGAAATATAGTAAGATATAAATAAAAACAAGGAGTAAACCTGTGTTATCATTCACCGCATTTTCTTGCACATATAGACTACACTCAAAACTGAACATGTTTCGCTCTGAAATTTTTTGGCATCTGCAAAAAATAAATTACATTCCAAACACTGTTGTTCGTGTTAACTTGATTTGTAATTAATAGTTAGTTGTACTTAGTTATAATTGTGTTTATTGGTGTTAATGTTTTTAAAATTTACTACGAATTATTATATACACGATTAACTTACATTGTATGCCAAAAATCATAGTTGAATACTGTTATAAGATTGTTTCATTTCGCTGCTTTATATTAAGACAATGCAATTGCGTGAGAGACTTAGATTACATTTATATAAATTATTTATATTATAGATTTTAATTACATTTATACATTAATTCTCCTGTGCATGACTGACACCCTACAATTTTTTTTCGTCCACCATGGATGAAGGGGGCCACGTCCCATGGTGATTTGAAATGGGGGGGCCATGGCCGGATTGGCCCCCCCTGGATCCGCCCCTGGCTCTGATCATACGGTACCTCGACCCGGACCACCATGGACTACTCTTACGGACAACCCTTTTGACTCAACGCATTTGATCCTGATCCTATGGTAACTCGACCCGGACCACCACGGACTACTCTCACGGACAACCCTCCTAACTCAACGCAGCGCTCGTGAATAAGCCGGTGCCCCGCGCTTGGCTTTCCAGTGGCGCTTTAGAAATTAGGAGATTACGATTACGATTACGATTAGGCTACGTTTAGAGCAGGTCCAAGTCTTGTTATTAAAGCTTTCCCCTTGCAAATAACCCATTTGACACAACGCAGCGCTCGTCATTAAGCTGGTGCCCCGAACATGGCTTTCAAGTGGCGCTTTAGAAGTCTGGAGATTGTACGATTACGATGGAGACCTCAGTTAGCGAGTATACTTATTATCCTACCGCTCGTCAAAGACCTGCTGCTATTCCTGGAAATTGTAGTTTCTTGAAGGGGCGCTATATAAATTCTAATAATGAATGAATGAATATGAATATGGTACTATAATTTTAATTCACCCTTTTTTTTCGATTTAATTTCGAATTTATTTCGGTGACGTAATACAGCAAATAAATCCAACTTCTAGTTTGTCCAGAACCCTTTTAATCGATCCAGCTTCTGCTTAGACAAGAATTTGTTCGATAAATCCCGTTTCTATTTTGTCAGTAAATATTTTTCATCAATTTTACATTGAAAATTATTCTTCATCAATCCAGCTTCAATTTCAGCAGAATGACTGCACTAACCATAAAACTAACCATAACCGACCCTCACGACGCCTAACCTGAGCCCTAACCGAACCTCACGCGCTAAATCCCGCTTCTACTTCGAGAGGAAATATTTTTTATCGAATTTCTATTTCATTAATCGAAAAAAGGGTGAATTAAAATATTTATTATAGTACCGAATATTGTCGTAGGTTATACCGATAGGCTACCTGGGCTGCTGACTTATGTCACACACATCGCGACACATGTCACGTAACCTGTGACGTAGGTCCCATACGTAATTATATTAAACTACAGAAGATTCAGGCAGGGACTCAACCTTGATGTGAACTGGTAGGGAACTGCAGTGTATATATAA
This sequence comes from Lumbricus terrestris, assembly GCA_949752735.1. Lineage (NCBI taxonomy): Eukaryota > Metazoa > Annelida > Clitellata > Crassiclitellata > Lumbricidae > Lumbricus > Lumbricus terrestris. Next base: position 38,203,706 of record OX457050.1, read on the forward strand.
ATGTAGGTTGTGCATGACCAGTTCCTTGTATGGTGTGACTGACAATCTGATCTCGACTATTTTAATTATTGCCTGTAACGGTGGCAGGTTTTCAGGTTTTTGGGGTTGGAGCTCAGGCGGTTACCCGTCAAAATAGCCCCGTCAAAACAGCCCCGTCAAAACAGCCCCCGTCATAATCGCCCAGCGACAAAACAGCCCCGTCATAATCGCCCACCGACACAACAGCCCCGAAAAAAGTAGTTCCCGACAAAATAGCCCCGTCGAAATAGCCCCGTCAAAACAGCCCGTGTAAACAGTTCCGTGAAAATAGTCCAGTCAAACACGCCACCGACAACTCAGTTCCAGAACTTCTATTTCAGATAATATAAAAATATTCATCCAGCTTACATTTCTTAAGCGTTTTATCATTCATTCAGCTTCTGTATTATATTAAATAAAACTTGATCCCGCTTCGATTTCTCAAGCGTTTTATCATTGATCCAGCTTCTATTTTAGGCATGCAAAATAACTTCATCCAGCTTTGATTTCTCAATCGTTTTATCATTCATCCAGCTTCTATTTCAGATCTATAAAACATTATTCCCGCTTCTATTTTAGATCTATAAAACCTTTATCCAGCTTCGATTTCTCAAGCGTGTTTTCATTCATCCAGCTTATATTTAACACATATAAAATACCTTCATCCAGCTTCTATTTCTCAAGCGTTTTATCATTCATCCAGCTTCTATTTCAGATCTACATTAATCCCGCTTCTATTTAAGATCTATAAAACCTTTATCTAGCTTCCATTTCTCAAGCGCTTTATCATTCATCCAGCTTCTATTTAGGATATAAAATACCTTCATCCAGCTTCGATTTCTCAAGCGTTTTATCATTCAATCAGCTTCTATTTCAGATATATAAAAACATTAATCCAGCTTCTATTTAAGATCTTCAATAATTTTATCCAGCTTCCATTTCTCAAGCGTTTTATCATTCATTCAGCTTCTATTTAAGATATAAAATCATTAAAATGCCTTTATCCCGCTTCGATTTCTCAAGCATTTTGTCATCCATCCAGCTTGTGATATTTTTTGACACAGGGCATTTCTAACCAGGCTAGATGAATGATAAGCGCTTAATAAATGGAAGCTGGATGAAGGTTTAGTGATAAAACGCTCAAGAAATGGAAGCGGGATGAAGGTTTTATAGATCTTAAATAGAAGTTGGATTAATGCCGTCAAAGATCTGAAATAGAGGCTGGATTAGCGATAAAACGCTCGAGAAATTTTATATCCTAAATAGAAGCTGGATAAATGATAAACGGTTAAGAAATGGAAGCTGGATGAAGGTTTGATATAATATTATCTGAAATAGAAACTGGATGACTGATGAAACGCTTCAGAAATGGAAGCGGGATCGAGGTTTTCATATATATGAAATAGAAACTGGATGAGTCACAAAACGCTTAAGAAATGGAAGCGGGATGAAGATATTTATATATTAATTAGAAGCTGGATGGATAATAAAACGCTTGAGAAATCGAAGCTGGATGAAAGTTTTATAGATCTGAAATAGAGTCTGGATTGACGAAACGCCTTAAATCCGACTTATATTAATAGTTCTATTTACCAACGCGATCATTTCTGAAAGCCATCTTAAACTTTACAAGCATTATTTTCATCAATTCGGCTTCCCTCGGTCTATTTTTTACGAAAATTGTGTTCTTCCGCGACCTTGCCGGTTCCCGACAAAATAGCCCCGGGCTATTCTGACGGGGCTATTTTGACGGGGCTATTGTGTCGCTGGGCGATTTTGACGGGGCTGTTTTGTCGGTGGGCGATTATGACGGGGCTGTTTTGACGGGGCTATTTTGACCGGGCTATTTTGACGGGGTGCCAGCTCAGGCTAGCTATAGCGCCGTTGTGGCATGAAATGTTGTCCGGCATGAAATTGTGTCCGGAAAGCGGTGTCATTGGTTTATGTGACCGATGACATCAGATAATGAGATAATAATCAGATAATGAGATAATAATACCCAATGCAATGCAAGACATGTATAATGTAGCGTTGTCAAGCTAAAGCATCATGAAATCTTGTCCGGGAAAGACACAACATATTCAAGATAATTATACAACGTACCGAGGCATCGAACTCTATAATTAGGTACATGTAATAGTATAAAAAATATAGATCAATGACTAAGATACGAAGTGTAATTATGCAGGCATATGATTTCCGATACTACCGAAAAATTATGTTTTAAGTACTTAAATTATGATAGCAAACAGAAGCAATTTGCTGCGCTTTCGGAATATTTGTCCTTTTAGATGAATTTATAAAATTAATGGTCTACTACAGTCAGATAAAATCGAGTCTATTATCTATAGTAGACCTATAAGTTTGCATTTACTAACAGCATCAATATTTGTCAACAGCGATAACTGACAAAAGGAGAACTGCAAGTGAACTACGTACGCATATTTGGATTCCGCTACATTATACATGTCTTGCATTGCATTGGGTATTATTATCTCATTATTATTATTCAATCAATCAATCATATAAATTTATATAGCGCCCCTTCAAGCTCTCTACTCAGAGGCGCTCCCACCCAGGCCTGGTCAAAGAGAAAGGTATTGAGAAGACGGTAGAAAGAGCCACTTGAGTCACGGGGAAGCGAACGGAGAGCCGCAGGGAGACCATTCCAGATAGCTGGACCCACCACGGAAAATGTTCTTCGCTGCATAGTAGCGGTACGACAAAAGGGACAAGGTAATCACCGCGGGCAGCTGACCGCAGCGAACGACGGCCCAGAGAAACAGGATACGAATATGAATACGAATATGCCGCAGGGTTTCTAGGCGCTGGACTGTTTACTTTCTTTATTTTCAGAAACGGAGACTGGAGTAAAAAGCCCGCACAGGTAGGGTGGAGCTTGAACCAGGATGCAGTGCCGACAGGTCAAATTGAACTTTGTAAAAACTAAGCATCTTCCAATAATGACCGCTATGTAACGGGAAAATAAACAGACCAAAACCTAACGCAGCTAACTCCGCTGAGCTATTTGTGTTGGCCAAAAGCCCTTTTGCTTTGTCTCGATGACTGGAGTAGACAAGAAAATATAGATATGAATAAATGAAAGCCTAAATTTCGTATTTGTGTGCAACTCTAAGACTTGTTTACATACGTCTCAACATATCGCCCGTTCGCCCCTTTCCACGATGGGAATTTCCTTCTAAAAATAGAACAAGCGCCATCGGGACCCCGACTACAAGCTGTGTGCTTTAAAACCATGATTCCACTGCTCACACCATTGTTTTCTCATCTGCTTCGACAAACATTATTTCGCATATCTTATTGATATTTCGATGAGACGAAACTCCAACGCAGACAATATCTCACGTTTGTAATAGTAAACACTGTTTCCACAACGAAAGTGGCCGGACCCGGACATGATTTCATGCCGGACAAGATTTCATACGTATCGTATGAAATACTGTCCTGACAACGGAAGTGGGCGGAGTCGGACAGTATTTCATGCCGGACATAATTTCATGCCACACCGTCGGTGACAAGACAATTCGGCGACAGACAATTCGGCGACAGACAATTCGGCGACTGACAATTCGGCGACAGACAATTCGGCGACAGACAATTCGGCGCCCAGACAATTCGGCGACAGACAATTCGGCGCCGTTCGCGCGTCGTTTTATGACGAACATCAAACGGAATCTTTTCTTCAATCCAGCTTCCATTTAAGCAAGACTGTTTCCATTCATCTAGCTTCCATTTAAGCAAGAATATTTTCTTCAATCCATCTTCCATTTAAGCAAGACTATTTTCTTCAATCCAGCTTCCATTTAAGCAAGAATATTTTCTTCAATCCAGCTTCCAGTTAAGCAAGACTATTTTCTTCAATCCAGCTTCCATTTAAGCAAGAATATTTTCTTCAATCCAGCTTCCATTTAAGCAAGACTGTTTCCATTCATCCAGCTTCCATTTAAGCAAGAATATTTTCTTCAATCCATCTTCCATTTAAGCAAGAATATTTTCTTCAATCCAGCTTCCAGTTAAGCATGACTATTTTCTTCAATCCATCTTCCATTTAAGCAAGAATTTTTTCTTCACTCCAGCTTCCATTTAAGCAAGAATATTTTCTTCAATCCAGCTTCCAGTTAAGCATGACTATTTTCTTCAATCCATCTTCCATTTAAGCAAGAATTTTTTCTTCACTCCAGCTTCCATTTAAGCAAGAATATTTTCTTCAATCCAGCTTCCAGTTAAGCAAGACTATTTTCTTCAATCCAGTTCCATTTAAGCAAGAATATTTTCTTCAATCCAGCTTCCAGTTAAGCATGACTATTTTCTTCAATCCATCTTGCATTTAAGCAAGAATTTTTTCTTCACTCCAGCTTCCATTTAAGCAAGAATATTTTCTTCACTCCAGCTTCCATTTAGGCAAGAATATTTTCTTCACTCCAGCTTCCAGTTAAGCAAGACTATTTTCTTCAATCCAGCTTCCAGTTAAGCAAGAATATTTTCTTCTATCCAGCTTCCAGTTAAGCTGTCTTTATGGTGTTAAAGATTTTAATAAATTTACATGCTGGCGCCGAATTGTCTGGCGCCGAATTGTCTGGGCGCCGAATTGTCTGTCGCCAAACTGTCTGTCGCCGAATTGTCAGTCGCCGAATTGTCTGTCGCCGAATTGTCTGTCGCCGAATTGTCATGGAACCGCGCCGTCGTGTGCTTGTCTTTTGAGCTCACAATCTGTTGCCATTGTGAAGTCCACTTTGCGTTTCACTTAAGACATGCTGGCTGGGAGACAGTTTATTGAGCTTCGGATAAAGTAGCCGAGACTGGAAAGAACCTTTGGAGTGAAATAGAGAGTTCGCCTAAGGTGGTTTGGACGGAGCTAATTGATAAAAATTCTACTGGCAGTTAGTTGGTCAGGCAGAATTATAGGCAGCCACCGCGCGTGGAAACTACCCATTACAGATCCCCTACCGCTACATAATTAAACATACAACCACCAATGGTCTTCGGGCTTGAAAGTCTAATCAATGCCCGAGATTATGCTTGCCTTTGTATTTAACTAAAATTCCGCTCTTCTAGTCTGCCAGGAAATATATAGTGAACACAGTTTAAATCTGGTTTAGAAACAGAAAGAATTAATACCGATTGCGTCGAATACCAGACCACCATACGAGCTCATTATGGCCCTAAGTACGATGGCTTCCTGGATAGTCACAGTCTGACACTTTGATCTTGTAAGCGCTATCCGCTGACAAGAAATTGCATCACATACTTTCATCAATCGGGGTAAATAAATTGTTGGACTGATTGTAGTCGATTAGCTGGAGGTTTTAGTTGCTTTTATAGAACTGACCAACATATTATTTATGGGATCTTTGTTTTTATTGGACAGAGAAATCTGACTCTTCAAATAATATGGTTGTTATTATCAGACACCATAGTTGCTCGAACAATTAATCAGAAGTCTAGAGAATGAGTAGTACAAAATAATTATTTACAAATTTCTTTCACAGTTGATCTGCTGCCTGACAATTATTTGTAATTGGCTGTTTGAGAGTCAAGTCTACACGTCACAACTTGACATCGAGGTCGGAATAAGACATGCGTGGTTCAGGTCAAGACATAGGGGCATGACCTAAAGGCAAAACCCATTAGCAAAGTGCGAGTATCTAAACACAAAGTTCTGAACGTTAATAAGCCTACGTGATATGTCATAATTATTTTACCCAATGAAACATTAGCCAAAATGGTCAATAGCCTAATAGATGCAACGCACGCGCATCAGTGGCGTAGGCAAGGGGGGGGGTTTCGGGGGTCAAAACCCCCCCCATTGGCTCCGGAAAAAGGTTTTTTAAAGGTTATTTTTCCATTTAAGTCAGAAAAAAAAGCGAAAAACAGGGTTTCCGGCCATAAAACCCCCCCATGAAAAATTCCTGGCTACGCCACTGACGCGCATAGACTAACTAACCATAGAATAACTTTAGGCTACAATCATTTACAATGATCATTTCAAAAATATTTTATAAATTAATTTTTCTTTGCAAATTTTAACGTTATATGACTGTTTCAGGTTATACTAAAGCGCTAAATTATTTTAAATTATGCAAAGCCCTATTATGACGTAACGGTTATAAACTAGGCTACCAACCATAATAGGCTACACGCAGAGGAATGATCAGCATTGTGACGCTTCACGGGACATGTCCTAAGGCCTACTATAATTGCTATTGCTATTGTTGTCGCTGTTGTTATTGGGGGTGAGGAAGGCGGGCAGTTGCGCATTGGAAAAGAGCGAGAGGTACAAAAATCGAGGCCCGTATAGGACGGACGTATATTATGTGCTTTGCAAATGCTGTAGCATAAGCTTACATTTGATTATTAGGCTATTCGTAGGCCTATACGAAAAATTCATATAGGGCCTAGTGCTTCCGTACAGTTACTATGGTGATAATTATTATCAATTATATAACCCATTCTACACGTTTCACAAATTTCCAAATGTTTTGCACAAATATTTTGTACTTCGAAATTTATTAGAATAACTTTATGTATATTTTAGGTTTCTGACTGCAATTGCAATTATCGATAACGGTTGATTTCTATCTACTCTATTAATATTATTTGAATGCTAATCATTTGCGTTTCGGGCGAGCAGTCTGATACACAGCGTCAGAAGGCTGGAAAAGCAAAACCCGGGTTCTTACATCTTGTATATTTTTGGTACAGTCCATATATAAAATTCCATTAATTTTTCTTGTGAGGCAGCAATTATTCTAACCGTCTAACGGTGACCGGACAAAATGGTGGCGGACAAAATGGTACGGACAAAATGGTATGGATGAAATGAAAGCTGGATTATTGAATTTTTATATATGATATAGAAGCTGGATTAATGAAAAGACGCATGTGAAATGGAAGCTGGATGAAGGCTCTGCATGAATATCTATATATATGAAATGGAAGCTGGATTGATGAAAATGACGCTTTAGATATAGAAGCTGTATCAGGGTATTTTCATAGCTTAAATAGAAGCTGGATTAATGAAATATGCATTACAAATGGATGTTGATTTAAGGAATCTTATGCTGAAATTGAAGCTGGATACATCATGAAACACATAAATGAAAGACATCAATTGAGCTTCCATTTCTCAAGCATTTTTTTCGCGCCAATCCAGCCTCCTTTTCTCAAGGTTTTTTTCTTCACTAGAACTCTACTTCAGAAACAAAAAGCCACCCACCATCTATTTCAGCAATAAAATACCCTCATCCAGCTTCCATTTAAACATACCGTTTTGTGCGTACCATTTTGTCCTAGAACCATTCTAACAAGTTATAAGCCTACCGTTTATCTCCAGAATGATTTCTCATGCGTGTATTGAGATTCAAAGCATATGACATGTGAATGATTTTCGCATACCTGGCAAACGCCTGGTTTTCAGCATCATGTATAAACATTATAGGCTATACATGTGCCCTTCATGTCGTTCGAATGTGCAAATAACAGTATTATGGCATAGGGGAGAGTTGCTATGAATGGACCTCTTAAGACAAACCTAGGTACTGTACCTCATGAATTCCACCGATTATCTAAAAGTAAATTAACCCATAATTATACTTGGTTGATATCTCATATAGCTAGCCTATGTTGTCAATTTGCAAAAGACAGAACTGATAGTAGTCTATTCACGGATTTACGAGAAACAGTTAAACAAAGCTGTAGCTATAAAAGTTCAATCAAGGCAACCTGTTTCCATGAATGGACCGCATGGTGGCCTTGATTGGACCAGTTGAATGGGACCTATTATTTTTTTAACGTTTTTAAAAGACAATTTTGCCCAAAATAACAAAGGACAATCTTTAAAACACTAATTGTCTAAACCATGCAATTAAAGAATGTCAAAAGTCTATTGGATTCTAAGTTTAAATCAACTTGATATTAAGACCAACATAACCACATCAATCAAACCTCTTAGGAGTAGCCTACTTTGCCAGAATCACCAGTGTAGACCTAAATATAGACTATAATAGGCCTCTATAATTAGGCTATATTCAAATAATATAAACTAGCAAATTGAGATTGGACCTAAATGAATTTAAAGTCTTTTATTATATTGATCTATTTGAGTAGGCTATAGGCCTACATCCAATGCAAGAAGAATTGCGTACAATTCGCACAGAGGACCACGTGCACCTAAGAGTATGATGCCTTCAGAGCAACTGTCAGGAAATTATTATGACGGACATATGCCGCATATTCTTCAATTTTTCCTTCTAAGTCTGTCAGCAGCATCACCAAATTCCATACCACATATCCGCTTTTTTCGGTATAACTATAATAGAATCCAATAGGACCAATTGTAATTAACTATAAAAAAGCACATTAACATGGCAAATAGGCCTACCGGTTTCCTTAAATGACCCACACCCACATTATTGGTCCAATTAGGGAGACTTAATGTGATCCATTCAGGCAACACGGACTACTTCCACTTACTTTGCGAGAGCTCAACAGGTTTCACTGCTAGCGCAAAATAACGTAGGCTATAATTGCTGGTCAAACATGAAACCTGGCTACAGTTAAAAGAATCACCTTGCATTTTTACGAGCTTTCCTAAAATGTGAACACCCGTTGTCAGGTACCCCAAAAATTGTATCAGAGCTACACGAAATAGTTTTGACCGCTATTCAATAAATGTTTAATATTCCGCAAACCTGATTACAGCGATATAGGATCAATATAAATTGCGCAAAAATGCAACAGTTTAAAATATGCGTAAAGTCCATCTAGGGTGTAAATCGGTTGTGGTCCAATTATAGCAACGGTCCGTTTAGCCTACGGCAACTCTCCCCTAGATGGCATTGTATGGTTTTTCTCCAACTGGCATGAGTTCACACGACATGCGTCTTGAGATTACTATAACACTTGCAAATGTTTTCTGATTTTATAATGTGAACGGCTTTTCAAGTGATTACATGAGAAAACGATTTCTCGCGTGATTGACACTGATAATTATGGTTTCTGTCCAGTATTAGTTCTAGTATGAAGTGTTTTCGTGTTTTTAGATCGCTGACATGGGAAAATGCCTTAACTCACATGTGTATGTTTTTTCTCCATTGAGATTTGACTGTGCTTCTCAAGGTGTTCTTAGGATGCTTTCTGTTATAACTGATGCTTATAAGCGGCTTTGATCAGTTACTTCTTATAAGCCAGGTGAATAGGTTACCTATAATTCACAAGGTGGCAGAATAATACGAGCTCAAGCCTGCTTCTTCAACAATTGAACAACATACTTAACTCATGATGTATGAAATCGGTCGCCATTTTGTATTGATGGATCGTAAAAAAATCAGATTTCCGTTTAAATGAAATGTACGCCATCGTTCTGGTAAGCTCTTATCACTCGCTTTATATAGTTTTGACCGTGAAACTGTTGTTTGCATTATGATAGTATTTTATAAATTGTCAATTTCTGATTGCATTGAACCGCAGCCAGTTACAATGAAATAATCAAAGAAACGTTATGTTGGACATGTATAGGTCTGAATTACTTACCAGCGTCCAGGGAAGCACTCTGAAGACGTTTAAAATTTATTTAGTAGCCTAAGCTCTGGGTCATCCAGAAATATATTCTATGAAAAGAATCTGATGTAATTCGGTTTTGCTCACCTGACGATAGGCTACTCTAGACCAAGGGTCATTGTATCAGTTAGAAGGATTCCTGCTAAACTAGAAGTTTGATTGATTAAAAATAAAAATACTGCAACGAGCGAATGATTTACGACCCTAAAATACACGTTTACCAAAATAATATCACTAAATGGAAATAGGATTGACGAAAATGTTTCTGCCAAAAGTGGGATCGATGAAAAGATTCTTGATGAAATTGGAGCTGGATAAAAAGGGTAATCTATCCTTTTAGCGTCGGTAATTATTCGCTAGTTGCAGCATAGTTATTTTTAATCAATCCAACTTCTAGTTTGGCGAGAATCCTTTTAATCGATCCAGCTTCTGTTTAGGCAAGAATTAGTCTGATCAATCCCGCTTCTATTTCGCCAGCAAATACTTTTCATCAATATAACTTTTATTTAATTCAAAATTATTGTTCGTCAATCCAGCTTCAATTTCAGCAGGATTGTTTTGATTAATCTCACTTCTATTTCATACAATTTATTTGTATCAATCCGACTTCTATTTATCAATGATTATTTTTCTCAACCCGACTTGTGTTCGGCCAACGCTAAAACCCATGCAATGGCGAATAATTACCGACGCTAAAAGGATAGATTACCATAAAAAGTATGTTTTAAAATAGAACAGGTCTGGGTAATCCTTCAGTTTAGGAAGTTTAATTATTTCAGCTGAAAATCACATGGGATAATTGTCTGAAACTGTATGTAAGAAAACTCCAGATTGATTAAAATGTCCTTGCTTAAATTGGAGCTGGATGGATGAAAATGTCTTGTCTTAAATTGGAGCTGGATTCATGAAAATCTTTTTGATTAAATTGGAGGTGGATGGTTGAGAATGTTCTTCCTTAACTGGGAGCTGGATGGATGAATTTTTTGGCAAAGTTGTAGCTGGATGGATGATAAAAAGCTTAAAAAATGGAAGCGGAATCAAGGGATTTTAGATCTTAATTAGAAGCTGGATGAAGCGTTTTATCATTAATCCGGCTTCCATTTCTCAAACGTTATTTTCGTCAATCCAGCTTCTACTTCACATATAAGGAACCTTCTTCATCCAGCTTCCATTTCAGAGATATAAATACCTTAATCCAGCTTCCATTTCTTTCCAATTTAAGACAAGACATTTTAATCAATCCAGCTCCAATTTAAGGCATGACACTTTCTTCCGAAAAATGACGACGACAGGAAGTGACAAACAATAGTCTACATATTTAGAACACCAATACATATATGATATAGCGTGTTAATAAGCGTGAAATTATTAAACTTCCTAAACTGAAGGATTACCCAGGTCTAGACTGATGAGAATATTTGTTGCTTAAAATTGAGGCTGGACTGAGGAAACGGAATTTTTTTCCAAATGATACATGCAATCAACAGATTATACATTCATGTACATTGGCGTAATGGGTAAGCCCAAAGGAATATAACATTCCGCTAAGCTTGGCACTTTGGATTCATCAGATATTAATTTAATAGTGTCTGTGAAAAATTGTGCATCGTACTGCATTATTTCTTCAAACAATGCTTGAATATGGTGTCCACTCTTAATTTACAGGAATGTAACAACCCAACAAATTAAAAATAAAGGAATTTTTCCACAATGGTTAATGTATGACGTCATAATAATGATTTTTATGCACATAACACAAAAGACGTCAAATGGGTTGACATCTAAATTTCATTTGTTTTCATAAAAATATTTGAGATTGATGTAATCATGATAAAGAAAAAAACTAGCCTTGTGGACAACTGAAATATGTTGGATGATGTTTTTGGACCATGATATCATGCAAGTATTGTGATGTGTGAACAATTTTATTGATGCAAAGACTTCATCCTGCATATTACCTTGCTGTTGGATTTAGCAAGCAACCATCTAGAAAATTAGCATTTTAATTGCTGACAGTTTTCATGCTATACATCAAATCCTTGTATCAAAGTTCTATTCATTCAACCGTAAAGATACATTTATGTTTTGAGGACTATATTACTGAGATATTCTCTTTATTCAACAATCCGGTTGACAGACCGCCAACCGGTTACAGTGTACGATTACGAAGTTTAAGCAATTCACAAGAACGGAGATAACAGAATAAACAAATCTGAACTATACTAACTGAGTAGACCACGTGCAATAATTATATGTTGCTGTTGTTAAATTTAGTTGGTGTCAGAAGTTCTTTTTAAGAAGTGGATGACAACGAACGACATGGAAGATAAGAACATCCAAATGGAATTTTTTTAGAACACCTATGTTTCATTTTTCGACAAAACATCGAAGAGGCTATATTCTCCTGGACTCCTCCTGTCACCGATTACTTTCATCGATTATTTCCTCTTCAGTTATCATTTCTACTGAAATAATAATGCAAGTGTGTTCGATTCTACACAATTTGTTACGCCTTGATATGACATCCATCTGATCAATTTCTAGCTTAATTTTATTTGTTAAGAGCAAAACATTGATGCAGGAAACATGTGAAAAGTCTCACTGGCTTGTGATCTGAACACTGTGAACAGTGAACACATAATATTATGAGAACCGATACTGGAGAGAAACCAGTTATGTCGGAAGTTATTTGTCAAGGTAGTAATCTGAAAACACAAACGATATCGCATACTGGAGAGAAATCATACAAGTGCCAATTATGTCAAAAATCATTTTCTATAACTGGTAATGTGAAAGCTCATATGAGAACCCATACTGGCGAAAAACCATACAAATGTCAGTTATGTCAGAAATCATTTTCTGAAGCTTCTCGTCTGAAAAAACACATGAGAATCCATACTGGAGAGAGACCATACAAATGTGAGTTATGTCATAAATCATTTGCTCAAATTGCTTATTTGAAAGCACACACGAGAACACATACTGGAGAGAGACCATACTCATGCCAGTTATGTCACAAATCATTTACTCAAACTTGCTCTCTGGAAAGGCACATGGGCATTCATATTGGCGAGAAACCATACAAGTGTGAGTTATGTCAGAAATTATTTCCTCGAGGTAGTGATCTGAAAACACATGTGAGAACCCATTATAGAGAGAGACCTCACAAATGTCAGTTATGTCATAAATCATTTTCTCAAACTGGTCATCTGACAGTTCATATGAGAACCCATACTGGCGAAAAACCATACAGATGTCAGTTATGTCGGAAATCATTTTCTGAAGCATCTAGTCTGAAAAAACACATTAGAATCCATACTGGAGAGAGACCATACAAATGTCAGTTATGTCAGAAATCATTTACTCATGCTTGGACTCTGAAAATACACATGAGAACCCATACTGGAGAGAGACATTACGAATGTCAGTTTTGTCTCAAATCGTTTACTCAAGATGGTGTTCTGAAAACACACATGAGAACCCATACTGGAGAGAGACCTTACAAATGTCAGTTTTGTCTCAAATCGTTTACTCAAGGTGGTGTTCTTAAATCACACATGAGAACCCATACTGGAGAGAAACCATCAAAATGTCAGTTATGTCAGAAATCATTTTCTACAACTGGTTATCTGAAAGTTCATATGAGTACCCACACTGATGAAAAACCATACAAATGTCAGTTATGTCAGAAATCATTTTCTGACTCTCTTCGTCTGAAAACACACATGAGAAGGCATACTAAAGGAAGACCATACATATGTCAGATATGTCATAAATCATTTGCTGACAGATCTGCTTTGAAAACACACATGAGAACTCATACTAGGGAAAGACCGTATATTTGCCAGTTATGTCAGAAATCATTTTCTGAAGGTGGTCATCTGAAAGTGCACATGAGAACCCATGCTGAAGTGAATCCATACAAATGCCAATTGTGTCAGAAATCATTTATTCAGAGTAGTCTGAAAAGACACATGAGAACGCATACAGGTGACAAAGCATACAAATGTCAGTTTTGTTGTAAATCATTTGCTCAAGGTGGTAATCTTAAAACACATACGAGAACGCATACTAAAGAGAATCCGTACAAATGTCAGTTATGTCAGAAATCATTTACTCAATGTAGTGATCTGAAAAGACATTTGAGAACACATACTGGCGAGAAACCATACAAATGTGAGATATGCGAGAAGCTATTTGTTGACGGATCTTATATGAAAAGGCACATGAAAACCCATACCCAGGAAAAGCCATACAAATATCAGTTATGTCGCAAATCATTTACAGTAGTCGGTTCTCTAAAGCATCATGCAAGAACTCGTACTGGGAAGAAGCCATACATATGTGGAGCTTTTGATAAAGGATTGACAGATCTTGGAAATCTTAAGAGACACAGACGATCTAATATGGACGAGAAGCAAGTCACCTCCAGTAAAGCATACTGCAAGGGCAGTTCTTCAACCAGTCAGCTTAATCTCTATGCAGGAATAGAGTCTCAGGATCTAGAAATGGAAAGTGAATCATCTGCTGACCTATCTGTTCGATTCGTTCCATTAAGTAGCAGTTGCATCATGGATAAACGACATGAAATTGTGTCAAGAAACATGCGTCTGGATTTCAATGGAAAAACAAGTCCTCTTGGAAAAATTACCAAAATCAAATCGCCCAATGATGCAAAATCGTTTGTGGAAAAATTCTTTGGTTGTGGTATATGTGGCGAAATGCTTGAAACTGAGAAGGAATTTCTAGAACACTGTTCATGCCATCGCTTTTCTCCACCTCATGACTTGTTCATTAACATGAGCTGATTACAAAACTTCCAATGCTTGCGAAAAGATTGAGACATTTAATCATGCTTTTGTGTTAATAGATGTGCAGGAGAAATATGTGAAGTTTGTCTGAGGACTCACGAAGAATTTCTGACAATTTTTTTCTGGCCATCACTTTTTATCCACCTATGTGCACGAAGCAAGTACGGGAAAGTTGCGTCATGTGGTCGGAAAAGCTATGACTCCGGTCGAAGATGTGTCACGAAAACTGGTCTACAGACAACTGTCCTCTTGTTCGTTCTCTACACATCACTCCATCAGCTCACTCATAAAAAATCTACAGTCGACCATCATCTAAATGCTGACGACATCCAATTATTCATCTCTGTCTCTAAACACTCTGACTCCATAGATAATCAGATTCTCCATGTGATTCCCAAATCACATGCTGGATAACCTCAAATGTCCTCTGTCTGAACCCCTCCGAAACTCAATTTATACTAATAGGCCTCTGAGAACAACATAAGAAAATTCTAGATCCCTCAGTGTTCATCAACATTGACTCTTCTTCCAACAACACGTTTGTTGAAATTCTCCTGTCCAAAACCTTAGTGTGATCTTTGACCGGTTCCATGACAACTGGTCTACAGACAACTGGTCCAACAACAACTGGTCTACAGCCAACTGGTCTAACAACAGCTGGTCTACAGACAACTACTCGTACACAAAAAAATATTCACTGGGAATTGTTTCCTCAAACCAGCTTCTATTTAGATAACTATTTTTCATCAATCCAGCTTCCATGTAGGCAAAAATTCATTCATTTAATCAGTTAAGCTTCTATTTTAATAGCAATAATTGCCTGTACGAATCCAATTTCTATTTAGATAACAATGATTTTCATCAATCCAGTCCAATTTGAGCAAGAACATTTTCATACATCCAGCTCCAATATAAACAGGAGTATTTTCAACAATCCAGCTTTCATTTAAGCAAGAATATTTTCGTCAATCCAGCTTCCATTTGGGCAAGAAAGTTTTCTTCAACCCAGCTTCCATTTGAGCAAGAATATTTTCATGAATCCAGCGTCCAATTTTGGGAAAAATAATTTTTTTATCTGTCCGACTTCTATTTAGCGAGAATTCTTTTCATCAAGTCTACTTGTGTACGAGCAACAGATGTGTTTTGAACTTTTGACCGCCTTTCAGATGATAATGACTTATACACAATTTATTTCTTATCCGCCGGTTTCAGATTAGCTCCTGCATCATTCATCGCATTTATTGCGCTAAAAAACAGAAAAATTATCCTTCTTGTTTTGCTCTGAAGATTTTCATTTTTCATCCGTCATTCCACTTCGTGGTTTGTTATCAATTTTTTCACCGGTAACTAAAAATACTGATCGCCGTTAAAGTCACGTGAAGAAACGGCTTCGAGGCTATTATTTTTTCGGATCAAAATATTGATAGCAAACCATGAAGTGGGACGTCGGATGAAAATCTTCAGAACAAAACAAGAAGCGCGATCATTTGTTTGATTTTTTAGCGCATTAAACGTGATGAATGATGCAAATATATTGTGCGTGGGTAATCTGAAACCGGAGTAATCTGAAAACGCTAAACCGGTTCTCCCTATCTTTTATCCGCTGTCTGTTAAACCTTATAACAATCATTCCCGCAAAACCAAAAAGCCCCTCTACGGGTACAGTCGAAGGCGGGGCAGCATTAAAATATTTTAATTGTCTAAATAGTTTCGTAACAGTTGGGTAGCCATGAATTATCGCTAGTTCCTATCTGTCATCTTTTATAGAGCGGGCCAAAAAAGTACCCTCTAAGGTTTTTGCAAAATTCTTGGTCAAAGTCAGAATTTGTGAATTAAATTTTACAGACTCGAAGGCAATTTAGCAAAAAGAAATATCAAAAATAATTTTGTAGCACGATAAACTGTGTTCGCTAGATGTCAGAACATACATCGCAAACAGCAGCGATTCAAATCTGTCGTTAGAGAAAAAACTTTCATCGCACGCCATTTTGTGTTGTGGGCAGTGTAATCCACTATATACTATAATTTTATGTAGTATTAACCATATTTCGGAGAAATCTACTGTAATACCGCAATAAACTAGTCAATGGATGATCATAAGAATCTCTTATGCAGAAGGAAATTGTTTTAAATTATGGCCGATGTCATGTTTTAAAACGTCGGTGGGTAGCGTCGGTAATTATTTGTATGTGGTATCGACAAAGGCAGTACTGAAAGTGTGTCAAACATTACGGATCGAAAAATACCTCCATCCACCTTCCACTTCTTTATGTTTTTTTTTCAATAAATCCAGCTTCCATTTCTAATCTGAAAATGCATTCATCCAGCTTCATTCATCAAAGCTTTTTTTGCGTCAATCCAGCTTCTATTTCATCAATAACGGGACCTTCATCCAGTTTCCATTACTTAAGCATTTGCTCGTCAATCCAGCTTCTATTTCTGATCTAAATATACATTGGATTGATGAGAGAACGCTCAATAAATGGAAGCTGGATGAAGGTATTTTTAGATCAGAAATGGAAGCTGAACTGGTGTGCGTGGCATCGTCGTATGAAGAATACAATGTCATGTGCTTTATGTCATGGCGTTCATACTAAACACCTATAAACCATAATAATTACCGGTGCTAAAGTGATAGATTACCGCAATGTCAGTGTTTTCCTGTTAAACATTTGCAGCTTGTGGCACCAATTCACCCTTTGCACTTGACTTATAAAGAAGAATACTGCAAAGATGAGAAAATAGACTTAGTGTGGGTTAATTTAAATATTACTGAATGTTAACTAAAATAATAAATTACAATTAGGTAAAAAAAATCCATGCCTGATATTGGAGTGAGTTTATCTTTTCAATTTTATTTAGAACAGCTATACTACTTATTGCATTTTAATGAGGTTGACTTCTTCGAAACATTTAATGACTTTGATATCGCTTTTTATATCTCCTTTTATCTGCAGTCTTTTTGTGTATGTTTCAGTTGACAGCTTTTATTCTTGTTAATTAATGAGAAAACAATGATGATTGCTTGCTTAAACAAATATACCAAGTTTCAACTGTGCCACCTTTTTCTGACTGCTACGTAGATATGAGATGGGTTGATTTAAAATTGGCATTGTATATGTTTACTTAGATTCTAAGTCCAAGTGTAATGGAAGCACGTTTTGAGATCTAGCTGCAGCAAAAGGGGTTTAGGCAAATAAACCAGTAAGTAGACAATTTGTTAAAGAACGGTAACCATCCCTTGACATCATTGTTAGCTACTCACTCAAATATGATTTCAGAGCAGTCATTACTGATTTATGAGCAATATTATGTTTTAGTTGGAAGTAACAAAACTGAGTTGCGAAAATATTTAAATTGAGTTTTTTGTTGATTTTAGAAAGTGTGTAAAGAAGTGTGCTATGCGGTGTTTAAGCTTGAAATTTCAGTTTTGACACTAATGATCTTCAAGAGATTACACTGAATTTACTGTTATGAACATTAGAAAGTTCATCTTTGGTTCAAAAGATACTAGCAATTGTAACGTCTCCGTTTTTATGCTTATTTTAGCGGGTAATTGAAAATGTACTGCATTTAAATGATCTGTTCAAAGAGACACCAATTCTTTATAAATGTATGATATAATTGAAACTATTAAATACACAATACAATTACGCAATATTCCTATTTACTTATTTGGCGTATCACTAATTATAATTATCTTTTAGCTTATCTGTGCTCCACAGTTGAGATATATGACATGTCGTTTCTGCAGTGTAAAACGGCCTTGAAATAGTTCTGTAGATCTCTGTAGATTCACTGAATGAAGATAAGCAACCCCGTGCTATATTTGAAGAAATAGTTCTGCTGATTCTCCGTAGATTCACTGAATGAAGATAAGCAACCTCGTGCTATATTTGAAGAAGGATAATGAGATACTGCCAAGCTGTGGAATCCAGATCGAATACCAGACAAGACAATATTCAATACTTCCGTAGCATCAAATTATCACACTCCAACCAATGAGAATTTCCTTCCCAATTGAAAATGACCTTGAAATGTCAACCAGAGACAACGAGCCCAAAATCGTTTCTCTACACACGAATATCGTCTCACCAACTGTCACGATCACAATGTAGACTTCACGGACGTTAGAGTTCGCAACTTCGAATTTCTAAATCGCCTCTACTCTCACACGAATGCCTCGTACTGTTTTACGACCAGATACGAGCATAATCATCATCCTCACCATTGAATAAACTTCAAATGAATTGCCAGCCACAACTGAACAACCATCTTTCTCAATGTTCATGTAAGGAATCAACCGTTTATGTCGAATTTCAATGACGTGGCTGTTTCCATTCAATTCTGTCCGTTACGCTCATTTCGATGCTTTTTATTGGTTACGCGTCGATGCAAATGTTCTTCGCTTACGTAAGCGTCCGTAGTAACTGCTTGACGTCACCATGACTGCCTCGCTCATGTACGCAAGATTCGTGGTCTCCTAGTTACTAATCCACTAGACGCCAAATTATTAATCTAGATACGCCGACTAAATTATCTAGCTTAACTCCTACTTAGAATTAACATATAATATCAGACAAGTTAGTTTGATAGATAATAGCGATTTAATACGCTACAAATACCCCTCCTTCAAAAGTCTGTAATCAGGCTTTACAATCTCACCTAATTATCTATCAACTAAATTTCTATCAACTTCCTTATTCTATCTTACACAACAATACAACATTACTGAACTTCTTATCTACATTATTATAATACATTACTGATATATTTAAGTACTATGTAATTCCTCTACTCAAATAATCAGACATAACATTATTGCTTCCCTTGATATATCGTATCGTAAAGCAATAATTTTGAAGTGCTAGACTCCACCTCATGACTCTCGCATTTCTCATTCTCCCTTCCTTCATGTACTGTAGTCCGCAGTGGTCTGTCTCAATCACAAACTGCTTTCCACACAAGTACCTGTCAAACCGACTAATCCCCCACATTATCGCTAGACATTCTCTCTCCTCAACTGAATATCTCGTCTCTCTTTCCAATAGTTTCCTACTCGCATATGCAATCGGGTGGTTTATCCCTTCATACTGCTGTATCAGGACACAACCTATTCCTCTTCCCGAAGCATCAGTTTGAATCACGAATTCCTTCTCCAAGTTTGGTAACTTTAGAATCGGTGTTTTAGCAAGTGCTGCTTTCAGCTTACTAAAACTCTCTTCTAATTCCTCGTTCCAATCAACATTATTAGCTGCTGACTTCTTTGTCAAATCACTTAATGGTGCCATCAGTTCAGCACAATGAGGAATAAATTTTCTGTAATAGTTTATTGCTCCCAAAAAGCTTCTTATTTGTTTCTTCGTTTTCGGTTGTGGCATCTCCACAATCTTATCTATCGATTCTCCTTTAGGACTAATGTCGTCGTTGTTTAATGTATGACCCAAGAAATCTATACGTCCATAGCCTAATGAACATTTCTTTGGTTTCAAAGTCAGGTGAGCATCTCTCACTCTTTGAAAAAATTCTCGTAAAATCTTCATATGTTTAGTCCATCCTTCTGTATGAGCTAGTATGTCATCAACATAACTCTCCAGATTCTCGGTTCCATGCAAAATCTTCCTTATAAGTCTGTTGTAGCTTGAAGCACTGTTTACCAATCCAAATGGTAATACATTGAATTTATATAACCCACTTGCACAAATGAAGGTCGTATAATCTTTTGACTCTTCGCTCATTGGAATTTGCCAATACCCTTTGCAAAAATCAAACTTGCTATATATTTTGCTGCCACTCAGTTTATTGAAGATATCCTCGTTTGACATCATCGGCTCTGGATCAAAAACTGTCACTTTGTTCAATTGTTTATAGTTACAGCAAAGTCTATTGCTTCCATCAGCTTTCTTAACAACAACAAGCGGTGCTGCGTATGCTGCTTCTGATCTTTCTATTATTCCATTCTCTAACATTATCTCAATTTCCTTATCAATTTCAGATTGTAGATGATACGGTGTTGGATATGCTTTCATCCTAACAGGTTCATCACTCGTAAGATGAATCTCGTGTTTCACCATGTCAGTTCTTCCTGGTTTATCTGTAAATATGTCTTGATATTCTCTAAGTAATTTCTCTAATTCACCTCTCTGTTCATCTTCTAATTGTGGATTAATATCAACATCCTTGTATGTCTCAGTTTGCTTACTGACATACAGGTTTAATATCTCCTCCTCTTCGTCTTCACCTTCTCTACCATCATGTACAATAGCTGACACATATGCTATTGTCTCAGAACCTGACAACTCTTCTTCATCCCTCTCGTAATATTTCTTTAGTATGTTGATGTGGTATGTTTTCAGTTTTCCACCATCAACCTCAACTTTGTAATCGTAATCTCCGATTTTTCCTCTGACAACAAATGGTCCTTGCCATTTAACAAGCATCTTATTATTACAACTCGGCAGTAACAATAGGACTTTATCACCTATCTCCAGTTTTCTATATCGTGCCTTTTTATCGTAGTACTTCTTGTTCTTCGCATTGGCTTTGTGAATTGCTTTCTGCGCCATGTTACACGTTTCCTCTATACGCTCTCGTAGATCTGTCATATATGTGTACACATCCTTAACCTCGTCTTCCACTTTTTCATTTGTCCACAGTTCCTTCAATATCTGTACCGGACCTCTACATGATCTTCCGAAGATTAATTCGAAAGGCGTGTATCCGTGGCTCTCGTGTACAGTATCTCGTAATGCGAAAAGTAGTGGTGCCAAGTACCTGTCCCACTCTTTTACTTGTTCACCTATCAATTTTCTCAGTGTCGTCTTAATTGTTCCATTCAGACGTTCTACACAACCATTTCCCATCGCGTGGTATGGACTTGTCATCGTATGCTTGATTAATAACATCTTGTTTACTTCGGCCATTAGTTCTGACGTAAACTGGCTCCCTCTATCTGTATGAATTCTTTCTGGTACGCCCATCCGACAGTAAAAGTTAAACAAGGCTTCCGCCACCTCCTCGGTACTAATACCTTTCAACGGTATTGCTTCAGGATATCTGGTGCTTAAGTCGATAATCGTTAATACATAACGATATCCTCTCATAGACATTGGCTCTATGGCTCCTATGATATCTACACAGACATGCTTGAACGGCACATCCAGCACTGGAAGATGTCCCATCGGTGCCTTGTAGTTCACTTTCTTATCCACTGCTTTCTGGCATACATCACAACTTAATATGTATCGCCGAACTTCTTGATTTATCCCTGGCCAATAAAATTCATTCACAATTTTATCGTGAGTCTTTTTCATGCCTAGATGAGCTGACAGTAGCGAGTTATGTGCTACAGCTAGAACTTTGTTTCTCAACTGTTTCGGTACCATCAACTGCCATTTCGCTTCATCTTTCAATACTTCTTTCCATCTCCGATACAACAGTCCATCTTTCTTTACGTACAGCACTTTTTCTGTACTCTTCTCATCGCCATCCCACTCAGATGCTTTATCCCAGTAACTCTTCAATGTCTCATCAGTCTTCTGTAATTCCTTTATTTCTTTTGTGGTTATGTTAAGGTCGGGCATTTCTGTGACCTTGAGTGGTTTATATTTCACCACTTTCTTCGACTCAGCTCTTGTTTCTATCGCTGCTGTCGTTTGATGTGCGTCACTGCTCATGACGACATCACTTCCAACTTTCTCTATTACGTCATCATATTCCGTGCTCATTTCATCACTCTCGAATCTTACTTTCTTCTTGGCATCTTGCCAACGTGAATTAGCATTCACAATTCCCTTGAGTATTCCTTTATACTCAACTTTTTCTTGTTTCTCACTCATAATCGTCCCATCCACTTTCTCTCCTTTGTCACAATTAATCACTTTTTCATCCGTGTTCTCATTCGTTACTGTATATTTCAACCCTCTCACGCGTCCAATAATTATCGGCTTTACTGGTTCATCCATAACCATTGCCTCAACTTCACCAGTAAAATACTCGCTCTCAATGTTTACATTGGCTGTAGGAAAACACCTTAAGCTCCCATCAACTAGGATGCAGTGCGTTTCCTTCCCAGTCAAATCACTATCCTTGATTAGCGATCTCCTCACGATACATGTACTCGCTCCAGAATCGTAAAGACAATTGGCGTCTACGCCATTGACCTTCGCTTGACATTCGTCTATACTTTCAATGTCAATGCAACCATCTTTCCGTTCTGTAACTACCGTACTTGCTGCCATGTGTTTCGGTACTTCTTCTTTACCTTTCCTATCCTGGCGTTCTACTGTTCTGTCAATTTCATTCGATTTCGTATTTTCATTTGTCTGTACAGCCCTGTACGCCCTATTCTCATAAATCTGTACTGCTGCTGCTGTGTGTTTAACAAACCCTTTGGCTTTATGCACACAATCAAATGCTTTATGACCTACCTTACCGCATGCAAAACAAGTTATCTTGTGTTCCGCTGCCTGTTCTCTATCTCTACTAAATCCTCTATTCACATTTCCACTGTGATTTGTCTCTTTGTTCTGTCTTGTTTCAACTCTTCCTCTGTTTACATTTCCTTGGAATTTCTCTCTCGATTTCTCTTCAAACGGCTTTCCATTACCTCTGTCATTATTGAATCTCCCTTGAGGTTTTACAGAATTCTCTGCATATCTGTACCCATGAGCTTCAATGTAGGATTCTGCACATGTCAATGTGTCCTTTAAGCTCATTTTTCCTTTCTCTTTAATGAACATCCTCAACTCGTTACTACAAGTGAGGAAAAATTGATCTTTTAGCAGTAGATCCTCGATTCCTTCGTAGGTCTGTTCAAATCCAGCTTGTATCAACCATTGCTGCAAATATCGTTGCAATCTGTAAATGAAATTTGAAGGAGTCTCTCCTTGTTCCATCTTGCTAGTCTTAAACTTGTTACGATACCCTCCTTCTGTTAATTGGAATCTTTTCAGGAGATGCTTCTTTAAACAATCGTAGTCTTGAGTTTCTTCAGCCGACAAACGCTGGTACACTTCTAATGCTTTCGACTCCAGATGTCGCGCTAGCATCAGTGACCATACATCTCTTGGTATCTCGTATGTCGTACACGTCCGCTCAAATCTAAGAAGATACGCATCGAGACAGTCCTTTGCCTCGTTAAATATTGGGAACTTAATGTTCTTCATTCCCTTATGACTTTGGTTTCCTTGGTGATTGTCACCCATCGTCATGTAGGAATCTCCATCATCCCTGTTTCGTCTATCTCCCGATTCCATCTCTCTCATTCTCACTTGAACCTCAAGCCTCTTATTCTCCAAAGCTTCATTCGCTTCTCTTGCAAGCCTTGCCTCAGTTGCTTCTCTTTCCAGTCTGACGTCATTTGCTTCTCGCGTAAGCCTTGCCTCGTTCATCTCTGCTTCGCGTATCAGTCTCGCGTCAGCCATCCTCGCTATTTCTATTTCTTTTTCTCTAACTGCCTTTACTTCGGCTAATCTAGTCGCCTCTCGCGCTAGTTCCAACTCGTTCTCTCTTGCTGCTTTTGCCTCAGCTAACTTAGCCGCTTCACGCTCTGACTCTGCATCTCTAAGAACCTTTGCTTCTTCTCGTTCATCCGCTCTCTGCTGTCTAAATTCGTTTTGTCTGTCTCTGACAAATGCCTTCAGCTCTTCACCTTCCAATGAGAATGAACGTCCCATATCCAACCACTGTTGCCAGTCTGCGATTGACATTCTTACTTACTCACTTTTGGTCAAGTAGTAATAAATTTAACGCTCAAATATGCGCTATACAATTTCACACTCGCTTATAATAATTATTAAAATTATTAAGCGTCACACTAATGCTCCCTCTTAACGTGATACAATCTCTGGTGTATGTTACGCAATAAGGATTATCGCACCGACTCTAATGCTTAAAATCTATACACGCGCGGCGCTTGGCGTTGCGCTGTGCTTAACAATTTTCAAATAGATCGTCATTTTAATTAGCTTTGTCTCTTCAATATAAATGTCAGTAAAGTTCAATCTAATCAACAATAATATTGTCAATTTTATCCCGACGCGAGCATCCCATTTGTAACGTCTCCGTTTTTATGCTTATTTTAGCGGGTAATTGAAAATGTACTGCATTTAAATGATCTGTTCAAAGAGACACCAATTCTTTATAAATGTATGATATAATTGAAACTATTAAATACACAATACAATTACGCAATATTCCTATTTACTTATTTGGCGTATCACTAATTATAATTATCTTTTAGCTTATCTGTGCTCCACAGTTGAGATATATGACATGTCGTTTCTGCAGTGTAAAACGGCCTTGAAATAGTTCTGTAGATCTCTGTAGATTCACTGAATGAAGATAAGCAACCCCGTGCTATATTTGAAGAAATAGTTCTGCTGATTCTCCGTAGATTCACTGAATGAAGATAAGCAACCTCGTGCTATATTTGAAGAAGGATAATGAGATACTGCCAAGCTGTGGAATCCAGATCGAATACCAGACAAGACAATATTCAATACTTCCGTAGCATCAAATTATCACACTCCAACCAATGAGAATTTCCTTCCCAATTGAAAATGACCTTGAAATGTCAACCAGAGACAACGAGCCCAAAATCGTTTCTCTACACACGAATATCGTCTCACCAACTGTCACGATCACAATGTAGACTTCACGGACGTTAGAGTTCGCAACTTCGAATTTCTAAATCGCCTCTACTCTCACACGAATGCCTCGTACTGTTTTACGACCAGATACGAGCATAATCATCATCCTCACCATTGAATAAACTTCAAATGAATTGCCAGCCACAACTGAACAACCATCTTTCTCAATGTTCATGTAAGGAATCAACCGTTTATGTCGAATTTCAATGACGTGGCTGTTTCCATTCAATTCTGTCCGTTACGCTCATTTCGATGCTTTTTATTGGTTACGCGTCGATGCAAATGTTCTTCGCTTACGTAAGCGTCCGTAGTAACTGCTTGACGTCACCATGACTGCCTCGCTCATGTACGCAAGATTCGTGGTCTCCTAGTTACTAATCCACTAGACGCCAAATTATTAATCTAGATACGCCGACTAAATTATCTAGCTTAACTCCTACTTAGAATTAACATATAATATCAGACAAGTTAGTTTGATAGATAATAGCGATTTAATACGCTACAGCAATAACAAAGAGGTGTGCTAATTCGCAGAGGTTTGAATAGCTTCAGTCCTACGCCGTAGTGTATTCTTCTGTGTAACTAATTATTTTCCCTACACGTAAAAACCTATTACTGATAAATGAAACATGAATCGTTCTTGTAAGCATCTGAATTTCAAACTTTTACGGATTCGTATAATTTATGTGAAACTGGACATTGCTGCTATTGGAACGCTATATAGCGACTGTTTCAGAAACTTTTATATGAAAATTACCTTGACTTGAATAGCAAAGATTAGGTCTCAGAAAAGCTATTTCCAACTTTGTCTGGTATCTGGTTATTGGAGAAGCACAAACGCATCAATTAAAATTATTTAAAATACTGTTTGCTATTATAGAATAACATCTGCGTGATCATCTGAACGTTATTCATCGAACCCATTATGGAGAAAACTGATGTATGCAATTAAGTGATAATACTTGCTGGCAGAATTGTCCGACAGGCAGACAAAACGTTTCTAATAAGAATGCTTTATGATGCCCAATTTCATGTAAACCAAAGTGCGGTTATGCAGTTTGTTTAATAAGGAATATACTACTTACTTACTTGCGTGGATATGAGAACAGATATGGAAGAAAGACAATACGGTAATTTCACAGATTTGTTGGATATCGTTTAAGGTGTGAAACATGTTGTATTAATCATTTTCTGATCACAGTCAACTGAAAAGGCGCATGGGCATGCAAACTGGAGAGACACCATAAAAGTGAAAGTTATGCGAAAATCATAATCATGGTTCTGTGAAATTCATATGATAACACGTACTGGAGAAAACAGCTGCAAACTATGTCAGAGAACGTTTGGTGAAGGAGATACTCTGAAAATGTACATGGGAACCATACTGGAGAAAAACTATACCTGTGCCAGCTCTGTCAGAAATCATTGAATGTGCTACTCTGAAAATGAACAAGATAGCCCATATTGAAGAAAATCCATATGGATGCGAGCTCTGTCAGAAATCATTTAGTGAGTGTGCTACTCTGAAAATGCACGTGAGAACCCATACTGGAGAAAAAACATACACGTGCCAGATAGGCTTATGTCAGAGATCATTTATTCAAAATAGTGCTCTGAAAGCGCACATCCGAACGCATTTTGGTGGAAAACCACACAGGTGTGAAATGTGTTGGAAATCATTCGCTGAACACGGTCAACTGAAAGTTCACATGAGAACACATACTGGAGAGAAGCCATACAGGTGCCAATCATGTGTTAAGTCATTTAATCAAAGTGGCTCTTTGAAAAGGCACATGATAACACATACAGGAGAAAAACCATACAAGTGTGAGCTATGTCAGAAATCGTTTAGTGATGGTAGTACTCTCAACAAGCATGTTAGAACCCACACTGGAGAAAAACCATACTGCTGCCAGGTCTGTCTGAAATCATTTAGTGAGGGTGGTTCTCTGAAAATGCACATGAGAATCCATACTGGTGAAAAACCATACAGGTGCCAATTATGTCAGAGATCATTTGCCACTAATAGTAATCTGAACAAGCACGTGAGAAGACATACTGGAGAGAAATCACACAGGCACAAATTATGTAAGAAATCATTTGCTAAAAGCAGTCATCTGAAAATGCACACGACAATCCATTCTGTTGAAAAACCATACACATGTGATGTGTGTCTTGAAGGATTCACAGAAAGTAGCTACCTACTGAAACACAGAAGAACTCATGCCACTGAGAGGCAACTCTCGTGCAATAAATCGATTACCAATAGCTGTTTTACATCGGAGCAGATTAAACTCCACGCAAGAACCGAACCACAGCATCCTTCAATTGGAAATGTAGTTATTGCCAACGTGTCTGATCGTTGCATCACATTTAGTCATGCACGTGTTACTGAAGAGTCACGTGAAGGTTTCTCGGAGGACAAATATCTGGATTCAAGTGGAAATGCAGATCAGTTGCTGGGAATTAAAGATGGAGAATGTTTCTATGTTTGCAAAGTGATTTCTTCTGCGGATAGAAAAGCGTCTCTGATGGCATCTTTTGGATGTGGTATTTGCGATGAATTGCTTGAAACAGAGACAGATTTTCTAAAGCATTGTTCTAGCCATCAATTTTCTCCGCCTGACGATTTGGCTGCAGATCTCTGCAGTCATATGTGATTGCACATTCTCATTGTTGTTGAAGTTGCAATTCAATTTGCCTTAGCACGAGATCTGGAATATGTACATTTCATCATCGTTTGTATAGTTACTTTCATTGATTCACTCGTTCCGAAAACTTATTTAGCGCCCCTTCAAGGAGGCTATTCAGAGTTGCTCCCAGCCTCGGCTAAAAAAATAGGTCTTTAGCAAATGGTAGAAAACTTTGTTCTGCTTTTATTTAAGAATTTTTAGACAGGGAGTGCAGCCATATTCACATTTAATTGTAAAACTGTGTTGTTGCTGATGGACACTTGTATTTGACATTTCTATTGTTAAATATCAATTTTTCTGTGAATATTTCATAATTTTTGTGTGTATCATTTGTGATACTTTCTGGACAAAATTTAATTGTACATGGCATATTGTCACTGCTTGCATAGTGTACTAAGACTTAGTAGACTAGAATAGGCTAACTTAATTTATGACTTTGGAACTAAGTAATAAAAACAAACCAAGCCATTTTACTCAGGTTAAGAGTTGGAAGTTATGTCTTGTTATTACATAAGATAAATATGTAATGTAATGTAATGTAATGTAAATCTTCGAGAATTTCTCAGCGCCCACAAAAGCCACGTCAGGGAGACCAGCTTATTCACCGGCGCTATATCAAATCAAGTCCGCAATAGCCAGAGCTGCCGTTTTCGTTCCGGTGCCAGGTCTTAGAATAATTTGGTCTTAGAATAATTTAATATGTTGTTTGTTTGTTTGTATGTGCACTTGTTATAGCGCCCCTTCAAGCCCTTTACTGAGAAGTACTCCCGACTACAGCGTTGACAATGCATCGGAGTTTCATGATGAAGCGCTGAGCAATAATTATTGTGAGTGAAGGACTTGCTCAAGGTCTCTATGCGGTGACTTGAGGTGCATTAGAACAGGTCTACAACCCTCCAACTGCAAGGCAACGAACACACCCACTACTCCATCGCCCGCCCAGTGATTGTTTATAACGTTATTCCGTTCTTAGACTTAAATTTGATAAACACAATAGATTGCACTAATAAATTTTCTGTGAATAGAATTTGATAATTTTTTAAAAACTTAATGGATCGACTGATTGATTGTTTGGGTGACTGTTTATATTCTTTGTTTGACTCTTTTTAATTGCTGACTAAACGTCAATTTTATTTTCAATTGCCACAATGCAATGGTAGCATTTTAGGATGTCATTTTAAAGAAATTGCCCAACTCGTCAGTGCTGGTAGTCGTGGTTTAAGACTCAAAAGTGTTCCTTCACAAGATTTTTTGCCTCATTTTAATGGTTACATTTAAAATGATTGTGTTCCATCAATCCAGCTTCAATTTAAATGGCAATTATTGCTTTTATCAATCCAACTTCTATTTGTATAACAACTAGTTTGCATCAATCCAGTTTCCTTTTAAGTTAACACTCGTTTAATCAGTATAGCCTCTACTTTAGTCACATTAATTCATTTTATCAGTCCAATTTCTATTTAAATACAATTATATTCCATCATTGCTGCTCGAATTTAAGTATGAACATTTCATCCTTCCAGCTCCAATTTAAGTAAGAACATATTCATCCATCCACTCCAATTTAGGCTAGAATGTTCTCATTAATCCAGCTTTCATTTAAGCAAGAAAATTCATCCATGTTCCTATTTAAACAGAAACATGTTCTCCAATTTAAGGAAGAACACTATCATCAATCCAGCTCCATTTTAAGCAAGAATATTTCATCAATCCAGGTTCCATTTAGGCAAGAGTATTTTCATCAATGCTCCAATTTAAGCAAGAACATGTTCATCAATCCTCCTCCAATTTAGGCAAGAACATTTTCATCAATCCAGCTTTCATTTAGGCAGAAATATTTTCAGTATTCTTGCTCCAATTTAAGCAATAACATTTTCATCAATCCAGCTTCCATTTAAGCAAGAATATTTTCATCAATACAGCCATCGGGATAACCAATCAATTTGTAAAACGGTAAGACTCCTCGTCAATCCATGTAGGCTAAATCGGGAGTTTGTCCGAGTAGTTTGTCCGAGGAGGGTTTGTCTTGGGTGGTTTCGTGGCGTTAATGTCACACTCCAAACTTCCACCATCACTGCTACAAATATTTGACCCATCATGCGGACTCATCAAAACTTCTCTGCCTCTTGGGCCTAGTGTGTTTCCACAGGTCTTTCACTGGCAACTGCAGATTTATTATGAGTTATCCGGTCCAAGTTGCTGTACCAACTAAAAATATAATCGCTAGATGGTAGTAGACACTTTAGTCAACTTCAGCTTCCGTGTCCATGGAGCAAAACACTTCTGGTTCGCCATTTTGTCTTTACGACAATCTGTAACAGATCAAGGAGAAATTTCATCTGCAATTTTATTCTTCATCAATATAAATGGTTCTTTCTGTCTACAACTGTTATGAAAAATCGAGTCATACCGCACTTTTGACACGAGGTGTATTTTTGTGTTGCTGATTTTTTTCTTTACTGGAAAATTGCTGATATTAGCAGATGAAATGTTAATCCTTGCATGCAATCTGTAGCTGTACATTAAAAATAATGGAGTCATCATTAAATGTGAGAAACTGGACACTGCAGGTGTTGGCAAGGATAGAAGAATAACAACTGCAGTCTTTTTTCGAATGTAAATTACTTGCAAGAAACACAACACCTCGTACTTTGCAAAGTTATATCTCAACTTGAATCTTGAATTTGGCAATTGAATCTGGCGATTGAGGATATGCGTATAAGTTAATTACCATGCACATGATAATACTTAAGACATTTAACCTTATGCTAAAAATGAGCAAACTAACTATTGAAAAGATCTATATACTGCAGTAAACAGTGATGTAATCTATTTAGTGAGTACCCTGTTGTCGAATATGAGAGCAGATAAAGTATACATGTAAACAATACAAATGCCAGACATATCGGAAAACATTTTTAGTGATTAGTTGTCTCACAAAGGACTTGAGAACCCATGCAGATGCCAGACTTGTTAGAAACAGTTTTGCCAGGACAATATCACAATAATCAGAAAATGAACAAGAGAGTTCCAGATCTTATGAAAAAGAATACAAATGCCATCTATGTCAGAAATCATTTTCTGACAACAGTCGTCTGAAAAGGCACATGCGAGCTCATACTGGAGAAAAGCCATACAAGTGCCAGCTATGTCAGAAATCATTTGCCAATCACTGTGTTCTGAAACGGCACATGAGAACACATACTGGAGAGAAACCATACAGGTGCCAGCAATGTCAGAAATCATTTGCCAGTCACAGTGATCTGAAAACGCACATACGAAGACATACTGGAGAAAAACCATACAAGTGCCAGCTATGTCAGAAATCATTTGCCAATCAAAGTGATCTGAAATGGCACATGAGAACACATACCGGAGAGAAACTGTACAGGTGCCAGCAATGTCAGAAATCATTTGCCAGTCACAGTTATCTGAAAAAGCACATGCGAAGACACACGGGGGAAAAACCATATCTGTGCCAGCTATGTCATAAATCATTCGAAGTGACTAGCGGACCGCCAGGCGGCCGTCCAATTTCAATTACTAGCGGACCGCCAGTCACGTGTAACCTGTCACATGATGTCGAGTCTTGATTTTATTTATTTTTTTAAATTTATTTTTTCCTCAACCAAAACAACACACAAACATGATACAATTATGGCAGTGAATAATACATTAACATGAA
Source organism: Lumbricus terrestris (assembly GCA_949752735.1). Taxonomy (NCBI): domain Eukaryota; kingdom Metazoa; phylum Annelida; class Clitellata; order Crassiclitellata; family Lumbricidae; genus Lumbricus; species Lumbricus terrestris. Next base: position 38,235,144 of record OX457050.1, read on the forward strand.
TTTGGTGAAGAGGGGGAGACCCAGAAGGGATGTAAAATCCCGCTAATAGGGCCACCCATAATTCATGTAAAATATAAAAGAAAAAACATGACAGAACATTCAATTGCAGGAATAAAAAAAATGATGAGGAAGAGAGAAAAACAAATTAAGCAATCGACATTTCTGTATAGAACGAGAAAAACAACTCTTAACTAATGACTTAACTAAAGACTTAACTAAGGGCTTGGCGAAACCACTGAGCAGAAACCTTAACTAACTAAACCTTCTTCAATATTATTACAATGGCGGCAGTTACCGATAGTTTATTTTATGTCGGACAAAAGTTTTCTTGTTTTAATGACTTAGAAAATTGCAAAAAAGAGTATGAAATGAGTAAATTTTGTAACCTAACAATGCGGGATGCAAAAACGTTGCAATCCATGATGAAGTATGCACCAAAGAAGGCAGCACGTGCAAAGAAGGAGCTCCGTTATTACTCGCTTCGATTATGCTGTACATACAGTATGGTGGCAAAAAATTCAAGAAACAAGGAGAATGAACGTTAAATTAATATCAATAGCCAGCTTCTACGGTACTTATGGGCTAATTCACCTGATTTATTTCTTTTGCCGGGTAAAATATTTCCTCACGAAATAGAAGCGGGATTTAGCGCTTGAGGGTCGGTTAGGGCTCAGGTTAGGCGTCGTGAGGGTCGGTTAGGGTTAGTTTTAGGGTTAGTGCAGTCATTCTGCTGAAATTGAAGCTGGATTAATGAACAATCATTTTCAATGAAAATTGGATGAAAAATATTTTGCTGACGAAATAGAAGCGGGATTTATCGAACAAATTCTTGCCTAAAGAGAAGCTGGATCGATAAAAAGAATTCTTGGCAAACTAGAAGTTGGATTTATTAAAGATAACAACGCTGCAGCGTAGTCTACCTCGAGTCATTATATAAAAAAAATCAGGTGAATTAACCAATAAATACCGAATCTAAAAATACCTTCATCCAGCTTAAGGGTTAAACCGTAGTTTAGGCTGATAAATTCTTTGTACCGTATTTTAGGCTGATAAATTATTTGAACATTATCCGAGGCTGCAAAATGTATATACAAGTAATTTCTGGGGGCGCGGACATTTCCCCCCGGACAATTCCCCTCCCAGGGTAGGACAATTCCCCCCCTGGTAGAACATACTGCGTATAAGTGGTTGTACTGTAAAACGTCGGTGCTAAGTACGCAAGCTAAATTGATCAAAAGAATTCTCGCTAAATAGAAGCCGGATTGGTACAAAATAAATTTTACTTAAATGGAAGCTGGATTGATGAAAATATTTTTGCTTAAATTGGAGCTGGATTGATGAAAATAATCTTGCTTAAATTGGAGCTGGATTGATGAAAATAATCTTGCTTAAATTGGAGCTGGATTGATGAAAATATTCTTGCTTAAATTGGAGCTGGATTGATGAAAATAATCTAGGTTAAATTGGAGCTGGATTGATGAAAATATTTTTGCTTAAATTGGAGCTGGATTGATGAAAATAATCTAGCTTAAATTGGAGCTGGATTGATGAAAATTTTCTTGCTTAAATTGGAGCTGGATTGATGAAAATATTCTTGCTTAAATTGGAGCTGGATTGATGAAAATAATCTAGCTTAAATTGGATCTGGATTGATGAAAATATTTTTGCTTAAATTGGAGCTGGATTGATGAAAATATTCTTGCTTAAATTGGAGCTGGATTGATGAAAATAATCTTGCTAAATTGGAGCTGGATTGATGAAAATAATCTTGCTTAAATTGGAGCTGGATTGATGAAAATATTCTTGCTTAAATTGGAGCTGGATTGATGAAAATAATCTAGGTTAAATTGGAGCTGGATTGATGAAAATATTTTTGCTTAAATTGGAGCTGGATTGATGAAAATATTCTTGCTTAAATTGGAGCTGGATTGATGAAAATAATCTTGCTTAAATTGGAGCTGGATTGATGAAAATATTCTTGCTTAAATTGGAGCTGGATTGATGAAAATAATCTAGGTTAAATTGGAGCTGGATTGATGAAAATATTTTTGCTTAAATTGGAGCTGGATTGATGAAAATAATCTTGCTTAAATTGGAGCTGGATTGATGAAAATAATCTTGCTTAAATTGGAGCTGGATTGATGAAAATATTCTTGCTTAAATTGGAGCTGGATTGATGAAAATAATCTAGGTTAAATTGGAGCTGGATTGATGAAAATATTTTTGCTTAAATTGGAGCTGGATTGATGAAAATGATCTAGCTTAAATTGGAGCTGGATTGATGAAAATATTCTTGCTTAAATTGGAGCTGGATTGATGAAAATATTCTTGCTTAAATTGGAGCTGGATTGATGAAAATAATCTAGCTTAAATTGGAGCTGGATTGATGAAAATATTTTTGCTTAAATTGGAGCTGGATTGATGAAAATAATCTTGCTTAAATTGAAGCTGGATTAATAATTTTTTTTTTATTTAAATAGGAAGTTGGATTAAACGAATTTATACCTACAGAAATAGGCTATTTCCGCAGCAAGGGGGGGGAATTGTCCGTGGGGGTTAATGTCCTAGGCAAAATGGGGGGGGGGGAATTTTCCGAGGGGTTTTGTCCGGGGGGGTTGTCCAGGGGGGAAATGTCCTACACTCAATTTCTGGATCGCCAGGTTCAATCCAGCTTCCAATTCAACTATAAAAATGCCTTTATCCAGCTTCCATTTCTCTTGCGTTTTTCGTCAATCCAGCCTCCATTTCACCTGTAAAAGGTCTTCATCCAGATTTCATTTCTCTTGCGTTTTTTCATCAATCCAACCTTCATTTCACCTGTAAAAACTCATCCAGCTTCCATTTCTCAAGCGCTGAATCAGTTTTCTGTAGACCAGTTGTCGTTAGACAAATTGTCCGGAGACCACTTGTCGTTAGACGAGTTGTGGGTAGACGAGTTGTCGTGACACCATATACAATACATACATACGTTACTGTCACTTGCTTCTTACTTTTACTGGCGGTCCGCTAGTATTCAGCATTAGACGACCGCCTGGCGGCTTGCTAGTATTTCGTATTGGACGGCCGCCACTGGCGGTCCGCTAGTATTTGAAATTCGAGGGCCGCCTGGCGGTCCGCTAGTATTTGAAATTCGAGGGCCGCCTGGCGGTCCGCTAGTATTTGAAATTCGAGGGCCGCCTGGCGGTCCGCTAGTATTTGAAATTCGAGGGCCGCCTGGCGGTCCGCTAGTCACAGCCTAAATCATTTGCCAATCAAAGTTATCTGAAACTGCACTTGAGAACACATACTGGAGAGAAACCGTACAGGTGCCAGTTGTGTCATAAGTCATTTGCCAAACAGAGTGATCTGAAAGTACACATACGAAGACATAATGGAGAAAAACCATACATGTGCCATTTATGTCAGAAATCATTTGCTATTCACAATATTCTGAAAAATCACATGATCACACATACTGGAGAGAAACCATACAAGTGCCAATTATGTGACAATTCGTTTAGCCAAAGTTCTTCCCTTAAAAATCACACGAGAACCCATACTGGAGATAAACCATACCTGTGCCAGCTATGTCAGAAATCATTTGCTAATCACAGGTATCTGAAAACGCACCTGAGAACACATACTGGGGATAAACCATATAGATGTGAATTATGTGGGAAATCATATATTCAAAGTTGTTCTCTGAAAATGCACATGAGAACCCATACAGGTGAAAAACCATACAGGTGCTGGCTATGTGAGAAATCATTTGTGAATCAGAGTAGTCTGAAAAAGCATATGAGAACACATTCTGAAGAGAAACCATACATGTGCCAGCTATGTCAGAAATCATTTGCTGATCACAGTTATCTGATAAGGCATAACAGAATGCATTGTGTTGAAAAATCATACACAAGTGAGGTGTATTTTGAAGGATTCTCAAAAAGTGGATATCTGAATAAACACCGAAGAGCTCATGCAAATGAGGTGCAACAATCACACAATAAATTGGTTACCAAGAGCTGTTCTACAGCGAAGCTGTTGAAACTCCATGCAATAACCCAGCCACAGGATTTTAATATTGGAATTGACGCTATAGCTAACGTGTCTGATCGTTTCATTGCATTAAATGGTGTAGGTGCTATTGACGAGCCAAATGAAGGTTTCTCAAAGATCAAATATCCTGATTCAAGTGGAAGTGCAGGTCAGTTGCAGAGAATTAAAGATGGAGAATGTCTGTGTATTGGGAAAGTAAAATCTTCTGTGGATAGTAATGCATCTTTGTCAATGTCTTTTGGATGTGGTATCTGTAGCAAATTGCTTGAAATGGAGAAAGAATTTCTGGAGCACTGTTCGGGTCATCAATTCTGTCCGCCTGATGAGTTTTTTTGCACTCCTATGTTGAATTATGATGTCACATACAGTTGAAGAAAATTGTATTATTTCGAGATTTTGTTAATGGTTCTGTGAATTTAGTATACTACACGTAGTGAGTGAATACTTTATGCGAGAAATGACAATGTGAACTAACAGATGTATTACCATCAATCTTTTTGGGAGCATCTTAAATGAAAACTCAAAAAGAACATCAATAATGTGAGAAACTAGACAGTGCTGGTGTTGTATGACATCTTAGAAAGACAACTGCCTGCGCGGAATACCACAGCTCATACTTCACAAAATCATATGCCAACTTTGTCTTGGATGTAGCGATTGAGGAAGCACATACGTATAATTCAAAAGCCACACAGATGTTAATTACTTTAAAACGTGTTTAAGTAAAAGTAAACTTATGAGAGCTAGGCCAAGAAACCTTCCTGGAGACTACAATCCATTAATTTTAGGTAACTATGAGCATGGATACGGAAAATAAACAGTACAATTGCAAGACATTTTGGAAGTTATTTTATGACGATAGTTAGATGTCTCACAAATGCACTCGAGAGTGCATGCTGACAGTCATGTCAGAAATCATTTGTTAACCACAGAAATCTGAAAATTTCCGTCATTTTGTGCTCTCATCCTAAGACAAATCCAACAGACAAGGCTAAAGACATAATAGGTATTATATTGTATTCGATCAACTGCTTTTTGTACCTGATAGTGGTGTGCCTATCAGTTTTTGTTGCTATTAACCGAATATATAATAATAATGTAGATAACTCATCTGGTAGAGAAGCCATACACATGTGAGGTGTGTTTTGAAGAACTCAAAAAAGATTTGAAAGACTCAAAAAGGTGGTATGCTTAAAGAAACACAGGCGAACTAATGCAACTGAGAAACAACACTGACACAATGATTCGATTACTAAGATCGATTCCACAGTAGAGTTGTTCAAATTGACGCTATAGCTAACGCGTCTGATCGTTTCATCGCATTAAATGGTGCAGGTGCTATTGACGAGCCAAATGAAGGTTTCTCAAAGATCAAATATCCTGATTCCTCGCAAGAACCGAGCCACAGGATCCTAAAATTGGAACTGTAGTTATTGCTAACGTGTCTGATCGTTTCATCACATTTAGTAGTGCAGGTGTTACTGAAGAGTCGCGGTGAATGTTTCTTGGAGAACAAATATCCGGATTCAAGTGGAAATGCAGATCAGATATTGGGAATTAAAGATGGAGAATGTTTCTATGTTTGCAAAGTGATTTCTTCTGCGGATAGAAAAGCGTCTCTGATGGCATCTTTTGGATGTGGTATTTGCGACAAATTGCTTGAAACAGAGACAGATTTTCTAAAGCATTGTTCTAGCCACCAATTTTATCCGCCTGACGATTTGGCTGCAGATCTCTGCACTCATGTGTGATTGCACATTCTTATTGCTGTTGAAGTTCAAATTCAATATGCCTTAGCACAAGATCTGGAATATGTACAATTCATTAACGTTTGTATAGCTACTTTCATTCATTCATTCCGAAAACTTATATAGCGCCCCATCAAGGAGGCTACTCATAGGCGCTCTTAGCCACGGCTTAAAAGATAGGTCTTGAGCAAATGGTAGAAAACTTTGTTCCTCTTTTATTTAAGAATTTTTAGACAGTGGACTCTGATGTAGAGAGTCCATGGGTACTAAATACACAGGGAGTGCAGCCATTTTCACATTTAATTGTGAAAATGAAGAGTTGCTGCTGGACACTTGCATTTGGCATTTCTATTGTTAAATATAATTTTGTGTGTGAATATTTCATAATTTATGTGTGTATCATTTGTGACACTTTCTGGACAAACTTTAATGGTACCTGGCATATTAATTGTCACTGCTTGCAAAGTGTACTAAGACTTAGTACACTAGAATAGGCTAACTTAGTTTATGACTTAGGAACTAAGTGATAAAAACAAACCAAGCTATTTTGCTCAGGTTAAGAATTGGAAGTTATGTCTTGTTATTACATAAGACAAATGTGGTCTTAGAATGATTTAATGTGTTTGTTTGTTTGCATGTGCACTTGTTATAGCACCCCTTCGAGTACTTTACTCAGAGGCACTCCCGACTACAGCGTGGACACTGCATTGGAGTTTCATGATGAAGCGCTGAGCAATTGCGAGTGTGGGACTTATCATGGCCCCTATGCGGTGACTTGAGATGGATTCGAACAGGTCTGCAACCCTCCAGCTGAAGGCCACGAACATACCCACTACACCACTGCCCCCCAGTGATTGTTTGTAACATTATTCTGGTCTTAGACTCTAATTTAATAAGCACAATAGATTGCACATACTTATATTTCTGTGGATAAAATATTATCATTTAATTTTTACTTAATGGATCGCCCGATTGATTGTTTGGGTGACTTTATATTCTTTGTTTGACTCTTTTTAATTGCTGGCTAAACGTGAATTTTATTTTCAATTTCTACAATGCAATGGTAGCATATTAAGATGTCATTTAAAAAAAATCCCGACTTGTCAGTGCTGGTAGTTGTGGTTTCAGACTCAAAAGTGTTCCTTCACATGTTTTGTTATTGCCTCAGTTTAATGGTTACATTAAAAATAGTTATGTGTTTCATCAATCCAGCTTCTATTTAAATGGCACTTATCGGTTTTATCAATCCAACTTCTATTTATATTACAACTAGTCTTCATCAATCCAGCTTCCATTTAAGTTAACATTCGTTTAATCAGTGTAGCCTCTATTTAAGTCACATTAATTCCTTTTATCAGTCCAATTTCTATTTAAATACAATTATATTCCATCATTCCAGCTCCAATTTAAGTATGAACATTTTCATCCTTCTAGCTGCAATTTAAGCAGGAACATATCCATCCACTCCGATTTAGGCTAGAATATTTTCATCAATCCAGCTTCCATTTAAGAAAGAAAATTCATCATTCGTTTTCCAATTTAAACAGAAACGTGTTCCACCAATCTTGCTTCAATTTAAAAGAACGTCATAAATCCAGCTCCTTTTTAAGCAAGAGTATTTCATCAATCCAGCTTCCATCTAGGCAAGATTATTTTCATCCGTCCAGCTTTCGTCTAAGCAAGAATATTTTCATTAGTCTTGCTCCAATTTAAGCAAGGACATGTTCATCAATCCTGCTCCGATTTAAGCACGAACATTTTCATTAATCCAGCTTCAATTTTAGCAAAAAATTCTCATCAATACAGCTTTCATTTAGGCAAGAATATTTCCATTATTCGTGCTCCAATTTAAGCAAGAACATTTTCATCAATCCAGCTTCCATTTAAGCAAGAATATTTTTAAACAATCCAGCCATCGGGATAACGATTCAATCTGGAAAACGGTAAAACTCCTCGTCAATCCATGTAGGCTAAATCGGGAGAGGGGTGTCCGAGGAGGTTGTGTCTTTGGTGGTTCCATGGCGTTAATGTCATACACTCCAAACTTCCACCATAACTCCTACAAATATTTGACCCATCATGCGGACTCGTCGAAACTCCTCCACCTCTTAGGTTTACTGTGTTTGCACAGGTCTTTCACTGGAGATTTAATATCAATTATCCATGAGTCCAAGTTGCTGTACCAGCTAAAAATATAATAGCTAGATGGCAGTAGACACTTTCGTCAACTCCAGCTTCAGTGTCGATGTAGCAAAACACTTATGGTTCGCCATTTTGTCTTGACGACAGATCACAGAGAAATTTCCGTTGCAATGTTATTCTTCATCAATATAATGGATCTTTCTGTCTACAACTGTTATGAAAAACTGAGTCATACCGCAATTTTGACTTAAGGTCTATTTATGTGTGACAAATTCTTTACTTTATCGGAAACGTGAATCCTTGTTGGAAGCAATCTGTAGCTGTAGATTAAAATTAAAGGTGTCATCATAAATGTGAGAAAACTGGACACTGCTGGTGTTGGTAAGGATAGAAGATTAACAATTGCAGGCAGTCTTTTTTAAGAATGCAAATCACTTGCATACTTGCGGTCAACACCACACCTCGTACTTTGCAAAGTTGTGTCTCAACTGTATCTTGAATCTGGCGATTGAGGAAGGACATGCGTCTAAGTTAATTACCATGCACATGATAATTACTTCACATGATAATTACTTCACATGTATGTTAATTAGACCACACGATAATTACTTCACATGATAATTACTTCAGAAATGTAGGCTTCTGCTAAAAGTGAGCAAACTAATTATTCAAAAGATCAAGATACTGGATTAAACAGTGATACAATCCCCGTTGTCGAATATGAGTGCAGATAAGGTAGGTAAACAATACAACGTCCAGACATATCTGAAAACATTTTAAGGGGTTGGTAGTTTCGCAAAGCACGCGAGAGCCCATGCAGATGTCAGACTTGTTAGAAACAGTTTTGCCAGGACAATAATCAGAAAAATAAAACAAATGCCAGATATGTCAGAAATCATTTGTTGACAACAGACGTCTCAAAAGGCACATGCGGACTCATAATAATACTACTACTAATAATGATAATGACGACAATTCATACCGGACAAAAACCATACAAGTGCCTGCTATGTCAGAAATCATTTGCTGACAACAGTAGTGTGAAAAGGCACATGCAAAGTCATACTGGAGAAAAACCATGCAAGTGCCAGCTATGTCAGAAATCATTTGCTGACAACAATCGTATGAAAATGCACATGCGAACTCATACTGGAGAAAAACCATACAAGTGCCAGCTATGTCAGAAATCATTTGCTGACAACAGTCATATGAAAAGGCACATGCGAACTCACACTGGAGAAAAACCATACAAGTGCCAGCTATGTCAGAAATCATTTAGTCAATGTGGTAGTCTGAAACCGCACATGAGAACACATACTGGAGAGAAACCATACAGATGCCAGCTATGTCAGAAATCATTTACCAATCACAGTGATCTGAAATCGCACATGAGAACACATACTGGAGAGAAACCATACAGGTGCCAGCTATGTCAGAAAACATTTGTCAAGTGCAGTGATCTGAAAACGCACATGCGAAGACATACTGGAGAGAAACCATACAGGTGCCAGCTATGCCAGAAAACATTTGCCAAACGCAGTGATCTGAATACGCACATGCGAAGACATACTGGAGAAAAACCATACAAGTGCCAACTATGTCAGAAATCATTTGCCAAGCACAGTAATCTGAAAACGCACATGCAAAGACATACTGGTGAAAAACCATGCAAGTGCCAACTATGTCAGAAATCATTTACCAATCACAGTGATCTGAAATCGCATATGAGAACACATACTGTAGAGGAACCATACAGGTGCCAGCTATGTCACAAATCATTTGGCAATCATAGTTATCTGAAAACGCATATGCGAAGACATACTGGAGATAAGCCATACCTGTGCCAGCTATGTCACAAATCATTTGGCAATCACAGTTATCTGAAAACGCATATGCGAAGACATACTGGAGATAAGCCATACCTGTGCCAGCTATGTCACAAATCATTTGGTATTCATAGTGATCTGAAAACGCACATGAGAACACATACAGGTGAAAAACCATACAGGTGTTGGTTATGTGAGAAATCATTTGTGAATGAGAGTAGTCTGAAAAGGCATATGAGAACACATCCTGAAGAGAAACCATACATGTGCCAGCTATGTCAGAAATCATTTGCTGATCACAGTTATCTGATAGCACATAACAGAATGCATTGTGTTGAAAAGTCATACACATGTGAGGTGTGTTTCGAAGGATTTTCAAAAAGTGGATATCTGAATAAACACCGAAGAGTGCATGCAAATGAGGAGCAACAATCATGCAATAAATCGATTACCATGAGCTGTTCTACAGCGGAACAGTTTAAACTCCATGCAATAACCCAGCCACAGGATTTTAAAATTGGAATTGACGCCATAGCTAATATGTCTGATCGTTTCATCGCATTACATGGTGCAGATGCTATTGACGAGCCAAATGAATGTTTCTCGAAGATCAATTATCCTGATTCAAGTGGAAGTCCAGGTCAGTTGCAGAGAATTAAAGATGGAGAATGTCTGTGTTTTGGGAAGGTAAAATCTTCTGTGGATAGTAATGCATCTTTGTCAATGTCTTTTGGATGTGGTATCTGTGGCAAATTGCTTGAAATGGAGAAAGAATTTCTGGAGCACTGTTCAGGTCATCAATTCTCTCCGCCTGTTGAGTTTTTTTGCACTCCTTTGCTGAGTTATGATGTCACATACAGTTGAAGACAATTGTGTTATTTCGAGATTTTTAATGGTTCTGTGAATTAAGCGTACTGCACGTAGTGAGTGAATACTTTATGCGAGAAATGACAATGTGAACTAACAGATGTATTATCATTGATCTTTTTGGGAGGATTATAAATGCAAACTGAAACTGAACATCAATAATGTGAGAAACTAGACAGTGCTGGTGTTGTATGACTTCTTAGAAAGACAACTACGGAATACCACAGCTCATACTTCACAAAGTCATATCCCAACTTGGTCTTGTATATAGCGATTGAGGAAGCACAATACGTATGTATAATTCAAAAGCCACACAGATGTTAATTGCTTTAAAACGTGTATGCTAAAAGTAAACTTATGGGAGCTCTTCAAAGAAACCTTCCTGGAGAAGCAGCGCTACAATCCATTTAGGTAATTATGGGCATGGATACAGGAAATAAACAGTACAATTGCAAGACATTTTGGAAATTATTTTATCGCGGTAGTTGGATGTCTCACAAATGAACTCGAGATTACATGAGCTGCCAGTCATGTCAGAAATCATTTGTTAACCACAGAAATCTGAAATTTTCTGTCATTTTGTGCTCTCATCCTAAGACATATCCAACAGACAAGGCTAAAGACATAATAGGTATTATATTGTATTTGATCAACTGCTTTTTGTACCAGATAGCGGTGTGTCTATCGTGTTTTGTTGCCATTAAACGAATATAACGTTTAATAATGTAGAGAAGCCATACACATGTGAGGTGTGTTTTGAAGGACTACGCGGTGACTTGAGGTGCATTAGAACAGATCTGCAACCCTCCAGCTGCAAGGCAACGAACACACCCGCTATACCACCGCCCGCCCAGTGATTGTTTGTTCCCTAACGTTATTCTGTTCTTAGACTCAAATTTAATAAACACAATAGATTGCACTTAATATTTCTGTGAATAGAATATGATCATTTTTTAAAAACTTAATGGATCGACCGATTGATTTTTTGGGTGACTGTATGTATTCTTGTTTGACTCTTTTTATTGCTGACTAAACGTAAATTTTATTTTCATTTGCCACAATGCAATGGCAGCGTTTTAGGCTGTCATTTAAAAGAAATTCCTCAACTTGTCAGTGCTGGTAGTCGTGGTTTAAAGACTCAAAAGTGTTCCTTCACAAGATTTTTTGCCTCAATTTAATGGTTACATTTAAAATGATTCATCAATCCAGCTTCTATTTAAATGGCAATTATTGCTTTTATCAATCCAACTTCTATTTATATACAACTGGTTTTCATCAATGCAGCTTCCATTTAAGTTAACATTCGTTTATTCAGTGTAGCCTCTATTTAAGTCACATTAATTGCTTTTATCAGTCCAATTTCTATTTATATACTATTATATTCCATTATTATTATTACATAAATTTATTACGCACGCAAGGTCACACCAAAGTGTGAAACTGATGCGCGGATAGTTATAGTTATTCCATCATTCCAGCTTGAATTTAAGTATGAACATTTTCATCCTTCCAGCTCCAATTTAAGCAAGAAAATATTCACCCATCCACTCCAATTTAGGCTAGAATATTTTCATCAATCCAGCTTCAATTTAAGCAAGAAAATTCTTCATCCATGTTCCAATTTAGACAGAAACGTGTTCACCAATCTTGCTTCAATTTAAGGAAGAGCATCATATATCCAGCTCCTTTTTAAGCAAGAGTATTTCATCAATCCAGCTTCCATCTAGGCAAGATTATTTTCATCAATCCAGCTTTCGTCGAAGCAAGAATATTTTCGTTATTCTTTGTCCAATTTAAGCAAGGACATGTTGATCAATCCTGCTCCAATTTAAGCACGAACGTTTTCATTAATCCAGCTCCAATTTTAGTAAGAATGTTCTCATCAATATAACTTTCATTTAGGCAAGAATATTTCCATTATTCGTGCTCCAATTTAAGCAAGAACATTTTCACCAGTCCGCAAGAATATTTTCGTCAATCCAGCCATCGGGATAAAGACTCAATTTGGAAAACCGTGAGACTCCTCGTCAATACATGTAGGCTAAATCGGGAGAGGGGTGTCTGAGGAGGTTTTGTCCGAGGAGGTTTTGTCTTGGGTGGTTCCATGGCGTTGTCATACACTCCAAACTTCCACCATCACTGCTACAAATATCTGACCAATCATGCGGACGTTGTCACGACAATTCGTCTACCGACAACTCGTCTAACGACAAGTGGTCTCCGGAAAATCCGTCTAGGACAACTGGTGTACAGACAACTGATCCAGCGCTTGAGAAATAGAAGCTGGATGAAAGTTTTTACAGGTGAAATGGAGGTTGGATTGATGAAAAACGCAAGAGAAATTAAATCTGGATGATGGCTCTTTTACAGGTGAAATAGAAGCTGGATTGACGAAAATAACGTATGAGAAACAAAAGCTGGATGAAAGTATTTCTTGATCTGAAATAGAAACTGGATTGATGAAAAACGCTTAAGTAATGGAAGCTGGATAAGGGTATTGTTTTAAATCTGAAATAGAGGCTGGATTGACGAAAATAACAGGTGAGAAATGGAAGCTGGATGAAGGTATTTTTAGATCTGAAGTAGAAGCTGGATGCATGTCAAAATACATGAATAAAATCATCGATCCAGCTTCCATTTAAGCTAAGAAACCATTTTCATAAATCAAGCTTCTATTTCATCAATACTATTCGTCTGCAGACCAGTTGTCGTTAGACCAATAATATTGTCCGTAGACGAGTTGTCGGTAGACGAGTTGTCGGTAGACTAGTTGTCGTGGAACCCATGCGGACTCGTCGAAACTCCTCCATCACTTAGGTCTACTGTGTTTACACAGGTCTTTCACTTTTTTAGTTTTTTTTAGCTTAGTTTAGTTTAGTTTAGTCTGTTTGTTATTTTGTTTTCCCCACTTGTTTAAGTTGCATAACTTACATTCAATGCATTTCGATAAACTTGTAAAATGGAAGAGATTGTTTTACACCTTGATCATATACAACTGTCTATACACATATACTGTTATGCAGAAAGTTGATGATAGATTGATTCTTCGTGTAATTAGGGCAACCCTGTTAGCGGAACCTTACGTTCCTTTGGGCTTAACCCTTTGACATCTATGCATGTGACATTTTCAACTACTGTTTGTTTGTGCTATACTGTATGTATACATATACATGATGATCAATAAAGTATATTGATTGATTGATTGATTGATTGATTGATTGGAAACTGCATATTTATTATGAGTCATCCAGTCCAAGTTGCGGTACCAGCTAAAAATATAATCGCTAGATGGTAGTAGACACTTTCGTCAACTTCAGCTTCACTGTCCATGGAGCAAAACACTTATGATTCGACATTTTGTCTTTACGACTGTCTGTAACAGATAAAGGAGAAATTACCGTTCCAATTGTATTCTTCGTCAATATAATGGATTTTGCTGTCTACAACTTTTATGAAAAACCGAGTCATACCGCAATTTTGACGTAAGGTCTATTTATGTGTGACAAATTCTTTACTTTACCGGAAACGGGAATCCTTCTTGCAAGCAATCTGTAGCTGTACATTAAAATAATGGAGTCATCATAAATGTGAGAAAACTGGACACTGCTGGTGTTGGTAAGGATAGAACAATAACAATTGCCGTCTTTTTTAAGAATGCAAATCACTTGCAAGAAACACCACACCTCGTACTTTGCAAAGCTATATCTCAACTTTATCTTGTATCTGGCGATTGAGGAAGGACATGCGTTTAAGTTAATTACCGTGCACATGATAATTACTTAAGAAATTCACGGTTACGCTAAAAGTGAGCAAGCTAACTATTCAAAAGATCTGTATACTTTAGTAAACAGTGATACAATCTATTTAGTGAGTACCCTGTTGTCGAATATGAGTGCAGATAAAATAGGTAGACAATACAATGTCCTGACATGTCGGAAACATTTTAAGGGGTTAGTTGTTTCACAAAGCACTTGGGAACCCATGCAGATGTCAGATTTGTTAGAGTTTCGTCAGAACAATAACCAAAAAATGTACAACAGAACCAGCTCGTATGAAAAAGAATGCAACTGCCAGCTATGTCAGAAATCATTTGCTGACAACAGAGGTCTCAAAGGCACATGCGAACTCATACTGGAGAAAAGCCATACAAGTGCCAGATATGCCATAAATCATTTGCCAATCACAGTGATCTGAAATCGCACATGAGAACTCATACTGGAGAGAAACCATACAGGTGCCAGTTTTGTCATAAGTCATTTGCCAATCACAGTGGTCTGAAAGCACACATTCGAAGACATACTGGAGAGAAACCATACAGGTGCCAGCTATGTCAGAAATCATTTACTCATAGTGTCAATCTGAAAACGCACATTCAAAGACATACTGGAGAGAAACCATACAAATGCCAGCTATGTCAGAAATAACTTGCTGACAACAGTTGTATGAAAAGACATCTGCGAGCTCATACTGGAGAGAAACCATACAGGTGCCAGCTATGTCAGAAATCATTTGCTGGCAACAGTCATATGAAAAGGCACATGCGAGCTCGTGCTGGAGAAAAACCATACAGGTGCCAGCTATGTCAGAAATCATTTAGTCAATGTGGTAGTCTGAAATCGCACATGCAAAGACATACTGGAGAAAAACCATACAAGTGCCAACTATGTCAGAAATCATTTACCAATCACAGTGATCTGAAATTGCACATGAGAACACATACTGGAGAGAAACCATACAAGTGCCAGCTGTGTCAGAAAATATTTGTCAATCACAGTAATCTGAAAACGCACATGCAAAGACATACTGGAGATAAACCATACCTGTGTCATCTATGTCAGAAATCATTTGCCAATCTCAGTAATCTGAAAACGCACATGCAAAGCCATACTGGAGAGAAACCATACATGTGCCAGCTGTATTATAAATCATTTGCCAATCACAGTGATCTGAAACCGCACATGAGAAAACATACTGGAGAAAAATCATACATGTGCCAGTTATGTCATTTGCCAAGCACAGTGATCTGAAAAGGCACATGCGAAGACATACTGGGGAGAAACCGTACAGGTGCCAGCTATGTCAGAAATCATTTGCTATTCACAGTAATCGGAAAAAGCACCTGAGAACACATACTGGGGATAAACCATACAGGTGTGAATTATGTGGGAAATCATTTTATCAAAGTTGTTCTCTGAAAAATAATGCACATGAGAACCCATACAGGTGAAAAACCATACAGGTGCTTGCGATGTCAGAAATCATTTGCTAATCACCGTTATCTGATAAGGCATAACAGAATGCATTGTGTTGAAAAGTCATACACATGTGAGGTGTGTTTCGAAGGATTCTCAAGAAGTGGATATCTGAATAAACACCGAAGAGCTCATGCAAATGAGGAGCAACAATCACATAATAAATTTATTACCAAGAACTGTTCTACATCGGAGCAGTTGAAACTCCATGCAATAACCCATCCACAGGATTTTAAAATTGGTACTGACGCTATAGCTAACGCATCTGGTCGTTTCATCGCATTAAATGGTGCAGGTGCTATTGATGAGAAAAATGAAGGTTTCTCAAAGATCAAATATCCTGATTCAAGTGGAAGTGCAGGTCAGTTACAGGGAATTAAAGATTAGAGAACGTCTGTGTATTGGGAAAGTAAAATCTTATGTAGCTAGTAATGCATCTTTGTCGATGTCTTTTGGATGTGGTATCTGTGGCAAATTGCTTGAAATGGAGAAAGAATTTCTGGAGCACTGTTCAGGTCATCAATTCTCTCCGCCTGTTGAGTTTTTTTGCACTCCTTTGCTGAGTTATGATGTCACATACAGTTGAAGACAATTGTGTTATTTCGAGATTTTTTAATGGTTCTATGAATTAAGCATACTGCACGTAGTGAGTGAATACTTTACGCGAGAAATGACAATGTGAACTGACAGATTTATTATCATCAATCTTTTTGGGAGCATCTTAAATGCGAACTGAAAATGAACATCAATAATGTGAGAAACTAGACAGTGCTGGTGTTGTATGACTTCTTAGAAAGACATTTGCCTGCCGGGAGTACCACAGCTCATACTTCACAAAGTCATATCCCAACTTTGTCTTGGATGTAGCGATTGAGGAAGCACATACGCACGTATAATTCAAAAGACACACAGATTACTTTAAAACGTGTGTGCTAAAAGTAAACTTATAAATGGGAGCTCTTCAAAGAAACCTTCCTGGAGAAGCAGCACTACAATCCATTTAGGTGACTATGAGCATGGATACAGGAGATAAACAGTACAATTGCAAAACATTTTGGAAATTATCTTATCACGATATTTAGATGTCTCACAAATGCACTCAAGAGTTCATGCTGCCAGTCATGTCAGAAATCATTTGTTAACCACAGAAATCTGAAAATTTCTGTCATTTTGTGCTCTCATCCTAAGACAAATCCAACAGACAAGTCTAAAGACATATAGGTATTATATTGTATTTGATCAACTGCTTTTTGTACCAGATAGCGGTGTGTCTATCAGTTTTGTTACCATTAAACGAATATAATAATAATGTGGAGAAGCCATACACATGTGAGGTGTGTTTTGAAGGACTACGCGGTGACTTGAGGTGCATTAGAACAGGTCTGCAACCCTCCAGCTGCAAGGCAACGAACACACCCGCTATACCACCGCCGCCCGTGATTGTTTATAACGTTATTCCGTGCTTAGACTCAAATTTAATAAAGACAATAGATTGCACTTAATATTTCTGTGAATAGAATATGATCATTTTTTAAAACTTAATGGATCGACCGATTGATTGCTTGGTTGACTATTTATATTCTTTGTTTGACTCTTTTTAATTTCTGACTAAACGTGAATTTTATTTTCAATTGCCACAATGCAATGGTAACATTTTAGGCTATAATTTTTAGGAAATTCCCCAACCTGTCAGTGCTGGTAGTCGTGGCTTAAGACTCAAAAGTGTTCCTTCACATGTTGTTTTTTATTGCCTCATTTTAATGGTTACATTTAAAATGATTGTGTTTCATCAATCCAGCTTCTATTTAAATGGCAATTATTGCTTTTATCAAACCAACTTCTATTTATATACAACTAGTTTTCATCAATCCAGCTTCCATTTAAGTTTACATTCGTTTAATCAGTGTAGCCTCTATTTAAGTCACATTAATTCCTTTTATCAATTCAATTTCTATTTAAATACAATTATGTTCCATCATTCCAGCTCCAATTTAAGTATGAACATTTTCATCCTTCTAGCTGCAATTTAAGCAGGAACATATCCATCCATTCACTCCAATTTCGTCTAGAATATTTTCATCACTCCAGCTTCCATTTAAGCAAGAAAATTCATCATTCGTGTTCCAATTTAAACAGAAACATGTTCTCCCATTTAAGAAAGAACATTATGATCAATCCAGCTCCATTTTAAGAAAGAATATTTCATCAATCCAGCTTCCATTAAGGCAAGAGTTTTCATCAATCCAGTTTCCGCGAAAGCAAGAATATTTTCATAATTCTTGCTCCAATTTAAGTAAGAACATGTTCATCAATCCTGCTCCAATTTAAGCACGAACATTTCATTAATCCAGCTCCAATTTAAGCAAGAAAAATCTCATCAATCCAGCTTTCAATTAGGCAAGAATACTTTCAGTATTCTTGCTCCAATTTATGCAAGAACATCTTGATCATTCCAGCTTCCATTTAGGCAAGAATATTTTCATCAATCCAGCCATCAGGATAATGATTCAATTTTTAAAATGGTAAGACTCCTCGTCAATCCATGTAGGATAAATCGGGAGAGGAGTTTCCGAGGAGTTTGTCCGAAGAGGGCTTGTATTGGGAAGTGTAGGACATTTCCTCCCCTGGACAAAACCCCCCCGGACAAAAACCCCCCGGACAAAACCCCCCCCGGACAATTCCCCCCAGGGTAGGACAATTCCCCCCCTGTCGAACATATTGCGTGTAAGTGGTTTTACTATAAAACGGCGGTCCTAAGTGTCCTAAGTTGGATTGATGAAAAGATATCTTGCTAAATAGAAGTCGGATTGATACAAATTAATTTTTACTTAAATGGAAGCTGAATTGATTAAAATATTCTTGCTTAAATTGGAGCTGGATTGGTGAAAATATTCTTGCTTAAATGGAAGCTGGATTGATGAAAATATTCTTGCTTAAATT
The DNA here is from genome assembly GCA_949752735.1 of Lumbricus terrestris. Classification (NCBI taxonomy): domain Eukaryota; kingdom Metazoa; phylum Annelida; class Clitellata; order Crassiclitellata; family Lumbricidae; genus Lumbricus; species Lumbricus terrestris. Next base: position 38,253,954 of record OX457050.1, read on the forward strand.
GGAGCTGGATTGATGAAAATATTCTTGCTTAAATGGAAGCTGGATTGATGAAAATATTCTTGCTTAAATTGGAGCTGGATGGATGAAATTATTCTTGCTTAAATGGAAGCTGGATTGATGAAAATATTCTTGCTTAATATTCTTGCTTGGAGCTGGATGGAAAAAAATAATTGTTATTTAGATAGAAGTTGGATTAAACGGATTTTTGCCTAAATGGAAGCAAAGGGGGGAATTGTCCGGGGGGGGTTAATGTCCTAGGCTAAATCAGGGGGGAATTGTCCGGGGGGGGGGTGATTGTCCGGGGGGGGGTTGTCCGGGGGGTTTTGTCCAGGGGGAGATGTCCGCGCCCCGTATTGGGTGGTTCTATGGCGTTAATGTCATACACTCCAAACTTCCACCATCACTGCTACAAATATTTGACGCATCATGCGGACTCGTCGAAACTCCTCCACCTCTTGGGCCTACTGCTTTTCCACAGGTCTTTCACTGGAAACTAAAGATTTATTATGAGTTATTCTGTCCAAGTTGATGTACCAACTAAAAATATAATCGCTAGATGGTAGTAGACACTTTTGTCAACTTCAGCGTCCGTGTCCATGGAGCAAAACACTTATGTTTCGCCATTTTGTCTTTACGACAATCTGTAACAGATCAAGGAGAAATTTCAGTTTCAATTTTCTTCTTCATCAATATAATGGATCTTTCTGTCTACATCTGCTATGAAAAACCGAGTCATATCGCAATTTTGACATAAGGTCTATTTATGTGCGACAAATTCTTTACTTTACCGGAAAAGTGAATCCTTCTTGCAAGCAATCTGTAGCTGTACATTAAAATTAAAGGTGTCATCTTAAATGTGAGAAAACTGGACACTGCTGGTGTTGGTAAGGATAGAAGAATAACAATTGCAGTCTTTTTTAAAGAATGTAATTCACTTGCGGTCAACACCACACCTCGTACTTTGCGAAGTTATATCTCAACTTTACCTTGAATCTGGCGATTGAGGAAGGACATGCGTTTAAGTGAATTACCATGCACATGATAATTACTTCACATGATAATCACTTCACATGATAACTAGGCCTACGTGTACTTCAGAAATCTAGGCCTATGCTAAAAGTGAGCAAACTGACTATTCAAAATATCTAGATACTGGATAAAACGGTGACACAACCCATTTAGTGAGTATGAGTGCAGATAAAGTAGGTAAACAATACAATGTCCAGACATGTCGGAAAACATTTTTAGTGATTAGATGTCTCACAAAGCACTTGAGAACCCATGCAGATGCCAGACTTGTTAGAAACAGTTTTGTCAGGAGAAAAATGAGAAAATGAGCAAGAGAACCAGCTGTTGTGAAAAAGAATACAAATGCCAGCTTTGTCAGAAATCATTTGCTGACAACAGTTGTATGAAAAGACACATGCGAACTCACACTGGAGAAAAGCCATACAAATGCCAGCTATGTCAGAAATCATTTGCTGAAAACAGTCATCTAAAAACGCACATGCGAGCTCATACTGGAGAAAAACCATACAAGTGCCAGCTATGTCAGAAATCATTTTCTGACAGCAGTCATATGAAAACGCACATGCGAGCTCATAATGGAGAAAAAACATACAAGTGCCAGCTATGTCAGAAATCATTTGCTGACAACAGTCATCTGAAAAGGCACATGCGAACTCACACTGGAGATAAACCATACAGGTGCCATCTATGTCAGAAATCATTTAGTCAATGTGGTAGTCTGAAACTGCACATGAGAACACATACGGGAGAGAAACCATACATGTGCCAGCTATGTCAGAAATCATTTGCCAGGCACAGTGATATGAAATTGCACTTGAGAACACATACTGGAGAGAAACCATACAAGTGCCAGCTATGTCAGAAATCATTTACCAATCACAGTGATCTGAAATCGCACATGAGAACACATACTGGAGAGAAACCATACAGGTGCCAGCTATGTCAGAAATCATTTACTCGAAGTTCCCATCTAAAAACGCATATGCATAGACATACTGGAGAAAAACCATACAAATGCCATCTATGTCAGAAATCATTTAGTCACTGTCGTAGTCTGAAAACGCACATGCAAAGACATACTGGAGAGAAACCATACATGTGCCAGCTATGTCAGAAATCATTTACTCATAGTTTCAATCTAAAAACGCACATGCATAGACATACTGGAGAAAAACCATACCTATGCCAGCTATGTCAGAAATCATTTAGTCAATGTGGTAGTCTGAAAACGCACATGCAAAGACATACTGGAGATAAACCATACCTGTGCCAGATATGTCACAAATCATTTTATATTAACAGTTATCTGAAAACGCACATGAGAACACATACTGAGGATATATCATTCAGGTGTGAATTATGTGGGAAATCATTTTATCAAAGTTGCTCTCTGAAAATGCACATGAGAACCCATACCTGTGAAAAACCATACAGGTGCTGTGTATGTCAGAAATCATTTGCTAATCACAGCTATCTGACAAGGCATAACAGAATCCATTCTGTTGAAAAATCATACACATGTGAGGTGTGTTTTGAAGAATTTTCAAAAAGTGGATATCTGAATAAACACAAGAGAACTCATGCAAATGAGGAGCAAGTTTCGGAAAAGAAATCGATTACCAGGAACTTTTCTACAGCAGAGAAGTTTAAACTCCATGCAATAACCCAGCAACAGGAATTTAAAATTGGAATTGACGCTATAGCTAACGCGCCTGATCGTTTCATCGCATTAAATGGTGCAGGTGCTATTGACGAGCCAAATGAAGGTTTCTCAAAGATCAAATATCCTTATTCAAGTGGAAGTGCAGGTCAGTTGCAGAGAATTAAAGATGGTGAATGTCTGTGTATTGGGAAAGTAAAATCTTCTGTAGCTAGTAATGCATTTTTGTCAATGTCTTTTGGATGTGGTATCTGTGGCAAATTGCTTGAAATGGAGAAAGAATTTCTGGAGCACTGTTCAGGTCATCAATTCTCTCCGCCTGATGAGTTTTTTTGCACTCCTATGTTGAATTATGATGTCACATACAGTTGAAGACAATTGTATTATTTCCTGATTTTTTAATGGTTCTGTGAATTAAGCGTACTGCACGTAGTGAGTGAATACTTTACGCGAGAAATGACAATGTGAACTAACAGATGTATTATCATCAATCTTTTTGGGAGAATCTTAAATGCAAACTGAAAATGAGCATCAATAATGTGTGAATCTAGAGAGTGCTGGTGTTGTATGACTTCTTAGAAAGACAACTGCTTGCACGGAATACCACAGCTCTCATACTTCACAAAGTCATACATCCCAACTTTGTCTTGGATGTAGCGATTGAGGAAGTACAATACGCGTCGTACGTTTCATTCAAAAGCCACACAGATGTTAATTACTTTAAAACGTGTATGCTAAAAGTAAACTTATGGGAGCTCTTCAACCTTCCTGGAGAAGCAACACTACAATCCATTCAGGTAACTATGAGCTTGGATACAGGAAATAAACAGTACAATTACAAGACATTTTGGAAATTATTTTATGACGATAGTTAGATGTCTCACAAAAGCACTCGAGAGTACATGCTGGAAGTCAAAACAGTCAAGACTTCAATACTGCATCCACAATTTCCGCATCTAGAGTTCATGCGAAACTTGACTACTGCAACTCTCTCTTCCTAAACATTGATATCACCGAAATTAACCGCCTACAAGCTATCCATAATGCCCTCACCCGTGCTGTCACTAAAACCCCCAAACGTCACCACATCACTCCTGTCCTGAAATCACTTCACTGGCTCAAAATACCTGAGCGCATCGAATTCAAAGTCCTCTCACTCATAATACACCAATCATCCCAGCCGTTCTACCTTCGTCAGTTGTTCACCATCCAGCCACTTTGTTCAACACGCTCCTCATCCTCCATTACACTGCTTCGCCCTCCCATCACTTCATCACTTAAATTCGCAAACCGCTCCATAGCCATTGCCGTTCCACCTCTTTCGAACAAACTTCCGCCAGCACTACGTCAATCTTTCGACCCATCATACGAGCTCACCAAAACTCCACCTCTCGCTATCTCCCCAGAGGTATAGGCGTAGGGGACATTTCGGCAGTGGGGGGGGCAAAGATTTTCCTTTTGCCCGAAAAATCTTATGACCTTTTTTAGTCCACCGGATTTTTAGTCATTTCCTATAAATCTTCAGAAATTAGAGATTTTTGCCGGTGCCTGTTTGACCGAAAAACACATTTGCCCGAAATTTGGGGTGCATTTGCCCCCCTTCCCTCTGGACCCCCGACTCATACGCCTATGCCCACAGGTCTTTCACTCAAAACTGAAAACATTGCTCTTTCACAAATCCTATCCTGATTCTTACTCTTCTCCTCACATCCTTCGTCATTTCAACTCTAACCATCACCCACCTTAGCCGTCCATCTATCTGCCTGCCTGACTCTCCGGATTTGACCCGCTGCCTATCGATTTTGTTTTGATTATGCACCTGTGAATAAGCTGGTTCCCGCGACTTGGCTTTTGTGGGCGCTGTAGAAGTTTCGAGATAACGATTACGAGTCATGTCAGAAATGGTGCGCTGACAAAATGGCGCAGGACAAAACGGCGCCGACAAAACGGCGCGGTAACAAAACGGCGCCGACATAACGGCACAAAATGAACTTTTAAAAATAGTTTTTAGTAGTTTAATAGCAGATGCAGTAAAAATATATTCTAAATATCAGTCCAACTTCCATTTAAATTACTATTATTTTCATGAATCGAGCTCAAATTTAAGCCACAATATTTTTCACAATATTTTTTTCAATCCAGCTTCCATTTAAGCCAGAATATTTTCTTCAATCCAGCTTCTATTTAAGCAAGAAGAGTTTGTTCGCTCCAGCTTCCATTTAAGCAAGACTACTTTATTCAATCCAGCTTCCATTTAAGCAAGACTATTTTCTTCAATCCAGCTTCCATTTAAGCAAGAATATTTTCTTCAAACCAGCTTCCATTTAGGCAAGACTGTTTTCATTCATCCAGCTTCCATTTAAGCAAGATTATTTCCTTCAACCCAGCTTCAATATAAGCGAAAAAATTTCATCAATCCAGTTTCTATTTAAGGAAAAATGATTTTGTATCAATCCCACTTCTATTTTAAACGCATAGATGTATTCTGAATTGGGTGTGCCCCTATTTGCCGGAATCCGGAACGATATCTCATAATCTTGAATTCGTAGTTTGCTCTTGAATAAGCAATCAATCACTAGAGGGGTATCATAATCTTTGTACTGCGCCGTATTGTCGGCGCCGTTTTGTCGGGGTATTTTGAATTGCGCCGTTCTGTCGGCGCCGTTTTGTCGGCGCCGTTATGCCGGCGCCGTTTTGTCCTGCGCCGTTTTGTTACGGCGCCGTCAGAAATCATTTGTTAACCACAGAAATCTGAAAATGCACTTGCAGATAACTCATCTTGTAGAGAAGCCATACACATGTGAGGTGTGTTTTGAAGAACTTAAAAAGTGGTATAGCCTACCTACTGAAACGCAGAAGAACTCATGCAACTGAGAAACAACATTTTTCAACATCTTTTGGATGTGGTATCTGTGACGAATTGCTTGAAACAGAGATAGATTTTCTAAAGCATTGTTCCAGCCATCAATTTTATCCTCCTGACGACTTAGTTGCAGATCTAAGTTCAATGATTGTTCATGTATGATTGCACATTCTTATAGTTGGAAATTGTAATTCAGTAAGCGACTTCTCATCTAATGGCAATTCATCAAAAGACGATTCATCAGTGTGCTGTTCATCAAGAGCTACTCATCAAGGCACTAGTAATTAAGGATTATTCATAGAACGAATCATATACGAATTTCACATGTCGCTTGATGGGGCCTGGACCCCTGGTAGCTTTGTCAAGAACTGTTGATTTAAATTTTATCAATTGTTTATGCATAAACTAATCGAAAGTTAAGTACAGTAAGGACATTTATGCACAAATCAAAATAAAGTACCAGCCAGTCCATTAGTTTTATAGATTCTGATAGTCCAGTAGGCCTAGTATGGATTATAAAAATAGAGCCAAGTTAACCAACATTATTTCAATTATTATTAGGCCTACTTGAGGTCTCGGCTAACAAGGGCAACCATCCTTTACGTCGCAGTTCATGTAGTCGATCATTTCGTGGGTTCCACGACAACTGGTCTGCCGACAACTCGTCTACCGACAACTCGTCTCCGGACAATTGGTCTAACGACAACTGGTCTACAGACGAATAGTATTGATGAAATAGAAGCTGGATTTATGAAAATGATTTTTTTAGCTTAAATAGAAGCTGGATCGATGATTTTATTCATGTATTTCGACATGCATCCAGCTTCTACTTCAGATCTAAAAATACCTTCATCCAGCTTCTATTTCTCACCCGTTATTTTCGTCAATCCAGCTTCTATATCAGATATAAAATATACCCTCATCCAGCTTCCATTACTTAGGCGTTTTATCATCAATCCAGCTTCTATTTCAGATCAACAAATACTTTCATCCAACTTTTATTTCTCATACGTTATTTTCATCAATCCAGCTTTTATTTCACCTATAAAAGAGCCATCATCCAGATTTCATTTCTCTTGCGTTTTTTCATCAATCCAACCTCCATTTCACCTGTAAAAACTTTCATCCAGCTTCCATTTCTCAAGCGCTGGAAAAGTTGTCTGTAGACCAGTTGTCGTAGACGAATTGTCCGGAGACCACTTGTCGTTAGACGAGTTGTCGGTAGACGAGTTGTCGTGACACCCATTTCGTGGCAGTCATATAAGTCGCTAATTAATTGTTCGCTAATTAATTGGTCTCCCTCAATGCCGTCGCTGGCAACTAATCGCGATCACCTAAGCCTAACGGTCGTATTAGTCGCTAATCAAGTAGGGGCCGTCCATAAAGTACGTCACGCTATTTTTGACCATTTTTGACTCCCCTCCCCCCTGTCACAAACTGTCACAAATCTCGGACCCCCCCCCCCCCTAAAGTACGTCACACTTTCGAACAAAAAATTTAAAAACAACCATTTACCTAACCCTCTAAACCCTAGGATACTATCTCTAATCCCTCTGATAGTGACGTGTGTCCCTAAACGCTATGATAGTGACGGGAAATCAACTTTTATCCCGCCAGGCCGGGTTTTAGACACGCCTGGCCAGGCCGGGTCGGATTTTAGGTACTAAAAACAAAAATAATAATAAAGAATGTAAAAAATAAATGTGTGACGTCACACATGGCCTGACACCCCTCCCCCTGTCGCAAAACTGTCACACTTTCTTACACCCCCTCCCCCTGGAGCGTGACGTACTTTATGGACGGCCCCGTAGTTATTCCTCAATTGATCGTAATGAACGTCTGTCACAGGTCGACGTATATAAACCCAATAATCTAAGGTAGGCCTACGTCTAGTAATCGCCACAATGTCGAAGTTAACGTTTGGTAGGCCTACGAGTATAGCAATAGGCCTAATTCAGAACATTGGTTTGCAGTTGGTAGGCCTACATTCTACGTAGCACCCCCAGAATACACTCAGGTTTACACAATTTATGCATTAGCCTACTTGGCAATTCGGAAACAATCCTTGTGTCTACGTCTTGCTCAAAAATAAATCCAAAGACTCATATACAAGTATGCTTCAATTTCTACATGTACGTGATGCGAGTCAAGAACGAGAACTGAATCCAGCCTCTATGACAGTAGACTTCAAACAAGCGGCCATACTTGCATTTAAGGAGATTTTTTCCGATGCAAAAAACCACGGTTGTTTCTTCCATCTCAGTCAGAGTAGGCCTATATGGACTATGGTGGCGCATTCATAAAGCAGAACTACAAAACCGTTTCGGGACAGATCCGGAGTTCGCAAATAGGCTAAGGCTCGATGTTTAGCAGCAATTGCATTTCTACCACCAGATTACGTCATTAAAAAGTTTGAAGAATTGACAAACGACGAGAATTATCTAGAAGAATTAGATCCAGTTGTGGATTAGCCTACTTCGAATCGAATTAGCCTAGGCCTATATAGGAGACATTGGAAGAGGATATCGTAGACGTTGACCACTTTTCGCAATGTCATTGTGATCACAATAAAATCAACGCGATCTACCCAGAACGACAAATTCTGTGGAGGGCTGGCATAATGCTTTCAAAGGTGTTATCAATTCAGCTCATCCGTCAATGTCAACTCTCGTTGCAAAGCTACGTTTGGAAGAATCGACAGCAGCCAAGAAAATCGAAAGAATTCATGCCGGTCATCCTGTGCACTCGGCAAAAGAAGAAAAAATATAAAGCTGTTGATAATAGGATCAAACAGTGCTGGATTCATACAACCCTGACAACATTTTGCAATACCAGCATTGCATTTTGAAATTGACTCAATCGGTTTAAGTAAGAGTTAGGCTACATGTTGTGCTTACGTTTTATTGTGCTTTTAACCTGCTTTTTACTTAGTTATGTAACCATGAATTTAATTAAATGTCAGTTTTTAAATTAGCTTTGCATGAGGAGAATTTTTGTTACACTATTACAGATAGGCTATGCAATACGAAATAAGGGGTCATTGCATAATTACGTAACGCCGAAAACGGCCGTTTTTGACCCACCCACCCACCCTGTAACGCTTCGTAACGCTTCCCTTGACCCACCCACCCACCCTCCCCAGCGTTACGTAACGATTGTTACGAAAAATCAGTTAAAATTTAGGCCTATACCATACATATATAGGCTATGCGAATTCGTATTATATAATTCATATTTTCATAGCGAATTTAATATAGCAGGTGAAATATTATTTGACAGTAGACTAGGCTTAAAATATACAGAATGTTTTATTTATAGCCTATAAATGATCGTCATGCCTGAACTGCAATTTTCTAAAATTTTAGGCCTACCTTAAGAATAAAATTTTAAACACTATTTAAAGGTTTTACGGACTAAATTGCTCAGTAATAGGCTAATTGATCAAAATTAAGATGAACTAATTATATTTGCTTAGTTTGGACACTTCGATAATTGTTAATAGAAATATTGATGAGTTCTGTTTAGCATGAATATAAAATATTTGAGATTCGTGTCCACTAAGTAAAATATGCTTCAAAATGGTTCGAATCTTCGGTGTCAGGAATCAAAGGGGAAATAGACCTTCCACGTTGTTCCGTTGGTAAAGCTATCACAGATCCAAACAATTCGAACAGCGGTTTTCGGTTTGAACAAACGGAAACACAGATAATTATGTTGGCCTGGCATGTAACTGGCGTCTGCTGCATATCTTCTTCAGACAGCCTAGCTACTTTGGTTACGTTTTAAATTAATGCCACGAGGTTTAAACATCGATCACATCATTTGTCTAAAGTGTCATTTCATGTCATGGTAATTTAATATTCATTAATAATTTTTTTCAAGGCGTTACGTAGCCTAACGTTCAGCTTCCCCCACCCACCCACCCCCGTAACGTTTCGTAACGTTTTCAGTGACCCCACCCACCCACCCTCGAGCGTTACGTAATTATGCAATGACCCCTAAACTGCGACAATAATATTATTATTTAACGACGACATAAAAAAACGACGGACTGAACACGACGACTTGCATGCAACGAATTATACGACGATTTCATTAACGACGACATAAATTGCGACGAATTGATTACGACGAAATCACTTACGACCTAACGATAGGGAACATTATTTTGTATGAGCAGGTTATAAGTTTCAATTTTTTTTTATTGCTATAATTATAATAATGTTGCTGATAACGTAACCACCATAAATTTAGTCCTTAGGCCTACTTATCTTATGGAAATAATGTTATCACCTAAATAAAGCAAGCAAAGTCAGACATTAAATAGTGGAAAGCATGCGTCGCCGACTCTATGACGAAGCTTCTGACTTGTTAATGCCAGTCTCGGCGGCTGATTAATAAGTCAACAATGCCTTCTTTGCAATACATTATAGTACTTCTTCATGCACAATACTTTTTTGCTGTGCTTGCCCTTTGTATTGCAAACAATGTGTGCTTTTAATGGCTCATTAATCGGTCAATTATCGAATTCGAGCAGCCATCATTCCAAAGTCAGTGTCTTGGCCAAGACTCGTAAAGTTGTTCACACACCACACTCGCAGTGGCGTCTACCAATGGGGGTGGGGGGTGGGGGTGGGTGAGAGAACGTTCTCCCACGGTAGGCTATCTGAAAGTGGGGGGGGGTTGTCATTTTTTGAGTGTAAATTGGGGGGGGAGTTTAGTGAATTACTATTAAATAAAGGCCTGAAATACGAAAGTTATTGTTTTGAGCATCATATATGTATCGAAAACACAGTTACCTCGGACTATAACGAACCCACGGTTCGTTTAAAGTCACTTATATTTGGTAGGGAGCAGGACAACTTGTAGACATTAGTGTCAGTCAAGTCTCTGACATACAAGGGTGGAACACACTCATTCGGAATTGACCTCTTATCACTAATCACGCTTACTGACGGAGCCAAGCCGAAGCCCCACCCTTGGCAGGTGATGAAGGCAAAAAAATTAATGATTGCGACGGTCGCGCGGCAAGAATCAAACGACCAGTTAGACACTTGCTGCTGTGCCAGTGTATCCTTCCTCAGTCTTCGGACAGTGGTCCTTTCTGTAGAAGTAGCCTAAGACTAATGAAGCTAATAACAGATGTTTCGCATTAGATTCCCAGCCAGCATATCGCTGAAATGGATAAGAGCAGTTCTGATGTAAAGCAGTCTTTCCATGCTACAGATGCGACCGTAAAGTGCTAGAAGCTAGATGATAGTCGTTATATACTGTAGAGCAGTAGTTCTCAAACTTTCGCAGGCCACGGACCGGCAATAATTTTGTTGGAAGCTCGCGGACCACTAACTTTAATGGCATGCGCAAACAAAACGAACTATATTTTAAAAAGACTATTACAGGAATAATCGTAATTAGGGATTTATTTCATTAATTAGAACATATTCCTAATAGCATTTCAGTTATTTCTCAATTTAATTGTCATTTAATTGCATTATTAATATTTGAACTCAAAGTTTCAAACAAGGTTAGAAGTTTGTTAATGTTGGCCTATAAGAGGATCTGCAAAAATAGACAATGACACATTACTAATATTTTGCGCTAATGATGGAAACACCTGCTCAAAATAAAAACACAGACATCAGAATATCACCACATTTTAAATATAGTGGATAATATTTTCGTGTGAATGGTCGATTCATTTTTAGCTTGGATGTTCACATAGGAAACCAGTTCAGAATTATCATTTTGTGTGGTCAGAGTGTCTGAGCGGTCACGCTTTAGCAATGTTCTTTCATTTACACAAATTAAAATGTTCTTTCATTTTACATAAAGTAAAAAAATGCCCAGACAGGCTTGTTTACATTTTGCAAATTTGGTAAATCACACAAACACATTTGTTTATATTTGTAATTGTAATTTTATATCATGTTATAAAATTTAAAGACCTACATCCAGTAAGAAAAAACTTAATGATTGATCAGCGTTTACTTGACGAACGAGCACCAAAGAATAAACAGAAACCAAACGAAACTGACTGCACATCACTGCAGCAATAGACATAGAAAAATTAACTTTAAAATACAAATTGTTTAAAAGCCAGTTGGCATGTTAAAATAAGGCACTGGTAGTATATTTTTTAAATTCGAGGAAGAAGTTTGAATGAGTTTTGAATAGCAATTCAAATAATTTCACAATTTGAAACATGTATAAATTAATATTTATAATTTAGTTTCACTTTCAGACTTCTTCACGGACCGGTGATCAGGTCTCCGCGGACCGGCGCCGGTCCGCGGACCACCACTTTGAGAACCACTGCTGTAGAGTGTAGACAACCGAATTTTACTGTTTCTGTGTTAACTTTCTCTTATTTCGCGAGGAGTTGCATCGACACCAACAGAAGTTCTCAACAGCAGCTGCTAAAGGTCTGCTTATAGCCTACAGAGACAATTTCAGAGGAGGATTCGAATTCTTAGCTTCGAGTTTCTAAGCGCATGGACGGAGACTTAGGCAGTGGGACAGAAGGGAACGTTCCCTCCAACGTTTGTGCTGGGGAAACTGAGATGCTTACAATGTCCTAATATTTCATAAATATTTCATAAATATATAAATTACTACAGCAGTGGTTTTCAACCTTTTTCTTGTGACGGAACCTTTTTCAAGCACTCATTGGCTCGCGGAACCTTCCGCATTTCACCTGTCCACTGTCCCGTGCTCCAAGATAAGCTTATGCATGCACTTGTCACTTGCAATTTAAAAAGAATAATATTCAGTTTTAAACAGTTCCAGACTTTTAAAGTGCGTTATTTGCACTTCTGGTGCAGTATATAAGAGTACATTACAATTGCATGCCTTAGAATTCTACGGAGTCAACGAATAAGTCCAGTGCACAAAGCACTATCAGAGAACAGATGCATTTATGGCATTTTATGCTGTAAACACTATTTCGCCAACTATCAAACGGATAAAATATTGAAAATGGAAATTCGATGCATTCTAGATCGGTGCTCGACCACTTTATGTTTTGTTATAAGCATCCTTCTTCAAAGTTATTGCGAAATTTGTGCCATGCTATTCATAGTGGGGCAGAGGGACTTCAGCCTACATGAAAGTTTCAGCTTCGTTTGAAGACAAGTCCCAAGTTCAACGCTGGTATACATCCTTCGTCTCGTCTGAAATAGTGTCGTTGTCACAATAATCGACCATCTGATTAATCTGATTCTTATTTGACACATCTCTTGACACAGCCAAATCGACGCTCTATCTCAAGATCTTCATCTGTGGATGTCGTCCAATCGTCTTTCTTTGAACTCTTCCAAAACCCAGTTGATTTGGTTTGGCACTTCCAAGCAGCTCCAAAAACTTGACTACTCGGTACTCTCTCAAACTTTTCCTCACTTCAACTTTTCGTCTAGTGTTCGAGACCTAGGTGTCACCCTAGATAGTTCTCTAACTTTCACCGAACACATAGCCAAGCTTACTCGCTCTTCCTACTTCCAATTAAGGCGCCTGAGAGCTATTCGCAAATCTGTTTCATCTTCGATCTTTACCACCATTGTCCACGCCTTCGTCTGTTCTCGGATTGACTATTGTAATTCTGTCCTTGCTGGCCTCCCTAAGGTCCGGCTAGCTCCCCTACAGTCCGTTCTCAATGCTGCTGCGAGGCTCATTGCCCGTCTTCCTCGATTCTCACACATATCTACATTCATGGCTGAACAACTTCACTGGCTTCCACTCTCAGCTCGCATAGAATTCAAAGTTATAATTTTGGTTCTCAAGTCTCAACGGGGCCTTGCTCCGACGTATCTTTGTGATCTCATACTTCGCCCCATTTCGGCCACTTCGCTGCGTCCTCTTAGGTCCTCAGATCGGCTTGACCTCTTTGATCCTCGCGTCAGGACCGCCATGGCTCAATCCAGATCATTTGCCTGCATAGGTCCCTCCCTATGGAATGGTCTTCTTCCATCCGTTCGCTCTGCCATCCTCTCTGGTAGTCTTTCGTCATCTTTCTCTTGTCTCAAGACCTGCCTTTTCTCTCGGAGTTGCACGCACTGGGAGCGCTTCTGAAAGGCTCTTGCTGCAAGAAGCGCTTTACAAATGGTCAGATACGATACGATACGATCTCTGACATCTTGTGAGATGCTCGAATGGCAAATAGTGCATAGGCCTATCGGTTAAAATTTCGTGAGATATAGGCTTAGGCTTTACAATTGCAATACTTGGTAAATTCTTACCTCTGAATCAAAAATTAGCCACTATCTCTTCAATGTTAACCTATCCAAAGAAGAATTAACCTAACCTAGCCTACAGTGCATGCTCAACAGATTCTTAAGGAAAGAAACTGTTACATAGAGTTTCCATTTGAATAGTTCAGAAACCAATTAAATTTGTGTCTTAACGACAGTTGAAGACACAGGGCATCTAGGCATTATAGATTCCCATTTGATATAGTGCATACGATTCTTTTAAATGGCAAGACTAACGCTCAGATTCATTCATGAGGTCATCATTATATGTTGACATGTTGTAAAACAACAGAAATAGTGATGAATTCACGTAATAAAGTTATTTAAGTAAGAATGACTTATAAAGCTGAAATAATTCGACTGACTGTTAAAGATTTTGTGATTTCGGTTGATGCTTTAAAATTTCATATCAATCTGCCACGGAACCCCTGGCCGACGCCCGCGGAACCCTGGGGTTCCGCGGAACCCCGGTTGAAAATCACTGTAGGCCTACTACAGTGTTATCTCCTATTTATTTATAATGAGAATTTTTTAATATGGCAGCTTAAAAGCTACCATCACAGTCTACTAATTTAAAAAAATAAACAATGGGAGGGACATTTATTGAGTCTTAAACCACATTTCTGAGCACTGAAATCATGACAGCTTAAAGGACTACGGCTAATATGTTCAAGTCCAAAATTTGTAAGCAATTGGGAGGCGACACACTAAAGTCTTAAACCATGGCTATCAGCATTGAAAAATGAATAATTGTATTAAGATGACAGCTTAAAGTCCTACCATTAATAAGCTATGGTAATTCAAATAAGTTAAAACGCGAGGAGGATATGTCTTTATTGAAGTCTTAAAACCATCTGTTTCAACAATGAAATTATGAGAATTTTTGACATGACAGCTTCAAGTGTTACGTACCATTACGGTGTGGAAATTTAAAAAAAATTAGCAATGCATTAGAGGGCACAGTTTTGAAGTCTCAAACCACGACTATCACCACTGAAATGACGAGCAATTGTGTTAAAATGACAGCCTATAATGCTACCATTGCAGTGTTCAATTCAAACGTTTTCGACATTGGGGAGGGGAAGATCCTCCCCCAAAACCTTCCCGCTGCTAGGCGCTTCGGCGATCTCCTTCGGCCGCTCGTTCGAATCGTCCCCCCTCCAAATCCAGGACCAAGTCTCCGCCTGTGTTTAAGCTCAATATTTCATTTCGGCGACCAGCAACAGGATATTTCGTAGTGGTGATCGAGTTTTAATGATTTAGAATTATACAACTTTTCTACCTGCCTTTTAAGCATGCCATTTTAGGCCTATTTGGCGATAGGTACAAAGAAGCCATTATTGCATCTTGATTTTGCTTAGGCCTAAATGCTCCCAAATTCGCAGACTCTTAAATTTTTCGGGGGAAAATGGTTCTGTTCACGAACGCGAAATTTCCGAATGACTTACAAAAGGTCATCAACTTTTTTTGGCCGGAAAAATGGCTATTTTTCTATTTTTCGGCGAGATATCAGCACGAGGACTAAAAAAGTTCATGAACTTTTTGGGCCGAGAAAATATTTGTCGGCGCCGCTCGTCCAACTAAGCCCAAGTTCTTTTTTAGCCCCTCCCAGAACGGAAACCAGACTCTGCCCATGACCCCTTCCCCTCCGTGCGTAAGTAATAGATGAACAGATTCTCAGAAAATTGTTTAAGTCAGAGGCGGATCCAGGGGGGCCAATCCGACCATGCCCCCCCATTTAAAAATTGCACGGAACGCCCCTCCCACTTGGTTTCAACAAACCATTAAATTTATGCATCGGGAGAGAAAAACAGGACATGAGGCCCCCCATTACAAAATCGTATGGGACGTGGCCCCCCCGTTCGATTTAGCGGATGAATCGGTCTCTTTATTCCCGGAAAATTGGTCGATGACTAAAAAAAGGTCATCAACTTTTTTGGCGGATGAATTGGT
This sequence comes from Lumbricus terrestris, assembly GCA_949752735.1. Taxonomy (NCBI): domain Eukaryota; kingdom Metazoa; phylum Annelida; class Clitellata; order Crassiclitellata; family Lumbricidae; genus Lumbricus; species Lumbricus terrestris. Next base: position 38,269,702 of record OX457050.1, read on the forward strand.
ATCTTTTCTCGGAAAATTGGTCGAAAAGTCATCAACTTTTTGGGCGGCGAAAATCACAAACATTTTTTCCCCTATTCCACCAACAAGACCGAAAATTTTGACCCCCCTCTTCGAAACGTTCTGGATCCGCCACTGGTTTAAGTCGGCAAAATGGGGGGGTTTGTTCTCCCACTCCAAGTGGGTGGTTAGACGCCACTGCACACTCGTATGTCCGAATCATTTTCATCCCTCGAAAATTAGTCGCTCCGGTCATCGGAACCCTTCGGAAGTGCAACAAATAATGCCATCGGCTTACTTATAAATTCTTTCGCAAGAAACACGCCGAAGATAAATTCGACTTCTTGTGTCGGCTATCCTATTATACCTTCCGAAAATTGATAGATCATTTATTTACCTTTGAGAAGTAATTTTCTCGAAAAGTACTGTCAAAATACGTTATTGGTTGAATTAGGGCTGCCAACCGTCCCGGATTGACCGGCATAGTCCCGGAATCGTCCACGTGCGTCCCGTGTCCCGGTGTAAAGGTTTCAAATTACCCCCTCCTAAACATTATCCCCCGGTAACTTGAAACCGGTTTCAGATTACCCCCTAGGGGTAATCTGAAACCGGTTTCATCCTACCCCGGGTTTCAGGTTACCCCCTCTGAATTCCGAATGAATTTCGTATATCCAGCTTCTATTGCACCTGGAGAGAACCTTCATCCAGCTACCATTTCTCAAGCGTCGTTTTCGTCAGTCCAGCTTCTATTTCACCTACAGAGAACCTTCATCCAGCTTCCTTTTCTCAAGCATCGTTTTCTTCAATCCAGCTTCTATTTCACCTACAGAGAACCTTCATCCAGCTTCCATTGCACCTGCAGAGAACCTTCATCCAGCTTCCATTTCTCAAGCGTCGTTTTCGTCAATCCACTTTCTATTTCACCTACAGAGATCCTTCATCCAGCTTCCAATTCATCTACAGAGAACCTTCATCCAGCTTCCATTTCACAAAAGCTGTTTTCTTCAATCCATTTAACTAAGTGTTAGACATAAAAAACTCAGAAGCTGGATTGACGAAAATTACGTTTGAGAAATGGAAGCTGGATGAAGGTTCTCTAGAGGTGAAATAGAACCTGGATTCACGAAAACAAGCTTGAGAAATGGAAGCTGGATGAAGTTTCTCTAGAGGTGAAATAGAAGCTGGATGAAGGTTTTCTGTAGGTGAAATAGAAGCTGGATTGACGTAAACAGCGCTTGAGAAATGGAAGCTGGATAAAGGTTATCTGGTTGAGAAATGGAAGCTGTATGAAGGTTCTCTAGAGGTGAAATGGTAGCTAGATAAAGGTTCTCTAGAGGTGAAATAGAAGCTGGATGAATGTATTATATGGGGGGGGGGTAACCTGAAACCGTAGGGGGTAGGATGAAACCGGTTTAAGATTACCCCGAGGGTAATTTGAAACCGGTTTCAGATTACCGGGGGGGGGGGGAAATCTAAAACCGGTTTCAAGTTACCGGGGGGTAATGTTTGGGAGGGGGTAATTTGAAACCTTTACAGGATTGGTCTCAAATTGTCCCGGAATTTGATCTTGAGATCCACTTAGAACAATGTTATACCCAATGTTATTCTTATTTTGCTTAGCCATCGAAACTCAACCAGTTCGACGATGATATTTGAGCTCTGCTCTCTATCAGTCATAACGTTGGCTGATCATCGCATGTTGAACAGCACTGGGTTGAAGTCGTCAAAACTCTTCAAACCAATGACGTTCAGTTTAGCATAGCCTGTTGTGTCAGTCGGGTTTTATTGCTTTTTTTTATAGAGAGCGTTCAGCATTAGGCCTACGGACGACCTGTTGTCTAACAATCGCAATTACCTGAGCACTGAGTCCACCGACCTTTTTAAAGCCGAACTGTTGCTTGATATAAATTTTAGCATTAGGCCTACATGTGCCGATTTCTACGACTGCGTGCCAAGTGTTCGGAAACCGCTTAAAGCTCAGAAGTATAAGTTTAAGGTAAGTTCTGCTCCCCGGTCGCGGGCCTATGAGCCCAGGATGCCTATGAACTTCTCTCAAGTTGAGTTTGTAAGTCTTACTGTGACAGACCTAGGTAACTGGAGGTTGAAAATCTGTCTTCTTGAGGTCGACTATAATCTTAAATTTAGGGTATCATCAATATCTACTCTCTGTCTGAGTCTGTCTCGCGTCATGCTACCCAGTTTCAACAGGTCCAGTCAGCAGGTCTGCTCCATACCATTAACATCTTAGAGCAGCTAGACCACCTTGTCTGAATGAAGAGAATATTGGGAGAGAGGCCTGAAGGACAACCTGGGTCAATGCCCGTATGTGTCCCATGCTCTCCCCCGACTCTCTCCACCGGTCTGACCAGCGTGCATGTCTGCTCCACATCATGACACCTTGGAGCATCTGGGTCGCTCTGTCACTTGTGTCGTGGTTTTTGCGGATTTCAATCGTCTTGGTCTTTTCCTGCCAGCGTATCGCCACCCATCTGGCAAACCTTTCTCCTTTTGTCCGGGCTTAGGACCGGCACAGGGACGTTGTTGGTTCCCTGTGGCGGAGGATGGATGCAGTTTAACGTCGTGCCCAGGACCAGAATTTAGGGTATACATGACTTTTATGATTTATCTGAAATTTCTAAGGACTTCTTTTAGTAGATTGTAGATCCTATGTAAGCGGATTCAGTGACCTTTCGCGTGCGCAGTGGTCAAGGTCAATTCTACGATAGATGGTGGATACCAAAAGTTCGGAAACTTAAAGACTTGATCGCGCATTGCGAAATTGCGATTTTTATTATAAGCCTAAAGTAGAGTAATGGATAACACGCTGGCAAGTAGTGCGAGAGGTAACGAGTTCGAGCCCTAGTTGGGCGGATATAGGCCTACTTTGTAGGCTGCCATTAGCACCGTGTATTGCAGGCTATTTGTTCAGTTAGTATAGTTAACCCTCAGGCTACCAAGCTTTTTTGTAACATGGACTACCAAGGGGGGGGGGGTTACCACACCCTGGATTTTGTGTTTGGTTTGAGATATCATAACTTGCAATACACCAATATATAGAGCATTCATTTCTGCGCAAAATGCTATATTTAGGTTTTAAAATATATAAATCGACCTCGAAATTATAAAAAAAATCCTATAGACCCTTTGATTCCACAAACGTGTGGCATAATTTAATTCTCTACAAAAATAAATTTTGGATACGTTATAATAGAAAAAACATGAAATTTTTACGAAAATAAAACCTATTTTTATGTATTTTAATATATTTTGAGCACTCCCGGCTGTCAAAAGACAACTCAATGAGCATGGAAATGTGGCCCCACATTCCCTCTATAGAAATGGCATAGTTTGTGTCTTCATATTAAATGGCGGATAAGATATAGGCGATAATCTAGGGGGGGGGGGGTACCCACCCATGTGGTACCTCTGTGACCGGCCAAAATGGTATGGATGAAATGAAAGCTGGATTAGTGAATTTTTATATATGAAAAAGAAGGTGGATTAATGAAAACACGCATTTGAAATGGAAGCTGGATGAAGGCTCTGCATAGATATTTTATATATGAAATGGAAGCTGGATTGATGAAAGATGCATTACAAATGGAGGTTGGTTTAAGAAATCTCATGGCTGAAATTGAAGCTGAATACATCATGAAACACATGAATAAAAGACATAAATTCAGCTTCCATTTCTCAAGCATTTTCCCCCGCCAATCCAGCCTTCTTTTCTCAAGTTTTTTCTTCACTAGAGCTCTACTTCAGCCACAAAAAGCCATCCACCCTCTATTTCAGCAATTAAATAGAAATGGCATAGTTTGTGTCTTCATATTAAATGACGGATAAGTTATAAATCTGAAATAGAAGCTGGATTGACGAAAATAACGGGTGAGACATGGAAGCTGGATGAAGGTATTTTTAGATCTGAAGTAAAAGCTGGATGCATGTCGAAATACATGAATAAAATCATCGATCCAGCTTCCATTTAAGCTAAGAAACCATTTTCATAAATCCAGCTTCTATTTCATCAATACTATTCATCTGTAGACCAGTTGTGGTTAGACCAATTGTCCGGAGACGAGTTGTGGGTAGACGAGTTGTCGGTAGACCAGTTGTCGTGGAACCATCGGGTATAACTTTGAGCGGTATGGCGTATCATCACAAGTGTTGCCTCAAAATGTGTGCAAATGAACCCTCTACAATTACACAAAATGTCAAAATTTTATTCCAAACGAAACAAGTATTATTTTGGAAAAACTTATATACGGGGGATACTCTACTTCGTGAGAGAGAGAGAGAGAGAGAGAGAGAGAGAGAGAGAGAGAGAGAGAGAGAGAGAGAGAGAGAGACAGACAGACAGACAGACAGACAGACAGACAGACAGACAGACAGACAGAGACATTTTGCTAATTTTTTTAGTTATAAGTTTAATCTAGTTGTTTAGCGCTCTAATGACCAACTGCAATGAATTTCAAGTTGCTTTCGGTAGCCTACAATCTCATGGTTAAAATTTATTGAAATAAACGATATTCAACGGAAATAAATATCTTTTCTGTTGGCGATTAGAATGTGGGCTTTATGGGAACAAAGCAAGCGAATCCTGTCTTCACAACGCATGCGAACCTATAACGAAATTGATCGTGATTTTGCATTAAGTAGGCCTACAACTCGCCGGAGTCGTGACTTACGATTTTCTACAACTCGCATAAGAGGTAAGCGCTTACACCTTCGCGAATGCAGAGCGTTTCCGTTTAGACCAGCGCTGCTGTAGAGCACAAAGAGGCTAAACAGCGTGTTGTCAATAGTTACTAATAGACTAAGTAAGTAAGTAAGTTCTTATAATTATACTTTAATGAGCCGCCTGCAAACGCACTGCGAGTCTGCGAGAACGTCGCAACGTCGATCAGTTATGAAAAAACAGTGAATATATATTTACATAACTAAATAATCAATAGGCCTAATAAAGTGAGTAAAAAAGTCATTTTCACAGGGCTGTTTTAAAGAAATTTTTAGAACTGCACAAACCCCTTATTTGCCTTCCCATCCCCCATGGTTAAATTACTCTCACTCGCAACGACAATTTGCACTTGTTTTAGGGCTGCCAACCGTCCCGGATTCGCCGGGACAGTCCCGGAATCGACCCTGTGCGTCCCGTGTCCCGGATTGATCTCAAATTGTCCCGGAATTTGGTCCAGATTCACTTAGCACAATTATTGCTCCTATAATTATTAATTTTTCCTTACTAAACTCAGCCATTTGTACGATGATTTTTACGTCCGGCTCTCTATCAGACATTGTTGCCTACATTGCCTACATTGTTGGATGAACATCGGGAGTTAGAGTCTTCAAAACTTTACAAATCACTGACACTCGGTTTTCGGTTTAGCATATTGTGCCCAGTTTTAATGCTTTTTTGCGAGAGAGCGTTCAGCATTAGGCCTAAGAACGATCTGTTGTCTAATAATCGCAAGCATACCTGAGCACCGAGAGTTCACCGACCTAATTAAAGCAGGCCTAGCCTACAACTGTTAGCATGACATGTGCTGATTTCTGCGACTTTGTGCCCAGTGTTCTGGAACTGCTTAACGCACATAAGTAGGCCCTATAATTATTAAGTATAGGCCTAAGTTTAGAATAAATTCTGCTCTCCGGTAGCAGACCTATGAGCCTACGATACCTACGAACTTCCCTCAATTTTGGGCTCATAATGCTTACTCTAATGACTCGTAATGAGCCTATAGGTGACTGGAGTTTGAAATGCTCCTTCTTGAGGTTGATTCTTGTCTTACATTTACGCTATAAAATCATGTATTTTCATGATTTGTCTGAAATTATTAAGGACCTTTTAGTAGATTGTAGGCCTATAATTATGTAGATTCTATACTGGGCTGACAAAACTTTTGTCACATTATGCGCTTCTGTGGATTGTGTAATTAAATTGGTAATGACACATCGAGTGGCTGAAGGCGTCCCGGAATGGCAAAATCAAAAGTTGGCAGCCCTAACTTGTTTTGACTGCACATAGGTTCTTTCATAACTGCACAGATCCAATTAGAACTGCACATTTTGTGTAGGAAAACTGCACGCTAAAATTTTAAAGCTCTGCAACCAACAGTAGGTTATAGGCCTAACTGGCGCTTTATTGTTTTTTTTTAATGAATCGAAGGCATCTGCGTAAACAATAGATCTATAGACAGTGGAGGCGCTACGCCGGGGCATGGCAGGGCAAATGCCCTGGTAAAAAAACCTTTGCCCTGGTCGTTGCCCTGGCAGAAATTTTGCCTTGCCAGAATTTATTTTGTTCGAGCATTATTGCTTCGTACTGTTCACATCCGTCCGTCCGCTCTTTGGCATGTCAAAAATTCTGGCAGGGCAAAACAGGGACGTCATTTCAGTTTTTTTCAGGGGGGGGGGCAAAACTTAGTTAGCTTATGTTTCGTATTTAGTATATATATATATATATATATATATATATATATATATATATATATATATATATATATATGTGTGTGTGTGTGTGTGTGTGTGTGTGTGTGTACAAACTGCAAGCTGGCGCGAGCCAGTGTTCCATGATGTCCGCGTACTTATAATAATATTCTTTACTGAACAAAAATTAATCCGGTTGACAGTCTGACAGAACGCATCCGGTTACATTGTACAGTTATGCAATTGAAACAAGTCCTAAGAACGCATATTACATAAGACATAAAATCCTCTCTATATACTGACAGAACAGACAGCCTGAAATACACGGCGCTAATAGCAGCCTACAGATCACGTCCCCCCTACGGGGCTCGAACTCTGGCCCGCTGTTCTCCATGCCAGTGTATTGTATTATATTTACACATTTACATAGCGCCTCTCACATAATGACTATTCAGAGGCTCGTGTTATCCAATGCGCTATCGATTCCCACTATAATTATTGTCACATTGTCACTTAATAGAATTAGGTTTCTATGGAGTTGTTTATAGGCTACATGCAAGAATTGAAAAAAAAGGCTACACTATATAAAATTCTGTCAACAGTATATGATAACTTAAATGTTTCACTAAAACAAGGGATATCGTCTTTGCTTCAGTCGACCAAAATCATCTATAACTTACTGTTTCAATTTTCAAGTTTTTTGCATCTTCCTGAAGGCATGCAATGACCAGCAGATCACTATACAGTATATATTCACTCAGTCGTTGGTCACCACATTTGTTCCTTATGTAGGTCTTTACTCTCTTCATGCAGCTAAACAGCCGTTCGTTTTCAACTGATGTCACAGGCAAGGTCAGGACAAGGTCGATAACTTTCAGCAGCTCACTGAAACCCTGTGGAAGATGACTTAGACTGACTCGAACATCGTGAATGGACAGAATGGTCATAGAGTAACTTGTACTTACCATCACACCTTTATACAGCTGCTAGCGACTATAGGCCTACTGTGACTTGGAAACAATCAGAAAAGAACTTAAAAGGCAAAGCAGAGCACTCTCTGTAGGCTATGATTTATCAATTTAACTTATTTGACATTCACTAATAATCCTCTATATAGACAATTCAATATCAGGTCTCGAAATGAACTGATCTTGGTTCTGTGACGAATATCTTTCTTTTCCTTCTGGCTAGGATTAATCCCTCGCTGTGGAGGGGTCTGCAGCCACTCGGATCCTTTGTCTGTGATTCTGTGACTAATAATATATCTATATCTATAAGAAAGGATGTACGTATATTTATTTGTCCGCGATGCACGCTCACAGTTTTTGAGCTTTTCACTCCAAACCTTCACTACTGTGTAGGTCTCGGCATGATACACTAAGTTGAGAGGTTGGCGATTCTCTACCACAATGGGGGCCAGGGTGGGGAGCGAAACCCCCCAATTTTTTTCTCAAAAAAACCCAGCTATTGATTTGAATTTTTTTTCCTAGATAGAGGTCCATCAGAACCCCGGATCAGTGGTTGGCAAATCTCCACCACCAGGGGGGGTCAGGGTGCGGGGGTCAAAACACTAATTTTCGCTAACAATTTTCATTCGCTTGCCACGTATAAAAGCCGTCATTTGGAGGGGTGGGGTGGAGGGGGATGGAGTGGAAGGTAGGGTGGGGGTGGTGGGGTGGGAGGGTGTTGGGGTGGAGGGGGTGGGGTGGGGGGGGAATTTTTGTCAAACCCAAATTTCTCCGGTGGCGTACTGGTATAGAGGTCGCAGTGTGGTGGGGTGTTGTGTGGTGGGGTTGTGGCCGGAGCGGGTCAAATCCTAAATTTCCCGGGCAACGCCGGGTACCCCAGCTAGTATACTATATAACTATTCTTATACTCCCACTCCCAAAGCTCACTCAGAATACTATGTAGTCTACTGACGCACAAATATACATAATAATATATGTATATAAATATATAATATCCAACACGTTATATATATCCAGCTGTCTTAATCAATTTTCCTATCCCCTAACACTTAATGCGTCCAGTCTGATAAATTAGTCGTCACATTCCTACTCAGACCACCTCCGCTCCGGCTTTGGCATATCTGTCAACGACATCTGTTTTCAGTGGAATCGGGCCCAGAGTAGGCTAAGGTTTCCAGTATCGGTGTCCACAATGCTCGCTATATATCATTCTGCGAGACTTAGAAGTCGCCTAGCTTGCTGACCCTCCAAATAGGGTCAAAGTCAGCCTTTCGCCGGATTAGGATGTACAGTATGTATATATGGACCTCGGTATAGATAGGGAGGAAGCTCCCTCCCTTTCATCATCAGGATTTACGGCCCTGACTTGTACATTGTTGACCTCTCTAGGGGTGCTCTGCAATTTTAGCTATTTTCAAATTTAGCACACGAGATACATTCAATCTCTTGGGAGTTTTCTGTCGCTCTATGAAACCGCTGTGTGCAAAGTTCTGACATCTAATTACAGTGACCACAGATACAAGTAGTAGACCTAATTGGTCTTCCGATGTCCTAGATTCCTAGTGAAAAATAAAGATATCTTATTTTCAATAAATGAGAAAATGCACAGATATGCATATAAAAAATTGTTTTTTCCCTCAAATTCAGGGGGGCAAATGCCCCCCCTGCCCCCCCAAATGACGTCCCTGGGGCAAAAGTTCTGGAAGGACAAAATTTTGGCAGGGCAATAGTTCTGGGATATAAAAATTCTGTCAGGGCAATATTCGGGCAGGGCAAAATTCTGCCAGGGCAGTAGCCTATAGTTATGGGAGAAAAAAATTCTGTGAAGACAATATTCTCGCAGAGCAAAAGTTCTGGCAGGAAAATTTCTGGCAGGGCAAAAATTCTGGCAGGGCAAGATTCTGACTGGGCAAATGTTCTGGCAGGTGAAGAATATGGGGGGGGGGGGAATTCTGGCAGGTCAAAATTCTGACAGGGCAAAAGTTCTGGCAGGAAAAATTCTGGCATGAAAAAAATCTGACAGGGCAAAAATCTGGTAAGGAAAAAATTCTGGTATGAAAAAATTGTGGCAGGGTCAAAATTGTGGCAAAGCAAAAGTTCTGGAAGGAAAAAATTGTGGTATGGCAAAATTGTGGCAGGGCCAAAATTGTGGCAGAGCAAAAGTTCTGGAAGGAAAAAATTGTGGTATGGCAAAATTGTGGCAGGGCACAGGTTCTGGCAGGGAAAAATTGTGGCAGGGTAAAATTTCTGACAGGGAAAGGGAAAAATTCTGGCATGGAGAAATATTTTCATTGCAGGGCAAAAGTTCTGGCAGGGAAAAATTGTAACAGGGCAAATTCTAGCAGGGAAATTTCTGGCAGAGCAAATATTCTGGCAGGGAAAAATTCTAGAAGTAAAAAATTCTGGCAGGGCAAAAATTCTGGTAGGGCAAAAGTTCTGGCAGTGAGAATTCTGTGGCTGTTTATCCACATTGCCGTTTACAACTATAGCCGCATGGGTTTAACTGCCGCTTTATTGTTTTTGAAATGAAGCGTTAGCAAATTGTGTGTAGCCTGAACAAGAAACCTATAGGGCCTATTCAACAAGGCTTTTTAACGTGCAGTTGTACACAAAATGTGCAGTTCTAAATGGATTTGCGCAGTTGTAGAAGCACTTCTGTACAGTTAAAACATGCAAAAAAGACCATTGTCCTGCGATTGGAAGTAATTTACCATGGAGGATTGGAAGAAAAGAATGGGTTGTGCAGTTCTAAAAATTCCTTTAAAACAGCCCTGCTATACAACTTAGTTACTTTTTTTGCTGTGGCATTCATGGCGAGCACGGTAGCGCCAAATTATAGGCCTATAGATGTAATCCCGTACGCGCTATCGAACACGCGACTTACCCTCTGCCCTGGTTACTTGTATGACTGCCCTGGCTATGCCCTGGCTACAAAAAAGTGTCTCGCGCCGCCACTGAGCATTCTGCGGGTTGTCCAAACCATAGGCCTAGGCATTTTATCTAGTCGTTCAATAACAGCTATAAATTATAGAAACTGAAACACGAAATTACCGAAGTATCAACCGATTTCGTTATTTCTGTTAGTTTATCGTATTGATTTATGCCAAAGGTCAACTGTGTGGAGAAATGGAAATGTAGAATACCGGTACATTTTATGATCAAGCAGTTGATATAATTGTTTAATTGTTCTGTTTAAACAAGTGCAGCCGAAAGCGGAAGATATAGCCTATGGAACAAATTTCCGTCCAGTACAGAGGTAAGATTGACTTCTATTTCTCTTATTATACCCCTTTCAACATGGCTTTCAAACAGAACACTCAACCTTTATGTCATTACTGGATATACAAGACAAGATATCTCATGCTATGGATAATAATGAATATTCCATTGGCATTTTTCTCGACTTAGCTAAAGCTTTCGATACCGTCAGCCATAATATCCTGTTAAATAAACTTGAGAATTATGGGATGAGAGGTATCGCACTTACATGGTTTACAAATTACTTATAAACAACCGCCACCACCAAGTCTCATGGAATGGGAAATTATCCCGCTTCCAAAAAATTGTTTTTGGGGTCCCCCAAGGCTCAATCTTGGGTCCTCTTTAATTTCTAATATACATTAATGACCTCCCTAGCTCTGCAACTTTTTTACATTATATCCTATTTGCTGACGATTCGAATGCTTTTTACTCCCATCCCTCTTATGAACAGCTAATTAAAATAGCAAATAACGACCTAGAAATGGCCAGTGAATGGTTCAGAGCCAACAAGCTTTCACTAAATATTGCAAAAACCAGTTATATAATTTTTAGATCTAGTAAAAAAAACTTGCTCCACCTCCTGGTAGTAACTTGCTAATTGATAATATATCAATACCGCAAGTATACTCATCTAAATTCCTCGACCAGCACTTAAAATGGAATAAACACACAGCTGAGATTTCAAAAAAATTAAAAATATATAGGCATAATTCACAGAATAGCCTATCTCCTTCCACCTAATGTACTAAAAACATTATATTTTACACTTATACACCCATACCTAAGTTACTGCAATCTCATTTGGACATCTACATATGACACTCACCTAACTAAGCTAAATAGACTGCAGAAAAAAGCCATAAGAATTATTACTAAATCTCCCTTTAATGCTCACACTAGCCCCTTATATCAACAATTGAACGTGTTAAAAATATCCCAAATTAAATTCATCCAAACTAGTACATTTATGTATAAGTATGACAACAACCTTCTTCCACTTGCATTCTCATCCTATTTTAGACCTATCTTATATGCTAAAGGCATTAGAAATAATAGAGCCTACATGAGTGTCTTTGCAAAAACGAACACTAGAAAGTTTTCTATTAAGTATCAGGGTCCTCTTTTATGGAATAACATACCGGAAAGTATTCGTGCATCCAGGAGTCTCGCTCAGTTTAAAATCCAAATCCGTGCATACACATTAAAAAATGCAAAATGAACTCCTTTATTTAACCTATGTTCATGTTTATTTAGTATTATGTTTTTGATATATGTTTTGAGGGAAAGTATCCCGTTGCTACTGTTAATTGCTTTCAAAAGCACCGCCATTAATTAATATTGCATCTGCTTTTTATTTTCTATTGTTACCACAATGAATTTTTTGGTAAATAGGCCCCACAAGCGGGATCATTCCCTTCGGGTAGCCTATTGGTTCTGCCACACTCAGTATTGGTTGCTCACCTGTCCATATCATCGCAAATGTTAACTCGCAATCACTCTCTGTGTGTACTATCCTGTAAGCAAAATTGTCTGCTTGTCTTTGTTTTTTTGGTGGATCAATAAACCAATTGAATTGAATTGAATTAATAGGCCTACTTAAGCAACAATGTTTTATAGCGTTATAAACACTTCGGCGATAACACTTGAAGCGGAAGCAGTGGTGGCGCCAGAGGTCGAGTGGGGCTGTGTCCCCACCACCCCAAATGCGGTGTCACGACAACAGTACTGGTTCACGGACAACTGGTTCACGCACGACAGCTGGTTCACGACAACTGGCTCACGACCAAATGCTCACTGCGATTTTTTTACGCCATGGTTATTGTCGCTAAAAGAGAATAGAAGTTGGAATGATGCTTGTAAAAATTGAAGATGGATACACGAAACAATCGCGTTGCTAGGTAGAAGCTGGATTGATGAAAATACTTCAATTTTAAATATAAGTCGGATTTAGAAAACTATCATCATCATCATCAACATCCTTAGGCTCAATGACCGTAGGAGTCCGACGCCACTCTCTGTCTGAGTCTGTCTCGCGCCATGTTGCCCAGCTTCAACTGGTCCGGTCAGCAGGTCTGCTCCATACCATTAACATCTTGGAGCAGCTAGACCACCTTGTCTGATTGAAGAGAATATTGGGAGAGAGGCATGAAGGACAACCTGGGTCAATGCCCGTATGTGTCCCACGCTCTCCCCAGACTCTCTCCACTGGTCTGTCCTGATCGGCCTGTGCATGTCAGCTCCACATCATGACACCTTGAAGCATCTGGGTCGCTATGTCACTTGTGTCGTGGTTTTTGCGGATTCCAAACGTCTTGGTCTTTTCCTGCCAGCGTATCGCCACCCATCTGGCAAACCTTCCTCCTTTTGTCCGGGCTTAGGACCGGGTGTAAAGGTTTCAGATTACCCCCTCCTAAACATTACCCCCCTGCAAACTGTAAATTGCATCAATCATCGCATTTATTGCACGAAAAATATCAAAAAATTTAGCCCGCTTCTTGTTTTGATCTGAAGATTTTCATCCGTCATCCCACTTCGTGGTTCGTTATCAATATTTTCATTTGTAACTAAAATACTATTCGACGCTGAAGTTTACATGGAGAAAATGGCTTCGAGGCTATTATTTTTTTCGGATCAAAATATTGATAGAAAACCACGAAGTGGGATGACGGATGAAAATCTTCACACCAAAACAAGAAGCGGGATGATTTTTCTGATTTCTTTAGTGCAATAAATGCGATGATTGATGCAAATCTAGTTTCCGGGGGGTAATCTGAAACCGGTTTCAAGTTACCGGGGGGTAATGTTTAGGAGGGGGTAATCTGAAACCTTTACACCGGCACAGGGACGTTGTTGGTTCCCTGTGGCGGAGGATGGATGCAGTTTAACGTCGTGCCCAGGACACAGAAAACTATGGCGTCTAAAATTGAAGCTGTTTTCATGAGAACAATTTCACTTGAAACAAAAGTGGAGTTGGATGTATGAAAATGTTCTTACTTAACATGAAGCTGGATTGATAAAAATCTTCCACCTAAAATTGGATCCGGATCGCTGAAAATAACGTTGGAATAACAGACACCGGAACAAGTATTTTTATACCCGAATTGGAAGCTGGATTAAGGTAGACCTATTTTATATGTGAAGTGGAAGCTCGATCAAGGTTATTTTATATCTGAAATGGAAGCCAGACTAATGATAAAACGATTGAGAAATGGACGCTGGATAAAGGTATTTTATATGTTAAATAGAAGCTGAATTAATGATAAACACTTGAGAAATGGAAGCTGGATTAATGATAAAACGCTTGAGAAATGGAATCCGGTTTAAGGTATTTTTAATACCTGAATTGGAAGCGGGAATAAGGTATTTTATATGTGAAGTGGAAGCTGGATCAAGGTTATTTTATATCTGAAATGGAAACCAGACTAATGATAAAACGCTTGACAAATGGAAGCTGGATTAAAATATTTTTATATCTTAAATAGAAACTGGATGAAGGTATTTTTATGTCTGAAATAAAAGATGGATTGATGGAACATGCTTGATTGATTGACGCTTGATAAACGAAAGCTGGATAAACGGTTTTACAGCTTAAATGGAAGCTGGATGCATGTTGAAATACATGAATGAGAATCAACAATCCAGTTTCCATTTCTCAAGCGTTATTTTCGTCAATCCAGCTTCTATCTCACCTATAAAGAACCTTTATCCGGCTTCCATTTCTCAAGCGCTTTTCATTTTTCCAGTTTCTATTCAAGATATAAAATTACCTTGATCCAGCTTCCATTTAAGACATAAAAATACATTAATCCGGCTTCCATTTCAAATATAAAGTACCTTAATTCAGCTTCCATTACTCAAGCGTTTTTCATTTATCCAGATTAATTTATCCATCCAGCTTCTATTCATCAAGGAGTTCGTTTGATGAATGTAGGACATTTCCCCCTGAACAAGCCCACCGGAAAAGCCCCCGGACAAAACACCCCTTTCCTGTGCAAATAGCCTGTTTTTTGCAGTTAATTGATAAATCGAACTTCATCAATCCAGCTTCTATTTAAATGCCACCAATTGTTTTTATCAATCCAACTTCTATTTAGATAATAATGATTTTTCATCAATTCAGCTTCCATATAGAGAAAAAATCGTTACGTCCGTCCATCTTCTTTGTAAATAGCAAAAACATTGTCATCAATACACCTCCAATTTTCATCCAGCTTACGCTTGTCAAGCGTTCAGTTAATAAATCCAGCTTCTATTTCACCTGTAAAGGAACCTTTAGCCAGCCGATATTTTTCAAGTATTCGAGCATTCAAGTTTACTTTTCATCAATCCAGATTCCATTTATGAAAAAATTCATCTCATCTGTCCAGCTTGGACAGATGAGATGATCCATCATCATCAACCCAGGTCCAATTTAATCAAGGACATTTTCATCAATCCAGCTTCCAATTATAATTTTTTATTCGTTTCGTTAGTCCATCTTTTATTTAAATAGCAACAATTGTATTTATCAATCTAACTTCTATTTAGATAACTATTATGTTTCATTAGGCCAGCTTCAATGTTAGGTAAAATATCATTCGTTTCATCAACCCAGCTTCTATTTAAACAGCAACAGTTCTTGTCATTCACACTTCTATTTGAATAACAATAAAATTATTATTTTCATCAATCCAGTTCCAAGTTAAGCAAGAATTATTGTCATTCCAGCTTCCATTTGAGCAAGAATATTGTCATAAATCCATCTTCCATTTATACAAGAATATTGTCATCGATCCAGCTTCTATTTAAGAAACAATATTTTCATCACTCCAACTCCAATTTAAGCATGAATATTTTCGTCAATCCAGCTTCCGATTGAACAAGAATATTTCGTCGATCGGGCTCCAATTTAAGGAGAAACATTTTCATCAATCCAACTTCCATTTAGGCTACAATGATTTTGTATAAATCCGACATCTATTTATCGAGAATTCTTTTCAGTAATACTTGTTTGCGACCAACAAATGTGTTTTTAACTTAGGACCGCCATTCAGAGGATTACCACTTATACGCAATTTATGTTCTACACTTTTTGTCCTAAGCTGGGGGTAGTTGCCGTGGGGGGGGGAAGTTGTTCTTGTGGGTTTTGTCCGGGGGAGTTGTCCATGTGGTTACTGTCCTATATTCATTTTCATATTTCCAACTTCTCTTTTAGCGGCAATAACTTGCAGGGACTAAAAAAGTCGCAATTAACATTTGGTCGTGAACCAGTTGTCGTTGAACCAGTTGTCTGTGAACCAGTTGTCGTGAGTTGTGGAACCCCCAAAAAGCGGCTCAGCCCTCCTGTTCAATTAGTAGCAGCAGTCATGAGCAAAAGCGGGAAATGTTCATGACCTTCTTAGTAATAACGAAACTAGACAATGACCAAAGGCAACGAGATCAAGCATACATTGTAATAGCATAAAGTGCTTATGCTAATAGAACGCAGATATTATTATGTCATACATGCCGCCGACCCGTGATGAGGTTAAGTGCACCATGCGCGGCCCGCCGGTGTAAAGGTTTCAGATTACCCCCTCCTAAAAATTACCCCCCTGCAAACTGTAAATTGCATCAATCATCGCATTTATTGCATAAAAAATCGGAAAAATCATCCCGTTTCTTGTTTTGGTCTGAAGATTTTCATCCGTCATCCCACTTTGTGGTTTGTTATCAATATTTTCATCTGTAACTAAAATACTAATCGCCGCTGAAGTTACAATATCCAACTCAGCACCACGCCTTTGGAATGATCTGCCTGCTGAGTTCCGATCCTTTTCAGTTCCTCCTCCATCATCACTAATCACACACCATCACCTTCCTCAGGCTCCTCTATCCATCACACCTCGGGCCTTTCACTCGAAACTAAAGACACTCCTTTTCAAGAACTCTTATCCTGTCTCATCTGATCCTCCACCCTCCAATTTCCGGCTCAGACGACACCCACCTTAGTAGCTGTTCCACCCCTCTGATCCTACGGTACCTCGACCCGGACCACCATGGACTACTCTTATGGACAACCCTTTCGACTCAACGCATCTGATCCTGATCCTATGGTAACTCGACCTGGACCACCACGGACTACTCTCACGGACAACCCTTCTAACTCAACGCAGCGCTCGTGAATAAGCCGGTGCCCCGCGCTTGGCTTTCCAGTGGCGCTTTAGAAATTAGGAGATTACGATTACGATTACGATTAAAATGGAGAAAATGGCTTCGAGGCTATTATTTTTTCGGATCAAAATATTGATAACAAAACACGAAGTGGGATGGCGGATTATATTCTTCAGACCAAAACAAGAAGCGGGATGATTTTTCTGAATTTTTAGTGCAATAAATGCGATGATTGATGCAAATCTAGTTTCCGGGGGGTAATTTGAAACCGGTTTCAAGTTACCGGGAGTAATGTTTAGGAGGGGTTACTTGAAACCTTTACACCGGTGTCACAATATAAAGTCTCCCCGATACAATGTCTCCCCGAAATAGAGGCTCCCTCTGGCTGAAGCTCAGTATTGGAAGAAATTTGTTCATGTAAAAGTAGGCTTACAGGCCGCTTATATACATCTTGTTGAATAATGTAGCAACGTAAACTAACGGTTTAATCTGCTCATCCATCAATCTTATGCGACTGTATAGCCCATTTCACGCTGAATGGGGGAGACTACTTCGTGGACGGATGAAATATTCTATATTTCAGAATATAGGCTACTCTCCGGGGCGAAATTGTTCTGGAATAGACCCGCCCAGGGAAAATCTGTTTCGAAATAAAGTCTCGGGGGGACTTTTAAGGGAGACTGTCACGCGACACCAGCTGATCTAAACCAGCTGATCGAGGGACCACGCTAGCTACTGCATTTGGAAATGGGGTGTTCAATTAGTAGCAGCAGTCATGAGTGGAGACTTGGGTGATGATCGTCCCAGAGGCCCCGAAGTTTGTGTTGGAGGATGGAGATGCCTATTTCCCCCCAATATTTCCGAAATATTTTTGTACATTTCTAGAGTGCTATCCGCTTTTTATCCATACTAACAGAACAGACAACCTGCAATAATTGTATTAGGCCACAGTCAACACACACACCCGCCCCTCAGGGACGGGTCATGTTCGGCTTTTTGGGGAAGCGGGGTGGGGTGGAGGGTTGCCGAAAACCCGAAATTTAGCGGTCAACGCTGGGCAGCCTACCCCAGAGGAGTAGTGTTGAAAACCCTAAATTTCCCGGACAACGCCGGGTAACACATCTAGTGTGCTTATAAACTCGAACCAAACAATAAGAAAACGTTAAATTAACGCCAACATGCTTACCAGTGCATTATTCATCTTAATACAGAAGAAATGATGCATAAAAACGCAAAATATGTGGGTGATGCAAAACTTTTTCACACCACTGTATATATGCATACATGCATACATGCATACATACATAATTTTAAACATACAGGTTCTAATAAACATACAGAATCTAATATTTTGCCCATGCATAAGTACACGTTTGTAAAAAATTGTATTATTTCGAGGTGCATTCATATATTTTAAACCTAAATATACCATTTTGTGCAGAAGTGAATGCTCTATCCACAGGTATATTACAAGTTATGAAATCTCAAACCAAACCCCAAATCCAGGGGGTGGTAACCACCTCCCTCTGATAGTCCATGTCACAAAAAAGCTTGGTAGCCTGAGGGCTAATTGTTAAATTATGGCATCCCCATGGCTTCCTGTTCAAGCTAATCATGATATTATGCAAAATCGATTGCGGTGTTAATATGAGTCTATTTGCGTTTCAGCTTTACGATCTTCCACTCGAAATATTAGACATTATCTTACAGAAGTCCTATTTTCATTGTGTATTGAATTCATCAGCAAGGCAAAGAGACGAAGAAGCTATCAGGTCTCTCATATCGGTAGACGTTTTCTTCTATCGAAGAATTGTCAGACAACGGTTTAGGAGGACAATCTGGCGTTGTTTCAAAGGTGAGCTGTATTACTGTCAAAGACTCAAATGATTTTTGTCGACCACAAGTGATTGCACATAAATGGTAGTGTAGTGGGTATCCTGATTTCTTTGCAGCCGGAAGGCTGCAGGTTCGAATCCACCTCAAACCGCCTCGTAGGGACCTTGGGCAAGTCCTTCACTCGCAATTGCTCAGCGCATCGGCGTGAAACTCCGATAATGTGTCTGCGCTGTAGTCTGGAGGGCTTCTGAGTAGCAATCTTAAATGGACTCTATAACAAGTGCACATACATACATACATACATACATACATACATACATACATACATACATACATACATACATACATACATACATACATGCATACATACACACACTGATAAAAATTCTAATCTATTGTTATCTGATAAAGCCAGAGTGCCATTATGGTGACGCGAATGATCAGCTAGTTATCCAGACTTCTGACTAAGTAAGAGCAATAGCTTTAAGCAGGTGTCGCGTGACAAAGTCTCCCCTAAAAGTCTCCCCCCGGAGACTTTATTTCGAAACAGATTCTCCCCCTCCCGGAGGATCTGTTTCAGAATAAATTCGGCCCCGGAGGCTATATTCTGAAATAAAGTCTCCGGAGGGAGATAATATTTCATCCCCTCTCGAAACAAAGTCTCCCCGGGGAGACTTTATTTCAGCGCGCGATTTCATAGAGTCGCGTCATATTTATCAATACCAATAATTATATGTCTGAATGTGTGTCCGTCTGTTTGAATATTCTTTTGAAACTCTGAATGTGTGTCCGTCTGTTTGAATATTCTTTTGAAACAATTTATAAAGCGTTCTCTTGCGAATTTGTAGGTCAACGCGATTGTTTTCAACTGACAATTCACTTTAGTACTTGAGATACGGATATTCTAAAATTCGATGTGGTAATTATTACCACAAAATTGAGACGCTCTTTCACCGTTATATCATAGCGCCATTGCTGTGACGTCATCTCGCTTAACGGAGGCGGACCTAAGCATGGGTTTAAGCGGAATCATAATAAAAATAAAAATAATGATAGTATGAATGGATCACCGCAAAATAAGAATAAGTTAATGACAATAATCATGAATAATATATATCGTCTCGTATCTGGACATTTATATAGCGCTCCTCGCAATTTTGACTATTCAGAGGCGATCTCAGTGCATTATAAACACCAGGGAAAAGATTTTAAGAGTAACTATTTCAAGCAGCGAGTAGACCCAGGCAATAGCTTTTACCGTAGGGGAGCTAAGGTCATTCAAAGCAGGGCATATGGTCATATTGTTATTGATATTATTGGTCAGTCAAAATTCTTTTCATAAATCCAACTTCTATTTCATCAAGACTTGTTTTAGTCAATCCATCATCTATTTCATCGAGAATTATTGTCATGATTTAATCACGAAACAGCTAGCAAACAAGAGCCTGAAATGTGCTCTAGTCGAAATCAAAAGCTAAAAATACGACGCTCCCCAGACCCAGTCGGTAGGCCTATTGGCTTCGTGCATTCAGCACTGGCAGCTTCGCGCCGTCGGCTCTGGTAAAATGAGCACCCTCACGAAAAATCTTCTAGTTGCGCCCCATATAGGTTCTGTTCGTATTTAAATGGTCACGGTGCGTGAAAATTGGATTAGGTAGGCCTTATTTGCATTTAGACGAGATAGGCCACTTAAGCTGACTATTATTTTCAATTTGCTTCGCAATTAAATTTCGCTGATGGTAATAATAATAATAATAATTATAATATAATATTATTGTGATGTTATAAAAACCGTGATCTGTGATGCCATTGAGAAGTGTTGTTCGATTTTGTCTTTCTAAGATTTCTATGAAAACACCAGGAAAAGATCTGTGATCATTAGAAACAACAGAAATTATCTCCTTGAGCATATTCAACCAAATGACGAGTTCATCGCCTTACTGTTGTCTCTCGATTGCCTAGCGCAAGAGCAAAGCCGTTTCATTGAAAGACAGCGTTCAAATCGAAATAAAAACGCTGAACTTCTGAGAATCACGAGATCCTTCAACGAGACAAAGTTATCAAATTTCGTCAAGTGTCTTCGGCAAACCAACCAGAAGATGGTAGCAAGGATCATAGAGAACGGAGGAGGTAAGCTTATAGAGTATAATGTCTATTTTATAATTATTAACTAACACAATTTGCTTTACCCTACAGTAATGCCAATATTGTAGATAATATTACGCAGGCTAGATAGCCTACGTAATATTATCTACAATATTGGCATGACAATTTTATCGCATATCATCGAGACCATTCTTACCTTGATTGACTTCCTAAAATAATAATGTAATATCATGTCATGTAGGCCTACTAGCAGTTTCATAGCCTACTTTAATTATCGCACCGAAAGTAGGCTACAATTTTTCAAAATAGGAGAAAACCAAAAAGGTCATAAGGGGTTCTTTGTAAAATCCTCAAGGTACGCTATTAAACCACCCTGATTACTGGTAACGGTCACTATATGAAAAGTCATTTCCCTAGAGAAACCGTAGTAGCAGTTATTTCAAAAAGATGTTTTGACTAAGATGCATGTCAACGTTTTTTGGAATAAATTCAGTATGAACCAAAATTTAACATAGGCTACCTAACTTGACCGGGTCGTAGGACTACTGTTCCAAATTGCTTCGCGATATTCCCTGGAGAATCGATTTCTTTTGCGTAATTAGGCAATTGCGTTCTCTCGACTCGCATTTTCTTCTGCAGGTGAAAATTGTCTGTACCTCTGAATCACAAACTGTTTATCACAAACATGGAGAAACCTCTTCAGGCGCTTTGCATCTTAAAACAGAGTAGACGCAGCCTACACAGCGTTTCATGTTCGCTGCCCTGGCTTTTGCTGCTAACAAATCCTTATCACAACGTATTTTGTGCTTTTACGCGAATTCACTGTTCTTTCTAACAATGTGCAATTACGATATTCACTTGACAAAATGTCTTATTGGTAACGTGTGGTCAACTAGAGACACGTATGAGGAAGTAGTCGAACCTGTAAACTGCATTTTTACTTTTAGAGGTAATCAAAATTAAAATTCGTCGTGCAAGCGGTACAACGTCCTTGGAAGCACAACAGCTTCATCAAGCAATTGAAGATTTTCTAAACAGAACCAAACCGAGGTTGCATATAACCGATAAAGTGATCAGTCAATTATGGGATGAAGACATAGAAATCCTCAACTCCCAATTGGACAGACAGAGTGTGGTCGTTTGGATCTGGTGTCATTCACAAACAGCCCTGGAAAATATTAAAAGACGGTACAAATCGAATCAGCTGAAAGATGTCTTTGAAATTATTCAACCATCTTTTTCAATGGTGATCAACATCGAACAGAATCAATTCAAGAAAACCGTTGGCAAGTTTGGCAAATAAATCACAGAGAAACATTAGCTATAGGCTAGTATTCAATGCATCGGCATTAGATTAATGACTGACTAGCATAGCGCATGTTTAAAACATCGATAGGATGTCGAAAAAGACAAGAACATGCCGAGAATTTATGTGTAGAGAGTAAAATTAAATGAAAGCAGAGTTCCTGAAAAGAGTCTCACAAGAGTTTTTCTAGTGGCAAGAAACTGGTCTTAACAAGATGGAAGAGGGATGACCCTACATAGTGGTAAAGCTTCTCATGGAGTGTTTACATATTCTACTTTAAGTGAAATTATTACAGAAGAAACTAAAAGGTGAGATTGGAAGATAAAATGATATACATTGTGCACATGAAAATGGTAGGCCTACAGAAGAATTGATGTAAAAGACTATATTCAAACACTAATGACAGGGACAGATTGTCAAAGAAAAAGCAAATAATGAAAGTGTTGCAAATGAGCAGTAAAAAGCAGGTGCTTTATGAAAGTTAAGACGTCGGTTCCTAATTAAGGAAGCAGTAAACACCAGTTACAGTCAAACCAGTACGACAGACACAACAAAACAGACAACGAACAGCAAATCAAGTCAATAAATGGAAAACTTAGAAGGATGCATTATGTTTATTTTCGCAAAATCCCATTGTTATGGTACTAAGTGATTTCTAGCTGATATCCAAAAGACGAATTCGCTGGATTGGCAATCATAGTGGCTCTCACAAAATAATAGCAAATACATCGATTAGATGATTTACGTAACCAAAAGAATCCAATTCCATTGGTATTTATACCAACAAAAATACTTAATGAATAATGGCAGCTAGTTTTTAGTACTTTAATAATTTAATTTTTGCTATATTTCTGATAGACATTGGACGGCAAAATATTTGCCAGACTTATTTTGTTTGTTACCGTAAAAATAAAAAAAATAAATAAATAATGACAAAACATAGTCACAAGGATCGATTGTCCTATTTTTAAAAAGAAATACTTAAATACTAGAAAAATCAACACAAATAGAATACAGATAATAATATTGGACCTATTGTGTCAATTTGCGCATGCATAATTGCTTTTTAGTCGTGTGTCCTACGTTCGTCAACTTCACACAGAGAATCAGAATACGAGGAAAAAATCATGTGTGGGGAGTTACTAAACTGCTAAATGATTTCTACGTCCTCTGCCAACCGCGATCTTCTCATTCTTATCGCCATGTAATTGAGGTCTTTGAGGATCGAAATCCATTTCGTCTTCGGAAGGAAATCGAACTTAAACAGATGAACACTCCCAATGACCTTGGATCCAGTGAGAAGGAAAATTGTCTGTACGTCTCTGACTATGATGAGATGTGCGTCTGGAAGATAACAAGAGCAACAGATTATCAATGCAAAATCATCAAATGGCTGAGAACTGACTATATGCCAACTACTCTGTCAATGTCCAATGATGGTCATTTGTTGGTGGTCAATCATTCATCGGCCATTCTGATGATCTACGGATCGGACTCAGAACTTATTCGATCCATCAGGTTGCCTCCAGATTTCAAATACCCCTCCCATGCAGTGGAAACATCTATCGGGAATTTCATCGTACTTTACGTGCGGGAGGAAAAAGACGACACGAGAGAAAGTTCGCCAAATGGGAGAATGGGTGTAATGAATTGGAACTTATGTGAGTTGACCAGAGATGGACAGATGGTCATCCGCCGTTTTACTCCCACAAACGAAACACAGCAGCTGAATGATCCAAATTATCTTTCGATTGATTCATCCGATCGAGTGTTGTTGGCTGACACATCCAATAATAGAGTCATTCTCCTAGATGCCAATTTTAAATGGAATAGAGTTATTTGTCCAGCAAAAGAAGAAAAGGAAACAAGAATCCAGTTGCCAAGGAGATTGTGTTACGAAGAAGAAGTGAAACAACTGATAGTCGGAGGAATTTTTGGAGTCAACGTATACACGCTACGTTGATATCAAACTATATGAACACATTCTGACAAGTAGGCCTAGGCTTTTTATTCCAGACTATTCTCATAATAAGCTTATATTAGGCTATAGTCAGACAACATATTATATGGTATTAATTCCACTAATTCATCCGAAAACTATATAGTAATAACTTAGAGATGAAAGAAATATTTGACCACAGATTACTTTCCAAATTTGTCATAACCTGTTAGGATATTAAGCCTACGGTACGTGCACAGACACAGATTGCGCTAAGAAACGTGTTTATTGGCCGAATCTAATGGGCGAGTCTAGACAATTCCGCCGGACATTTTCCCCCCGGACTTCCTCGCCTCCTCGGAGATGCGCTTGAAAGTTCGAAGTTCAAGAATTCAATTTATCCACAGAACTTGTCTGTGTAGACTGTAGGCAGACCTTTAGCTCTTGAGCACTCCTGTTGACTCCCATGCAACTCGATCTCCGCGAAATAACAGAAAATAGCGCAATTTGGTAGTCCAGCGAATAAGTCCAGCACGTTAGTAACTTTACGTCTGCATCTCTAGCATGGACTCTGCTTAACGTCACGGCCGCTCTTGTCCATTTCAGCCATAGTTGTAAAAACGTTTTTTTCCGTTTTTTATTCTCTCCCAAAAAACGTCGTTTTTTTCTTTTTTTATTTTTCCCATCGTTTTTTATCGTTTTTTATTTTTTATTTAACTTTATTTATTCATTTACTTTCTGTTATTATTTTCCTTAATTTTAATTTTTTCTGATATTCCTTATGTTTTCCGCCAACTCTCAAGGATTCAGCTAACTAAAGTAATTATTTCATCTTTAACATCATCATTTAAGAGATAGCCTGCGTGTAGCAGGTTCCTAATCAATGCTTTCAAGGTTAAAATGCGGTTTTAGATGTAGTAAAGTCAAATTATTTACCGTTTCCGTTGTTTATCGTTTTTTTGTCGTTTTTTATTTTTTCGAAAAAAAACGACGTTTTTTACCGTTTTTTATTCCGTTTCCATCGTTTTTTACATCTATGATTTCAGCGATCTGCTGGCTGGAAATCTAATATGAAACATAGGTCTATTATTAGCTTCATACCAATCTCTTTAGCCTATAGCCTTAGACAACCACTACTACAATACGAGAAACTTAGCCTTATATAGAAGTGAGCGTGCCCGTACAAACTCTAGAAAATTCTCGACTAGATGTGCAGGTCCAGATGACTGGAATACAATACCTCCAAACCTTCGCAGAACCCCAATCTTAAGTCATTTATGCATCACTTACGTCTATGTGACTCATTGACCAGAACTGTTTGTCGGGTTCCTACCTCCAAAGGCTCCAACCCCTTACCTAGCGCTTAATTTTTCTAACTTAGTTAAGGTTTGATGTTTCATAGTTAAGGTTTTTTCTTAATTAGTTTAGATTTGATTTAGTTGTTATTGAGATTTTATGCTTTACATTATAAACTTGATGTTTAGAATTGCATATTAGGCCTATGTTGTATCGTGATGTTTAGAATAGGAACGTTCGTTTTCTTAGTTAAGATTTGATGTGTATTGATTCTGTAGACATCACAGGATATCTACGCTTATTGTAGTTAACCTGCCAACCATCTAGCATCATAAAATGTACATAGGTGACCCTACTCTGCGGGACTCTGCAGTCCTTTTTGGGCTCCCTTTTGTGACCATGAGATTACTTGTTTAGTTTGACGTGATGATAATTTGCTTACTTCTTGGTTCAATAAATTGATTGATTGATGGATTGATTGATTGATCATTAGCCCTTTAATTGTTACTTTAACAAAGAAACTTATGGGGACAGAAGAACGCTCCCTCAAGTGTGTGGTGAGGGACGGCGATGCTTATATCCTCAATATTTAAGAAATACTCATAAATATAAGTATAAATTCATACAATGCTATCCACCATATTTCCTTAACAAACAATTTTGTTAAGATGAGGGCTTAATTAAATGCTACAATTACAGTGTAAAAAAATTCATAAACAATGGGGGAACATTTATTGAAATCTTAAACCACATCTCTGAGCACTGAAGCCATGTGCAATTTTTCTAAGATGACAGCTTGAGAAGCTATTATTACAGTGTGTAAAACGTTTAAACAAATGAGGCGGGACATTGATGGAAGTCTTAAACCATGTTTTTCAACACTGAAATAATAAGAAATTGTGCTGTGATGACAGCTTAAAATACTACTAATACAGTGTGCAAATTAAAAAAATTCTAAACAATGTGAGGGGACATTTACTGAAGACCTAGACCATGTCTTTGAGCACTGAAATAATGAGTAATTTTGTCAAGATGACGGCATGA
>OX457050.1:38301009-38473509 GCA_949752735.1 Lumbricus terrestris
TTAGCCGGTGCCCCGCGCTTGGCTTTCGAGTGGCGCTTTAGAAATTAGGAGGTTACGATTACGAAACGACCTTTGCGTTATTTTGACATAGCCTTTACTTTTAATCTTCGTGCAGAATGTGCACAGTAAATTCGCAGATGGTAGAACTCTCTGCCTATCGACGCAACTTGGTCCAGATACTTTGTCCATACAACCTCTCAGCTATGTATTGGTTGGTTCCACTTGTGTGCGTACGCCTGTGCCTGCCGTTGGTGACTCTTTCAGTTTATTGCGCATTATTTTTTTTACTGTCTGTGTATCGATTCATTCAACCTGTGCCTTTGTAATGTCATTTAGCGGCATAATAAATAAGCTTATGGGCCAGCGCTGAGGTAGAGAACCTCTGAGTAGATAGCTTGAAGCTGCGCTGTGTAAATTCTCAGAATTAATGCACGAATGAATGAATGAATGAATGAATGAATGAATGAATGAATGAATGAAGAGAAACCTATAGGTCTCGATAAAGTAGGCCTATCCATAGATCCTCAATAAGACTATCTATAGAAATATAATTATATGCCACGCTGCATCAACAATTATAATTACGTAGACAGAATGTACGTCAGACCAAGAAGGCATAATAAAAATTACAAATAGGCTAAAGGTCAGCATGACACTGCATGACGTCAACATACATTTCTCAGTGAAACAGAAACGGATGTTGAAACACCGGCTCCGACTCTGAATCCCACCGTCTGCACAATAGGTTGGTCACGTGACTCATGCAAGATAACCTGTAGAATATGATTATGATTTGATTATAATTATTTTTGAGATAGACCAATAGATTAAGTAAAGAAATTTATATTAAATTTTATGGACTTAAAGGAAATTGCCTCAATCGACAGCAGTTTGCACATTTCCACGCTTATAGGGTCGAAAGGAAAGAAATTTGAGATCTAGGATGACGTAGGGTAATGATTAACCTTCTGCTAAAATAAGCTACTCAACTATACAATACAATACAATACAATACAACTTAAATTTGATAATTCCCTCCTTACAAAGCTCAGAAGTGCACATTGAAGCTCGGCATAAATTAATAGGTAGACTAACAGGCTAACAGACTAACAGGCCTGTAAGTTGAAAAGAATCGATTTAATCATAACAATTTCGTTTCTGTCTCAAAATGGTACAAAAATCCAAAATTTCGTTTAAACTTTCCCATGAAACCATTGATTTTACGTTGATGTCTGACTTATAACGAGGAACCGTTGCTTCAACTAACATTTAGGTCTACATGCAAAACGGTGAATGGCTTATTATACCCTGAATCCAACGGCTGGAGACATTGCAGAATAGCAATCGGATTGGTTGGTCCACAACACCAGTCGAAGTCCATTATTGGCTCCAGGATTAGTCGTAACGTAATTTGCTCTAGCTGAAATTCACCAGAAACTCAATCTCGCGATCGGTCGAGTGTCTCGTAAATTAAAACTAATCTAGCCTAATAGTCGACAACCGTTTACCACACGTTTGACACAAGTTTAATCCGCACAAACGAATCTGGTGATTATTAGATTTTTTGCCAAATCTCTCCAAAGCTGGTCATAAGGACCAGACATTTTGGTTTAAAAATACGCAGTGCCTTCTTGAAGAAACCTTTCTGCTTGCAAAGACAGACACTCTTAGCATAAATGCATAGATTAAGAATTATGTCGCTTCCTGAAGTTGCATTCCTTAATTATTATGCAAGTCTGAGAGCGAGTAAGATTAAAATAATTGTCAGGTTTAATGAAAATTCATGATATTATAATATTTAAGCTTAAAAAGTCACACGAAACAGACCGTTTCAGTGAGTAGGCCTAAGCTTACATGATTGTAAAATATTTTCCAGTCGTCCAATTCTCGTCTATAGGTCGACTTTGAAAGAAAAAAGGAAATTTAAAAAAATCAAAAACTGGTCTCTATCAATTAGGATTACATTTAACAGCGCCAGGTCTCGTTGGTCAAGTCAACAATCCGAGACGTCAATTTGAGAGGGATACTAAGCCTAATTATTATTGTTAAGTGTGACGAGTATTTACATGTATAATTGAACAGAAATGCGTAGGCCTACCTGGATTGAATGATAAGCAAAATCCCAGATCAGTTTTAATTTTCTTAATGGCGTCCACTGAATTACATGGCAGATTCCCAAACGAACACTGAAATATTGTTAAATTTGATTAACTAGGATAAAATATCTAAGCATATTAATCCAGTGTTTATAGGCCTATCCTGGATTTGCCACAATGTCATAGTTAAAAATAATAGCTTCCCGTTATATTAGGCTATAATAGCTGTTAGCATAATTCTAGGCCTGCATCAATAATAACTGCAACTATAACTGTTGTTGCGTGCTGGACAATGCATGATAAAGAGACTTTTATCGTTGTCAATAACTGTTGAGTGATCCAGCCCACAAGTTTAGCCTGTTTAGAAGGCTCCGTAAATGTAAAAATGATGCAGTTATTTAACAATTATTGTTTGTCATTTCAAGCCTATTAATTATAAATAAAATATAAATAGGCCTACCTAGCTATAATTAGAGCCCGTGCAATGTGAAACATAGCCTAATACGTTTAGGCTGTTTTAGTGAGACAATGTAGCCTAGTCATCTTACCTCGAGCATCATGTCGTCTATTTTAGTGAGTAAATGATTGTAAAATATTTCCCATGGAGTCGAAATCCAACTTTGAGCGCCGAGACTTTTCCCAAATTCTGAATCCCAAAACGGCGGAAAACGGATATCAGCAAACTCGAGAAGTTGCGGATCTGAAAGATTTGAATCAAATTTCAAGCATTAAAATAAGAACACAATCAACTTAAGCAGACAGCACAGCTGCAGTAGACCTAACACGTTGATAAACGCGATATAAGATAATTATTTATTAAAAGCTAGAACTGTAGGCTAGGCCTACAGTCGTCAAGGCTTGACTTGTGATATGGACATGCGTAAACTTGTAGTCTGTTATGTTAGCGTTTTTAGGCCTATTCAACATTGCATGGGTTTCAGCGTTGGTTGAATGCAAGTCGGATTGACAAAAACAATTCATGCTGCATAGAAGCCGGATTGTTTCAAATAATATAGTTAGTTGTCTGCGGACTGTGGTGGTGATCATGGTGTTGGCGGCGACGACAGCGATGATGATGATGATGATGATGATGATGATGATGATGATGATGATGATGATGATGACGATGACGATGATGACAATTAGGATACATGGGCAGTGCACCCGCAGAAGTTTTTACTGGAGGACAAACCAGTGGTCACGGTTGATTTTGTTTTAGCAAGAGATAGAAAAATTCAGAGCAGAGGATTAAGAACGTGGGTAATTTTCATAGAGATTCCTAATTTCCTAAACATCTCATTTTTTGTGCATCATTGGTAGGGCCTACCATAAGCGTTGTAGGCTAGCCTATAGTGTGAAGAAATTTGTTATTCAGACAGAATAGTTGTTAAAACTAGGTGTCAATTTCCAGGTGGTTGGCAAGTGCCTCTCTTGCCCATAATATTGTGTTAGGGCACACATGGATGATTTTGATCATTGGCAGTTTATAATTTGCAGGAAAGAAGAGAAAATTGGGTACTTTATAATTTTAATTCACCCTTTTTTCGATTTAATTTCGCCAACTTCTAGTTTGTCCAGAACCCTTTTAATCGATCCAGCTTCTGCTTAGACAAAAATTTGTTCGATAAATCCCGTTTCTATTTTGTCAGTATATATTTTTCATCAATTTTACATTGAAAATTATTCTTCATCAATCCAGCTTCAATTTCAGCAGAATGACTGCACTAACCCTAAAACTAACCCTAACCGACCCTCACGACGCCTAACCTGAGCCCTAACCGACCCTCACGCGCTAAATCCCGCTTCTACTTCGTGAGGAAATATTTTTCATCGAATTTCTATTTCTGTGGGGTCGTACACGAAACCTACATCGACACACTGAAATAAATAAAAAGGGTGAATTAAAATTATAGTACCGAAAATTGATTCATTTACCAAACGACATCAAGGCTTTTTTGCTCATAAAGAACTCCGAGCAGATGGTGACCGTAGGAAAGCGTAGAGATCGGTTGTAAGCCACTCGATAGTTGACGATGGTTGGATATGTCAGATAGTAAGATATTCGATCGCATATCTGGTAAACCATGAATCCTGTTCCGAACAGGAGAAGCATTGACCAAACAAACTTACGGATTATGGAGGCTATAATGGAGCCAACTTTATGTGATGATGGTTTGACCAGGTGAGACAAACCCACAATGGAAACTTCATCAGCAAAGATTTCCGTCCGACGTTTAATGGCCATCTTCAGGATCTTGAGAAAACTCAATCTTTCATTATCCGTAATTTTAATATCCAGCTTCTCCGTTATTTCATCCCAACATCGATCAGGTTCTGCATTTGAATCGGTCACGCATCCATCACTGATAGACTTAATCTCGTGCATTCTTGTTATTGGCTTCGACTTTGCTCGAATATTGTTCGTCAATGGTTGAATTTGTTGTGAATCTCCGCAATATGTAGACCTATCTACCTCTGTTGATAGCATTTCTCGAAGTCTTCCATGTATAGGCTACTCGAGTGTGAATGGATGGCTCATGTACACATCTGACACGAGATTCACCCTGTGTGTTAACTCGACCTGGCTCTTTTTATGGCATTTATGCGATGCTAAGCCAGCCCAAGGACTCGCGCCTAAAACGAGAGCTGGCGTGTTACTGTGTAGGCCTAGCGCTACTATATCGATTTCAAGGGCTGTCATAGTAAATAACATGGAAAACTCGATAAGTCAAATTGCGTTGTGCTGCTTTATGATAGAATATTCTGTATGCCAATAATAATATTGATTCTGGATCATGATAATAGTTATACTTCTTAGTCTAGGCAGGCAAACAGCAATAATAATTATTATAAAGTAAAATTTTAGGTACTTTTTATGTACTAAGCAAATTAAGTAAGTAAATAACATTTATTTGCATCCGACAGGCGCACATCACATTACATTTTACATAATTATTTAAAACAGTACAAATTACATTGCATGGTACTCCTACTCGGTTCCCATCGAAAATGTCGCGAAGAAAATGTCGCGGTCAAAATGTCGCGGACAAAATGTCGCGGATAAAAATGTAGCTGATGCATAATGTCGCGAATTATAATGTCGCACACAAAATGTCGCCGTTCAAATTTTCGCGTCTTGTTTTTTTTAATACGAACATTCTAGCACGAACATTCTAGTACGAACATTCTAGTACGAACATTCTAGTACGAACATTCTAGTTTCTTAATACGAACATTCTGGTACGAACACTCTATTTTTCTATACGAACATTCTAGTAGGCCTACATTCTAGTACGAACCTTCTATTTTTCTAGTACGAACATTCTAGTTTTAAAATTGCCTTCGTATTTCGTTCTTAATAGTTTAGTATTATACGAACATTCTAGTACATTATAGTACGAACCTTCTATTTTTCTAGTACAAACATTCTAATTTTAAAATTGGCTTCGTATTTCGTTCTTAATAGTTTAGTATTAAACGGTCAAAGTTTTTAAATTGTCTTCGAATTTCGTTCTTCATAGTTTAGTGTTATACGGTCGTACGGTCAAAATGTCGCGGGGAAAATGTCGCGACATTTTGAAAGGCGACATTATATATCAACGACCTTTTTATCCGCGACATTTTGTCCGCGACATTTTGACCGCGACATTTTTTTCGCGACATTTTCCATGGATACCCTCCTACTCTGGAGTCCGTGATACTTATGGACACTAGCTGTGATCTCTAGAGCACAGCACACACAAACTCGCAGTTGGAGGGCAGGGTGACTCTATAGCCGTATTTTGTACTCTAGAGTCCATGGTACCTAGCTGTCCTGTAGGTACGTGCGACTCTGGATTGCAATTTAACAAACTACAGGCGCTTGCCCGTCACTGTGTTCATTGTGCTCTCTTCTGCTCACTGTGCTTTTATTCGCCCAATGTGTAGGTTACTTTTGAAATCATTGTCATGGGCAGAGTTTGCTATGGTTTCCATTCTTGGAGGGATAAAAAAGAACTTGGGAAGAACTTGGGCTTTGTTGGGGCTGAGACTCGGTCTAGAACGAGCGGCGCCGACAAATATTTTGTCGGCCCAGAAAAGTTGGAGACTTCTTTTAGTCCTCGGGCTGAAATCTCGAAAATATACAAATTTTTCCGTACAAAAAAAGTTGATAGCCTTTCTTGCGATCGTGAACAGAATCATTTCCCCAAACAAATTTCGTGGGAGTAGGGGTGGCAAGGCTGTAGCCAGGATTTTATTTCGGGGGGTGTTTTCCAAAAAATTTTGGACGACCCTTGTTTTAGTCGACCTTTTTTAGTCATCGGAGACTTTTTAGAATTTTTCGCCCGAAAAACCTTCAGCACGGCGTAAAACGATCTAATTTCACGATTTTCGTCTTCATAAATCGCGATTTTCTCTTGTTTTTTGCATAGATGCATTATTTAATTTTTACATTTTTTTTAAATTTCGGGGGTGTTCGAACACCCAAAACACCCCCCCCCCTAACTACGGCCTTGAGGGGGTGGGCTAAGCCCGGGAAAAGATACCGTTTACACGGTATCTTTTCTTTCTGGTCTTCTTTGGGGTTAGCCCCCCAGCCACTGATAAACTCCGCCCATAATCATTGTGCTTTTTCTGCTCAATACGCTAACGTTTGCCAATGCTACTTTCTTCTGCCAACAAAAAACCTGCTGTCACTCGAGATCCTGCCTGTAACCGTCCTGGTCTCTATTCAGACCTGCATGGCTATCTGAATAAGCAAACCCGGAGATGAAGGTCGGGGCGGTGGTGTGGGCCCCTTAATTAAAAGTTTTCGTCCAAACAGGTTAAGTCGAGCAAAATATTTTCTCTTCGCATGATTACACTATAATTTTAATGCTGAATTTCAATAGCAGCAGCAGACGCTGGTAGCCAGATAATACGCATTGAAGTAGAAATGCTATATTTTAATCTTCTGCAATTTGCTTTATCCTCAATTTATCTGACGATATAAAATTGTCATGCTGGACTGGTCTTCTCGATTCTGAGCCGACTATAATGATCGGTTTTTATTACTCTATCCGTTGAAGCCACGTTCATTAGATATCGAGACAATTGAAGCTAGTATATCGACCTAAGCATAGTCAATTAACCTGTGGCCCACCCCCATGATTAATTAACCTTCCCGGCCAAGAACCATAGAAATTCCATCCAACGGTTGCTTTATGATGCACTTAACTGAACAAATATTAAATATACTCCTATAATAATTATCATACAGGCCTAAATTCTTATTTCACTCAGCCTCTTTTAACGATTATTTTTCTTTCTCCTAACTCTAAACCGCAGCTTTTGTTCGTTGTGTCGGTTGCGTCAATGAGTCTTCCATAAAGGGATAGTTGAATAGTAGTGGTACCGGTAGTAATTAAGCATAATTAATCATGCAATAAAAATAGGCTCTCTGTCTGTCTGCTATGTACAGTGTCATGCGCGACTACATAATTATTATACTTCAATTAACGAGTACCAACTAAATGGCTAGACAATAAATGGCTATAGACAATGACAAAAGGATGATGGATTGGGGACGGACGGACAGAGGGACGGACGGATAACAATGGCGGGCGGCGAGGGAGAGGGAGGGAGGGAGGGACGGGGAAGAACGGGCAGTAGTGGCAAGGATTATGACTGTGTATACTTTCCTCGAACATCAATATACTAGTGTTTATGTATACATATCATTTATGTGTACGGGTAGGTCTAGCCCTATTCGTGGTATTGTGCTAGCCATTTGGGCTACATCATAGACCGATACTCAGTGTGAGAATTGTGGAAAAGTAACTGGGGGGTTAGCCTATGATAAACTTGGAATTGGGGTGTGAAAAACAGAGTTTACTATGGGGCATTAAGAAAGACTGGGGAATTGAAACCCCCAACCGGCCGACAATTCTCACCCTGCCGATACTAATTGTTCATGTGTCAGGCATGACGCCGTAACAAAACGGCGCAGGACAAAACGGCGCAGGACAAAACGGCGCCGACATAACGGCGCCGACAGAACGGCGCAATTCAAAGTGCCCCGACAGAACGGCGCCGACAATACGGCCCAGCACAAAGACTATGATACCCGTCTATATAATTATAGTGATTGTTTGCTTATTCAAGAGTAACTCACTACGAATTCTAAATTATAAGATATCGTTCCGGATTCCGGCAACTATAGAGCAGAATACATGAATGTATGCGTTTAAAATAGAAGTCGGATTGATACAAAATCGTTTTTCCTTAAATAGAATCTGGATTGATTTAAGCATTTTCGTTTAAATTGAAGCTGGATTGAAGAAAATAAACTCGCTTAAATGGAAGCTGGATTGAAGAAACCATTCTTGCTTAAATTGAAGCTGGATTGAATAAAATATTATTGCTTAAATTGAAGCTGGATTTAAAAAAAATATTATTGCTTAAATTGAAGCTGGATTGAAAAAAAATATTCGTGCCTGAATGGAAGCTGGATGGAAGAAAATATTCTTGCCTGAATGGAAGCTGGATTTAAGAAAACATTCTTGATAAAATGGAAGCTGGATTGAAGAAAATATTCGGGCTTAAACTGGAGCTCGATTGATGAAAAATAATAGTAATTTAAATGGAAGCTGGATTGATATTTGGAATTATATTTTTGCTGCATAAGCTATTAAACTACTATAAACCATTTTTTAGTTCAGTTTGCGCCGTTTTGTCCTGCGCCGTTTTGTCAGCGCACCGTCAGGCATCAATTATCATGCGCAAGTTTGTAGCCTATGTTTCGATGGATATCTGCACGCGTAAGATCATTAAAATATTAAACTGCGTGGATTCAGCGCATGAGCGGAGTTTGGTTTCCGTTTCTGGAAGGGCTAAAGCCTTCTTGGGGGCAGAGGGCTAAGCCCGGAAAAAGAAACCATTTAGGCCTACACGGTAAAAATAACGAATCTGCGTCTTCTTGGGGGGCTTAGTCCTTAGCCCCTGATAAGCTCCACCCATGATTCAGCGCCATTAGAGGATCTTACATCCCTGTAGGCAAATAGGTCTATAGGGTTTTCACTATTAGGATATAATTATATACAGGGTGGCTCAAAAAAAAACGTACCACCGGGGAAAATGCGATATCTTCGCAGCCGATTGAGCTTTTTCTGCGAAAATTTCACAATTTGAAGGGGAATGAATATCCAACAATCCATGAAAGTTTCATTTAAAACTTTTCATGTTTGCAAAAGTTACAGCTGTTCAAACTTAAAATTTCGTTTTTTCAATTATCCGGAAAATCATGCTCCAATACATGTGATTTCATTAAGATTTCTGGCAAATTACAACACACAAATTGATGATGATGTCATACGACCTCACTATGTGCTGTAAAGAAGTTGTTTATGAAGCAATCTGCTGGTATTTGGTGATATTTTATAGATTAAGACCTCAATTCGTGAACCCATTACTGAACGTCATGGGCAAAGTTTCTGCGAAGGATAAAACGGGAACTCGGACTTTGCATGAACAGAGACTGGGACATCGCGTGATCATAGCAAAATACCCAGTGAAAAGTGGAGCCTGAGCACATTGAAGGCTATCTGCAAACATGTTTATGTAACGAAGATCATATGTCGGTAGAGAGACAGGAAGTGGTCGCTTGGCCTGATGAAAAAACACGATTTTCCAAGAAATTCGCTTGGTAATCGAAAGGGTCAAGTTTTCAAAGCACATCGTGGTTTCGACATCAGGATATGCTGTCGTGTGTTACGGCTGCAAGAAAAGACTGCATTTAATCCCATTCAGTTGTTTAGATGTCAAACTCATCTTTGAACTCTCTTACCCAGACTCATTGAAGACCAGGTGTGCTCTAACATCTGGTTTTATTTTCCAGCAGGACGGTGCGTTTGCTTGTTCGCACGGCAAGGCTGATTATGATGGCGCTACCTTATTGCCATCAACTGAAGTAAATGCATTGGCAAAGATGACTAACAAACTCGCCAGCCCTTAGCCCTCCTGCTTATCACGTCTGGGGAGCTATGCTGGAACGCTGCAAGACATTTAATCCCAAGTTGGAGAACATTCGACAGCTGAAGCAAGTCTTGCTGCTAATGTGGGGTCAGTTGCCGCAGGACCCGACCAACAAGGCCATACAGAGCTTCACAAAAAAATTTGAGCTTGTGTTAAGGCAGGGAGTGGACACTCTCATTATACCTTACAATAAACTGCAAAACGGAATGCTGAGGTCGTAGTGAAAAATGATATCATTTGACTTGGAAATCTACAAGTGACGTCAATTTTCCGCGGATAATTGAAAAAACGAAATTTTAAGTTTGAACAGCTGTAACTTTTGCAAACATGAAAAGTTTTAAATGAAACTTTCATGGATTGTTGGATATTCATTCCCCTTCAAATTGTGAAATTTTCGCAGAAAAAGCTCAATCGGCTGCGAAGATATCGCATTTTCCCCGGTGGTACGTTTTTTTTGAGCCACCCTGTATATAGTTCAGGCGCTTGTCTTTTCCCGTCTAGAACCGCTGCAACACATTTCTTATGCATGGATCTATGCCAAAAGATCGTCTCTCGCCCATTGAATCGGTCTTAAAAGCTTCAGCTTGGCTCAGAGCTTGACACCCTCATCTGCTTGAAGTTCTCCTTTGACCACAGGCCTACACGTGGCTGCACGGCAGTGCACGCATCCAATCCCAGATAACCACCACTTGACGGATTGACGTCGGTCCTATGAGCTACTCGATGGATTCTCGTCTGTGCTCCATTTCTCGTCTCTATTCGGTCAGTTGCCGCTGGCTTAGGCGTTAGAGGCATCTGTTTGGGATAACGGAGATCACGTGGGCCGTGCGGTGGCCAATGATCTGCGGGTGACGATCGGTCTTTGTAAATTGATACTGCAGCGGATTCGGTCCTTTTGAAAACTGATGCTGCATCGGGAGGGTCTTTTCATGGTGAGGAATATACCGTACAGAGTTCCTATTAAATATTTATAGCTCTGTTAGCAGCGTTGCATATATCTAATTAATCATTCTGTATAATATTCTCAGACAATTATCAATCACATTGGGCAGACATCGTTAAAAAATAAGAAGTTTGCCACTTGGCCATCTTGCACGTGCTTAACTATTGTTTATGACCTAGCTACGTCGACTTGACCCACGCTGATTGATTGTAATTTGTAAATGGGTACAATACCCACATATAGAACTAGCTAGGAAGATTATACTGAAAGGTTTCTTATATAATTTTAATCTGTCTAGCCCATAGAAATATTTTATTTTTAGGTAATTGTGTAGCACGTTTTCTCTAACGGGAAGGCAAACAGATCGCGTGCACGCGTTCATG
Organism: Lumbricus terrestris; assembly: GCA_949752735.1. Taxonomy (NCBI): domain Eukaryota; kingdom Metazoa; phylum Annelida; class Clitellata; order Crassiclitellata; family Lumbricidae; genus Lumbricus; species Lumbricus terrestris. The sequence goes on from OX457050.1 coordinate 38,312,424, forward strand.
CATACTGACATATAGTTTTAAATCACCCCTAATTAGCATATTAGCAAGTCTTAGATGAGCAATGGTTTGAATTATTGTTACATATCTGTCTGTTGTTTTTCCTACTGTGACAATAATTGAGATCAGCCTTTGAATGGGAAATTCTTTAAATAATGTCTCTAAGTGGTGCAATATATTTGTCAGTATGTAATTGTATATGGCCATTTACATAACAAGAATCTCACAAAGGCGCTTATTGTAGCTACAAAACAGATCTAATGATGTGCGATTTACTGTCAATATATGCTGCTTGTGCCAGAACATTCTATTTAAGGTGACGATGTCACTTTATTTATATTTTTGGTACAATGGGTAGAGCATAGCTAGGAGAAAAATAAAAACTGTGTTAGCATGATAGACCGTTATGTTTGCAGGTAAATTATCTTGGGCTCATTGGCGGGCTCACCATAAAGGCTACCACAGTTAACGTGTTGAGGTCGGTGATGATGAATGCCTTGGCCAGGCAATTCAGCTTCTGTGGGCAGCGTGGCAAACACGGTTTCAAATCACTGCAGCTGAAAGAAGTTCTTCATGGTTAGTCATTCAATATCGCATTTATGCAAGTTATGCTTTCAAACCATGTTTAATGAGGACTTCCGATATTTTAGCGTAGTGGCATTGTTACAAGAAAACATTTTTTGAGGTTTGCTATGTGCAGATATGATTTGTGCAGATATGTTTATTCAAAAATTTTCAGATGCATTATTGCACATTACCACATTCTCAGCTGTAATGTCACATTCATGTTTGGTGGATTACTGCCATTGTTTAATTTCTCTTGAAAAAATCATTTTAATTTGTATCGTAAAGATTATCAGCCTTGTTTACCAAATGCTTGGCATCAGGAACATGATGATGATGATGATGATATATATATAATTCATTCATTCCGAAAAATTTACATAGCACGTGGGTGATATAAAGGTTAGTTTCTTGCCTAATCATTAACTATGCCTTCCATTCTTACCTGAGGATACTCCCTTCTTTGAACAGATCTAGCTAGAACCTGTGTTATGCCGTATTGCAACAATTTTGAATTTAGTTTTAATAGGCTTTTTTATATGTCAATGTCTTGATGAATTCAATGTATTATGTATGTTTATTATTATGTCTGCATTCCAAAATGCAGATAGCAATTAGTCAAATAAGGAATATTCTTATAGTTCTAGTTTTTATGTTTGTGTGTAGATGCGGTCAGGGCAAACCAACTGACTCGAAGTGCAACAAATGCGGATATCGATAACGTCATCATGGAATGGTTGCGCACAGCATGTGACCGTGATGGTGGCCGCCATAGCCGAGGTTCAACAAAGGAACGAAACTCCTTGAATTGCAGCGACACGGAAGATGTCAATAACTCTCACATCTGAAGTTCCCGTGTATATATTAATAGCACAACGATCTTAATGTTATCAGTTCAGCTTTATTCATAGAATGGCAGCAACCCATTGCATTCTTGGTCTAGGACAGTTGTGCACTTTTGCTCTACTAAAAATAACGGCAAATAATTATGAACTTGCTGGCTAAAATTTGCTTTTGAATCCTTGTGCTCTCAGCACATGTACCTAAGATTGAAAATTCAAATCACTTCATGAGCTGCACTTGAGTACCTGCGCAATTGCTGTATAAAGACTCATTCCTGCGTGGCTGCGATTCAGCCCTAATCATCTGAAGTTTTTATACCCTTGAATTTGATGCCTCTAACATGATGTTTTCTTTGTGTTCTTTTTACTGTATAGGGAAGTTCTACTACCGTACTCGACCCGCACCGCCACGGACTACTTTCATGGACAACCTTGTGACTCAACGCATAAATAAGAAGGTGCAAACAAGCCTGCAAAACATGGAACAGTGCATTCGTGGTGTGTCAAGAGAATGGTACGAAGAATAAAAAAAAGGCATTTCAGTTTCCTACTTAACAATAACCATGGACACTTAATTTTTATGAGGCCTGCCTTTCCCTCAGCAGTATGGTCAAAAAGCTCTGGCTCGAAACATTGTTTTAAAAAGAACATTGCTGTCACTTTGTCCTAGGTAGTGTTGCTGGAACGCTTTTGAAGATTGCTTAGTGCAGAGTTTTTTAAACTGTGGGTCGAGACCCAAAACTGGGTCGCAAAGCTCTGTCAAGTGTGTTGCCCTAGTTTTCGGGATATGTTTAGTTTTCATCATTTATTCGTAAAATCTAAAAATTCATGTTATAAACAACATTTGAATGTGATTGACCTATGACTGGCTGTCGTAGTTTCATTTTAATGTCTCAAATATGCAAATTTTTAAACAGCGTCTGTAAATCAGCATATTTCCATGTAAATTTAGCAAATTTTAAGTACAAGTTCAATTTTATTAATTGGTTCTCGAGACGTCCACGACATTTACAAGTGGGTAGCGACCAGAGAAGTTTGGGAAACACTGGCTTTGAGGTGATGTTCAAATGCTGTGATTATATATCTACAGGGTGGGCAAAAAAAAAGACCCCCTACGTTTTTTGCCAATATCTTGACCAAAAGTAAGAATTTCAAAATGAAATTATACAGGCTTATATACAATTCATATTTACACATCATGGCCAGATTTCATCGAAATATTTCAACCAGAACAAAAGTTATGCCACTGCTACGGAGGCCACCCACCGTTTTTAAAAACTTTTTGAATCATCAAAAAACGTAGGGTGGCCTCACTAAAAGTGATATAACTTTTGTTCTGTTTGAAATATTTTTATGAAATCTGGCCATCATATGTATGTATGAATTGTCTATAAACCCCTAAAATTTCATTTCTAAATTCTTGCTTTTGGCCAAGATATTGGCAAAAAGCTACTTTTTGTTGCGTTACGTTTTTGAATCGTCAAAAAACGGTGGGTGGCCTCCATAATGGTGGCATCACTTTTTCTCTGTTTGAAATATTTTGATGAAATTTGGCCATCATGTGTAAATATGAATTGTCTATAAGACTAAAATTTCATTTCAAAATTCTTACTTTTGGTCAAGATATTGGCAAAAAAACCTAGGGGGGTCTTTCTTATGGCCCACCCTGTACATACATTGTGTAATGTTGGTGTAATATACAGTAATCTATAATCTGTTCCTTAACTATATATATATAAATATATGTTTGTGTATATATATATATATATATGTACATTCATACATCTTTAAATATAAAGCTCAAAGTTTGTCCTTCTGTGTGTGTGTGGGATGCACGCATTTTGTCCGGGGGCCTACTCGGAAATTACAGCGATTCGTTTCAAAAAAAATTTTGCAATCGATTCTTACCCACATTTGGAGTTAAACGCCACTATTTTCAGCTGTCAATTCACTTTATAAGTCCCGATATGTCAACATTTTAAATTGCACGCGATAAGCGATTCAAAATCCATTCACGTTGATCGCCTCCATAAGGCCTCCATTGCCTATACCACTGGCTACCAGAGAACTACAGCCAATGGCATGACGGTTTGAGGTCACGTGATATTTACTTCTCCTTAACGCGGGGGTCGATGGGCGGGGGTCGATGGAAGGCGTGGTCAGAATGCTGAAGTCGGAACGGGGTCAGGCGTAACTGGGGACAAAACTTATATTTCCCGGGCAACGCCGGGTAATTCAGCTAGTTGATTGTATAAAGTTAAACAACACCATATAAAAGATTACTGTATGCTAACTGCAGCATTATCATCTTGTATAGAAAGATTATGTGCCATATCTCTATTTAAGATTTATGTTCTTGATTTTTTTAAATATTTGGTTTAAACTATTGATGTAATATTGGCTTGCTTCCTCAATCTGTACGTTTGGTGATTAATGATTATTTCGGTTACACAGAGGACTCTGAAGAGGTATAACAAGTCACGACCCAACTAAGTAGGATCTTTCTATTTAGCGGGGTTGTAAGATTTCTTTGGAGTCTCTTGCCATTTGAATATGTGCTACTGCATGAGTGCTACTGCATGTCTTTAGTTGCTATAAAAATAAATTGTTTGAAATTTGATGTGGTGAGTGGCGTAAAAAGAAATGCATCTGACCCAGCAAATGTGGCCAAAACAGAATGGGAGTCAACTAGCAGTGTAAACTGCTAGGCGAGCACTGGAAAATAAATTCTCACCTACAGTTAGGGTTTCTAGCTGGGTAGCTGCCCGACAGCATTGCTTTTTTTTAACCCCATGTACCCTTGTAGTTATTTTTATTCTGCCATGTATATACAACAATTATTTACAGCTCTCTTCCCAGGTTCATAATCATTTTACAAGATACGCTTTTTCGTATCGCTGAATCTATGCTCGCACTAACACACCCCTGTTTTCTATTAAATCTACTGGGGTCACCACTTGGGAAAAACAATTGAGCCCCAGTATTTGGGTTTTTACGAAGAAACTTAGCGCATTTCTAATAGAAGGCACCTAATAAGAGTAAAGGACTGTTCGTTCGATGTATGCACTGCAGTGGGTGTCTGCTCGTTAGTTAAGTTTTTGTTCTTTTTTCATAATTGCTTGTGACTCAGCAACGTTGAGCTTTTCAGTTTCAATTAATTTTGTTGTGTTTTCTCATACGTTTTCTAGCATAAGTTGCTTGATTGTGCTTTGTCATTTTTGTCATTCACTATGTTGATTTTGCAAAGATTTCGTCATGGCCAACTCACATCGTCAACTCAATATATTAGTTGGTGTCCCTAGACAGTGGGATTATTTTATCACTTTAGGGCCTCCCCGTTTGTTACCAATGAGCAAGATGTGTAAACCTATCATGTATACTTTTGGTTGCAAAATAAAAATATTTGATTGATTGATTGATTGATTGATTGATTGATTGAAGTGTGCATAAGTTGTTGGTCCAGGCTGCTTATAATTCATGTATGGTTTAATAGTACTAGCCAACAACCACAAGGTATAACAGCAGGTGTCTCTGCTTCTTCACAAAGGTCCTCATATGAGCATTGCCACAAGCGTAGGATTCCATGTGAAATCAGTTCCCAAATTGTTGACAGTGGATGTTGGACCGAGTTAGAGATAATGGAATAAGCCTAGGCCCACATTTTGGGAATCGACATCGAGTCGACTTGAATAGAGACATCGGATAGATGTCAAAATCAGACGTCGAACCAACGTGAATTAGACACGTCGGATTGACGTAAAAAACCGACGTCGGATTGACGTCATAAAACTCATCAGAATAAGACATCTGTCCGCCATCTTCCCGTTAAGCGGGTGCTCATCGTCACGCGTGTTTTAATGACGTCAAAACGACGAGTTTTTATTACGTCGATATGACGAGTTTTTACGACGTCGGCTCGACGTCGTAAAAACTCGTCGTTTTGACGTCATTAAAACACGCGTGACGATGAGCACCCGCTTAACGGGAAGATGGCGGACAGACGTCATATTCTGATGGGTTTGTTGATGAGTCACCGATGTCAATCCGACGTGGCTGGTTATCTGGGATAGGCTTACAACTCCTTTTTGATTGGGAAAGCCCCTATGAACACGCCTCGAGCCACATGCAACAACCGCGATATCTGCCTTATTTTCATCTCGCTCCTTTCAAGCTTCTGTTGTTGGTACCTCTGCTTCTTTGGGACCTCGCTTAGGGCTATTATAGTCGTATTTCGTTATCAGGCCTACCACGCAGGGCTATTTTAGAGAGATTTATGGAACTGCACCACCCATTCTTTCCCGTCCCGTCCTCCATGGCAAATTACTTTCAAATAGATAAGAATTACCTTTTTAAAACTATTTTCTTTGCTAGCTGCACAGAACTACAGCTCACAAATCCATTTAGTGATGATCGTTTTGTGTAGAACTGCACGCTAAAAGCCCTGTCAATAATTATGGCGATCACATTCTTTAATGCAGAATCTCCAGTAATCACTAGATGGCGGAGTGGTACTTTTCATCCGGCTTGTATTTGGCAGAGGATTCATTTAGATTCGATCGCCATTTTCTACGAATGGAAGGTGAAGTCCAATTTCCGTTTAAACACAATTTCTTCGATAAATGGTCAGCTCTAAAATTATATGTATGTGCTTTCGGCCTGCTTTCTACTAACTTGTACACGGCAAAGCTGTAACAGCTGCTGTTGCTAATCTAACAGTTCGAAATTTGCGTTTAAGACTCTATTAGGAAATCGCTGTTGAAAGTCCTTTATGCTGTCAATCGATCACTTATAACCTTTCAGTAAGACAACCTTTTGGGTTTAATCCAACAGTTTACGCCAGATCATGTCGAATTTCTACTTTAATTCAGGGCTTTTTAACGTGCAGTTGTAGTACCCAGTTGTACACAAAACGTGCAGTTCTAAATGCATCTGTGCTGTTGTATAAGCTATTCTTTGCAGTTAAAACTATCAAAAAAGTTCCTATTGGAAGTAATTTAATATGGAAGATGGGAACAGAAAGGTGTTGGGCAGTTATAAAAATTCCTTAAAAACAAACCTGCTTTTATTTCAAACCTGGTTATTTGTTAACTGATTCATTTGCAAGTATTTGTATAACGCCTCTTGAGACATTGCAAAACCCAGTAGGGGGATTATGAATCCTTTGTTGAGGGCTATGCAATGGACACATTGAACTAGAAGTTGAAATCATTATGAATTTATTGTGAATTTCATATAATAATTTTAATGTAAAATTACTGTTATGAAGAATAATTAAATGATTTGTTTATGATTTGAAACATGCTATTACTGACATGTTGTACTGCTTTATTTTAATAGATGCTGGAAGTTCCTTTTATCAAGCGCATGATGACAAGCAACATTATGTTATAACTTTTATAACTTTTCAGTTAAAGTTATCTGGGAATTTCTTGTCCTAAATGATCTTCATCAAAATATTCAAGTCGAAATATTCACCAGGAACGTTAACAGGACTTCATTGATTATTTCTTCTTCAGTCCGTATGGCTTCTGATTAGCAACGCAAGGGTTTTCTGTTCTACAAAGTTTACAGGCTTGTATATTTCATCACAAAATGACAAAATTGTATTTTTTCTGCATGGTCATTTTTTTCTTGAAAAACTCCAACAGAATTATATTTGACCCAGCAAAGATGTCAAAAGTTTGACTTGCATTGATCAGCCAGAGAACTTTCCTTCACATGCTTATTGCTAATTACTTTCAAATGGAAATAGCAGCATGCCAAAGAAAAACATTAAAGCAACATATTCAAATTTTGTCGGAAATCATAGGACCAAATGTGAAATTCCAGCAACTCCTATGAGGAAACATTCCACAGTGTAACCATGCGAATGCCAGCTATCTGGGAAATAATTTACTGAAATACGTTGGTTGACAGTGCATAATTTATGGAAAACAATACTGGAGAAACATCATGCAAGTACCTGCAATGTCAAAGATCATTTACTGTAGGTAATCATCAAAACGCAAGCATGAGAATGCATGCTGGGAAGAAACCCTACAAATGTCAGTTCATGTCATTGGTAAATGATCAGATATGTTTTCGATAAGAATTAAGGAGTAAATTAGTTTAGTCCAAATGTTTGTGAATATGTCATCCAGTAACATACCGGTAGGACGGTAGGTGTATGGTCTGTGATATATGGTCAGTGATCAGTATAGGTATAATATAGATGAGGGAATTAAAATACTGAATATCTGTCTGCAATTTATGCATGCACACAATATTAGACATTCATTAACTATGCTAGAACTCAGTTGAACCTTTATGAAACAGAAATTAGCCATCTGTTTTAGACAGTTCTGGAATTAGTTTTATTCCATAAAAGTAACTCATGTGTTTTATTTCATAAAACTAACTATTATGTTTTCCTGCTCTTTTTCTTATTAGATGTTGGAGGTTCTTTTAACAAGTGCTTTATGTTAGAAGTCACAGAGCAGTCATTTGAGAAAGCCTACTACATCTCACTGATCGTCACCAAAGGCAACATTAGAGTCGTCAGTTAACACTGCTACCAAAGAAGAACAAAAGAGTATGCCTTCTGCAAAAGCTGATGACTTCAATATTCGTTAGCGGTTTTCTCTTTTGGGCAATTTCTTATTTTACTTCAACGGAACTTTTGTCGATAAAATAAAAAAAGATGCACTTTCACCAACCAAAGCAGAAATACATCTGCTCTCAAACTCCAAATCAGAAGAAACGCAAAACAAATCCAAAGAATCGTGATGCATTCTGGTAACTTAAAAGCCCCATAACCAGTTTTGGAGAAAAACTGCAGAAGCGTCGTTTGCTTCATAAATCTCACGCTTGCAAGGAAATTCTCACAGAGAAGCATACTGGAGAGCAATCATATAAATTCTAGATATGTGACAATCTACTCACCATGGTGACGAGAAAGGACACATGAGAATAATTATTCAGACTACGAAGTTACCATACAAAGTGCGTTAATGTCAGATATCGTGTATTCTGAATGACAATAAAATGCCAATTATGTGAGAAAGTAAGATGGTGCACTGAGACAAAGTAAGTAAAACCATGATCTAACGACAAAAGCAAAACCAAGCAAATGTCAGTTATGTCAGAAATTATTTCTTGATTATCGTGGTCTGCAAAACTGAGAAATCATGCTTCACAGAGATCATACAGGTGTCAGTTGTGTCGGAAAATATTTTTCACAGACTCTTATCTGAAAGTTAACATGGCAACCAAAAATACTAGAGAGAAGCCATACAAGTGTGAGTTATGTCTGAAATTATATGCTCAATGCCGTTATCTGAACATACATATGAGAACCCACCATGGCGAGAAGCCATACAAATGTCAGTTATGCCCGAAATCATTTCCTCATGATTGTGCTCTGAAAAGACACATGAGTACTCATACTAGAGAGAAATCATACAAGTGTCAGATATGTATGAAATCATTCAATCATGCTAGTTCTTTGAAAATTCATATGAGAACCCATACTGGAGAGAAACCACATAAATGTCAGTTATGTGAGAAATCGTTTACTCAGGTTAGAGATCTGAAAACACACATCAGAGCCCATACTGGAGAGAAACCATACAAATGTAAGTTATGTCAGAAATCCTTTAGTATACATCGTTATTTAAAAACGCACACGAGAACCCATACTGGGGAGAAACCACATAAATGTCAGTTATGTGAGAAATCGTTTACTCAGGGTAGCGATCTGAAAACACACATCAGAACCCATACTGGAGAGAAACCATACAAATGTAAGTTATGTCAGAAATCCTTTAGTATACATTGTTATTTAAAAATGCACACGAGAACCCATACTGGGGAGAAACCACATAAATGTCAGTTATGTCAGAAGTCCTTTAGTAGAGGTAGTTATCTGAGAATACACATGAGAACCCATGCTGGGGAGAAGCCATACAAATGTAAGTTATGTCAGAAGCCCTTTAATGCAGGTAGTTATCTGAGAATACACATGAGGTCACACACTGGAGAGAAACCATACATATGTGTGGTTTGTAATAAAGGATTCAGCCTACTTCGAAGTCTAAAGAAACACAGAAGATCTCACGTGAATGAGAAGCAACAAGCTTACAGGAAACCTAATCATGTGGGAAGTTCTTCAACTAAACAGCTCACTGGAAAGTTTCGTGGAGGAATACATCTACATGATCATAAACTGGAAAATGAGTCAAATACTGATCTGCATGTTCCATTCGTAACCTTAATTGATGCAGGCACCTCTAATATATCACAAGAACGCTTCTCGGGAATCGTGCACCATGAGTGCAATGAAATGACAAGTTCGCATCCAAAACATAGTGATGGAAAATGTCTTCTCACTAAGAACATCAAATCGACTGTGGATACAAAACCGATTGTGGAAAGGTCTTTTGGATGTGGTATATGTGGTGAAATGTTTGAAATTGAGATGGAATTTCTAAAGCATTGTTCCATCCATCGCTTTTCTCCGCCTGATGAACTATTTATTGGCATGTGATGATTTGTTATTTTCATCAAATATAATATATTCGTATATATGAATTTCATGACGTCGAGGATAGATGGAGACACGTCATTCGTTATAGTGCTGAGATAGGCTACTAACAGATTCTTATAATATTAATTCAAACATTAACAGCTTCCTAGCTAGAAGTATAATTATTGTGTCGAAAATTTCAAACTTCACCATTTTCATTGCAGCACTGACAATTTACTACTAAATGCCCTTATGAAATGTTTAGCTAGTGACAGTGGATGATATGTACAGTGTTCCATTCAGAGTTCAAGTCTTTGATAACCTTATTGCTAAGTCTCGAATGTAACAGCATAAAAACTTGATGTCATAAGAAGCTGGTTGATGTGCATCATTTTGTGAGATTGTTGGACTAGGCCTTGTATTTATTGTGTCTACTCTACACACTCCTAATTTATTAAGTAACATGTCTTCTAGATGCATATACTTGCATCATGTGTGAATATTCTATTTTCATACAATCATCCTGATAGTTCAAGATTAGAAGAATGCGTTCGGAATTTAAACTTCATAGGCATTTACCCAACTAATGGTCTATTATAGGGCATATAGGCTGCACTAAGATTTACAAGCAGGCTATGAGATCACAAGTTGACACTTTCCAATAATATTTCTATCTTGTCCCCTTGTAAATTTGATATGTTTCCGTTAGAGGCAAAACGTTCCGTCTCTTCTTAATCACTAAAGAACCATTTTCGTTATTCAGTAACGATATACTTCCATCATTAAATCATCGAGTGTAGGACATTTCCCCCATGGACAAAACCTCCTCTGATTTAGCCTAGGACATTAACCCCTCCGCACAATTCCCCCTTTGCTGCCCAAAATTAATAGCCTATTTCTGTAGGCATAATTTGCTCAAACTGAGGCTAATTATCCAGTTCGCGGTGCTGTGTCAACTATGGTGTAACGACAACTGGTTCAACGACAACTGGTCCATGGACAATTCGTTCACCGACAACTGGTTCATGACAATTGGTACACGACAATATTACTGGCTCACCCCAAATGGTGAATGGAAGCTGGATGAAGGTTCCCTATAGGTGAAATAGAAGCTGGATTGACAAAAATAACGAATGAGAAATGGAAGCCGGAGTAATGAAAAAGCGCATCAGAAATGGAAGCTGGATACATGTTGAAATACATGAATAAAAATTACCATTCCAGCTTCCATTTGTCAAGCATCCTATTCATTAATCCAGCTTCTATTTCAGACATAAAAATACCAATATCCAGTTTCCATTTCACGAGCGTTTTTTTTATCAATTTAGTTCCAATTTAAGCAAGAACATTTCATCAATACAGCTCCAGTTTAAGCAAGAACATTTTCACCAATCCAGCTCCAATTTAAGCAAGAATATTTTCATCAATCGAGCTCTAGTTTGAGCAAGAATATTTTCATCAATGTCGCGTAATAGTTGTAGTGAACCAGCTGTCGGTGAACGAATATTATTGTCCTTTGAGCATTTAATGAATGTACACAATGCCATGGACATTGGGAGTCCCGCAACCAATCAGACAATGAGCTTGAATTTGCCTAATGAATATTCATGTTAGGCCTCTAGCCATAAGTAAGAAATACGAATGAGCTTCGGAAATTAATATATCAATCTTTTATTCACCAAATGATGGTAGCACAATTAATAAAACAACAAAGAAATACAGCATTCACAGGACAGCATATCTGCCTGCATAGCACTAAAGACAGAAAACAGACTAAGTTTCCTTATTATAAAAGTTTGCATGCATAGGACTTCTAGGTTGACCTAAACCATATATCAAATGTTATACACAACAAGAATATATACACTGAAAATAACAAGCGCTCAAACACTTAAGGCGTGTAAGAGAAGATTGATGCAAAACTGACAACAACATTGTTGTGTGAAAGGCATTTCTGGATAAAACGCAATCTTCTGGATAACCAGCAGTCTGTAATATTAATTTCATGCATGAAGTGCAGTACAGATGCAACACTACTATGGGAGACTTTAAAAATTTTACATACTGCAGAGCTGTAAGTGTACTCTAAAGAGTTCAGCTCACTTTTGGTAGGGCTCACAGCTTCCATTCCATAAAGGAGAAACGGTTTACAGTGGGCAGCAACTAAATGCAACAAAACTGGTTCACTGAGTTTGTAGCATTTACTATACAATGAATTAAATGACCTGTAAAACTTCACACGCATTTCATGCAGACTAATTTTAAATGACTTGGCTGCAGTCAGAAAACAGCCCAAATATTTTAATTTGTCAACAAAACTGATATCTACTCCATTGACCTTAATGCACTTACATGTATTACGAAACCGTGTTCCAATCCTTATAACTTGAGATTTGGCTACATTAAGTTTCATCTCAATACCTTTTAACTCGGCAAAGCAAATATCAACCATTGATTGGAGGTCACACAGCGATGCTGAAATTAAGATGAGATCATCTGCGTACATGACACATCCCAAGTAAGTATCGCCAATTCTACACCCATGACTAGACCTACTAATATTTTTTAGGATTAATTCGCTTCAAGAAGCATATAACTCGGTATGCAAAGAGTTATCGTAATGCATGCATGTAAGTGATATTGTGATCTAGTAACAATGCGCGTGTGCAAGTAAATTTGGAAGAAAACGTGATTCTTATGAACGAAGCGCTGTTGAGTCAGTAGGAACTTGATTTCTATTTTTAAAACGGAAAATCCGTGTTGGAAATTGGATCGTTTATTAAGAAACTTCATACAAGATAATAGGGCGTCTAACGACAAAATTTTAAATTTTTAAAATGCTTTCAAATACTTCTGTCTAATTCCGTCACTGGTCTGAAAATACCAGTCCCATGACTGAAAAAAGAAGGAGGGAGTCGCTAGTGAGCTTCGTTATGACACAGTGACGCTAAACTGCAAAATATGATCATATTATAATATTACATATCTGCAGATTCTGTGAATAGAAATAGCTGCAACTAACTATCACCTTGATCATCCATCCTCAAAACAAACTAGGGCCTACTCGATCTGAAACGGAGGCTGGATTAAGGTATTTATATCTCTGAAATGGAAGCTGGAGTAAGGTACTTTTATATGTGAAGTGGAAGCTGGATTAATTTATTTATATCTTTGAAATGGAAGCTGGATTAAGGTACTTTTATATGTGAAGTGGAAGATGGATTAAGGTATTTTTATATATGAAGTGGAAGCTGGGCTAATGAAAACCGCTAGAGAAATGGAAGCTGGATGAAGGTTCCTTATAGCTGGATTGACGAAAATAACGCTTGAGAAATGGAAACCAGGTTAAGATATTTTTATATATCTTCAATTGAAGCTGGATGAAGGTATATTTATATCTGAAATAGAATATGGATCGACTTTCCCGCTGAAACGGAAGCGGATGCATGTTGGAATACATGAATGAAAATCAACAATCCAGTTTCCATTTCTTAAGCTTTTTATCATTCATCCAGCTTCTATTTCAGATATATAAAAACCTTCATCCAGCTTCTAATTAAGATATAAAATGCCTTGATCCCGCTTCCATTTCTAAAGCTTCTTTTCATCCATCCAGCTGCAACTTAGCCAAGAAAATTTTCATCCATCCAGCTCCCAGTTAAGCAAGAACATTCTCATCCATCCACCTCCAATTTAATCAAAAACATTTTCATGAATCCAGCTCCAATTTAAGGCATGACATTTTCATATACCCAGCTCCAATTTAGGGCAGGACATTTTCATCAATCCTGCTTCTACTTCAGGTATGAAAATACTTATTCCGGTTTCCTTTAGGCCTCCAACCGCTAAAATTTTAACAAGACGATTTTAGTCAATCTAAATTCGACTTCCATCTAAAATTGAAGCATTTTCATCAATCCAACTTCTAGTTAGCAACGCGATTATTTCGTGTAGCCATCTTCAATTTTTACAAGCATTATTTTCATTAATGCAACTTCATTCAGGAAACGTTCTTCGGGGTAAGAGTATCTAAAGAATGATTGATTGGGTATAACGGCACTTCTGCACAGAATTGTCATTTCGCAAATTCGGCGAGTTTAACAAAAATCACTGTTTACAACAGATTCCTGCTATTTGCCGAACTAACGCAACCCAATTGACTTAATGAATATTCAATACGCAGTAAATGTTGAATATTCATAACGCAGTAAATGTCATTATTGATATGGCGACAGCTGATTTGTTGCGGGTGTCCCTTGGATCAATTTCCATGTGTACTTTCATTAAATTAAATGCGTCCGTGGACCAGTTGTCGTGGAACCGCTAGTCAGAAGCAAGGATTAGCATATGCAGTGCCAGACAAGAGTAGAGACCTCATGCAATTTGTATCCTTCAGTTTCAAAACTGCACACACCTTTTTTAAAAGTTACTACAGGTGGGGGAAATGTTAGATATGTTAAGATACTAAGTCTTGATTCCTTGTTTTAAAAATCTAGGCTCCAGGAAGTAGGCCTAAATGATCATGCGAAAATTAATTCAGTAGATGGCAGAATCATTAGTCATCCAGCTGTATTTCAAAGTTAATAGAATACTTTTTATTCTACGCCATTTGTCTTGAATGGTTTAGCGAGGCATAGACCTAATTATTGTGTTGTGAAAGTAATATTGTTTTCAACACAGACAGACATGTTTTCTTTTTATTCGATTTCGACGACTTAGTATGTATTTTTTCACGCTAGCTTGGATTTGTGTATTGGATTTATAAGAATCAGGTCTGCCTATCATACCTTCTCGGTATGTGGCAAACGTGTATTTTATCGTCGTGCATAATATTTGGTAATCTATCGTTTTAGCGGAATTAATTAATTTTTTTAAATATTCGTTTATTCAAATTCAATCTGACACACCGCAGAACGATCACAGGTACAAGGTTATACGAAAAACGGCCTGCTTCGCACGACACGCAGGTCGGCTACAACAGGTTCGGTAACTTAACACTAATGGCCTAAGTGTTGGAACGCTCCTGATCGGCCAAGCCAGGAGTGGGAGGGGCTAACTTATTTTTCAACAGACCCGAGTCAAACAACACAACAGAAAGCGCCACTGGCAGCTAACAGAAAATTCAAATAAATTTTTGCCCTGAGCGAGACTTGAACCCGGGTCGCGATAATGACTCTCAGGGTTAAACCGTAGTTTAGGCTGATAAATTACCTGTACAAAAGTTTAGGCTGATAAATTATTTGGACATTATCCGAGGCTGCAAAAAGTATATACAAGTATTTTCTGGACCGCCAGGTTCAATCCAGCTTCCATTTCAACTATAAAAATGCCTTTATCCAGCTTCCATTTCAACTATAAAATGCCTTTATCCAGCTTCCATTTCTCTTGCGTTTTTCGTCAATCCAGTTTCTGTTTCACCTGTAGAAGAACCTTCATCCAGATTCCATTACTTACACGTTTTTTCGTCATTCCAGCTTCTATTTCATATATAAAGAAACCCTCATCCAGCTTCCATTACTTACACGTTTTTTCGTCAATCCAGCTTCTATTTCATATATTAAGAAACCATCACCTAGCTTTCATTACTTACACGTTTCTTCGTTAATTCAGCCTCCATTTCACCTGTAAAATGTCTTCATTAAGCTTCCATTTCTCTTGCGTTTTTCGTCAATCCAGCTTCCATTTATATACTGCACTTTTTCTTCTCGCGTTTTCAGTTTATATTGCTACTTCCGGTGGCGAATGTTCGGAAATTGGAATAGCGCGTTGTATGACGCGCTATATTCATGATTGGTGGTGTTTCTTTATTTATCAGCCTAGACTACGGGATATCGACAACGTAAATAATTTATCAGCCTAAACTACGGTTTAACCGACTCTCAGTTTATCGGCCAACGCTCTCTCCACTGAGCTACGGGAGTGTAGGACATTTCCCCCTGGACATTTCCCCCCCGGACGTTTCCCCCCCTGGACATTTCCCCCCTGGACGTTTCCCCCCCCCCCGATTTCGACTAGGACATTTCCCCCCCGGACATTCCCCCCCCGTTCTATGCATACCTTCTAAATATGGTTGAAATATTTCAAATTGGTCATTAAACAGTTTATCCAACGCTTTGTATTGTATTGTATTGATGCATACGGGGTTTAACTTGGAGCTGGATTGATGAAAATATTCTTGTCTAAATTGGAAAATATTCTTGCTTGAATTGGAGCTGGATTGATGATAATATTCTCGCTTAAATGGAAGCTGGATTGATGAAAATATTCTTGTTTAAATGCAAGCTGGATTGATGAAAATATTCTTGCTTAAATGGAAGCAGGATTGATGAAAATATTCTTGCTTGAATTGGAGCTGGATTGATGAAAATATTCTTGCTTGAATTGGAGCTGGATTGATGATAATATTCTTGCTTAAATGGAAGCTGGATTGATGAAAATATTCTTTCTTAAATGGAAGCTGCATGGATTGATGAAAATATTCTTGCTTAAATTGGAGCTGGATTGATGAAAATATTCTTGCTTAAATTGGAGCTGGATTGATGAAAATATTCTGGTTTAAATTGTTGAAGACGATAAAAGCAATGGTTTCCGCATACGGGGGGGGGGAATGTCCTAGGGTAGGTGGGGAAACGTCCAGGGGGGGAAATGTCCGGGAGGGGAATGTCCGGGGGGGGGGGGAAATGTCCAGGGGGGAAATGTCCGTTTCCCGAGCTACGGACCCCCCATATTGCAGATATGGACTGGCGCAGCATGATTATTTCTCATCAATCCGCCATCTACCTTGGCATGAATCGTTCAATCTTGCATCCATTTAGCCAAGAATTCAGCTTCTACATCAGTAATTTATCCGGGGAACGGACATTAGCCCCCCTGGACATTATCCCCCCCGGACATTGTCCCCCCCGGACATTAGCCCCCCCGGACATTATCCCCCCCGGGGTAGGACATTATCCCCCCCAGTATATGATAGCATTACCTAAAAGTGATGCACAAAATGTAATTAATGGGCCTATGTTATATGAATATCTATACATTACAATTTACACATTGGTTTAACATCCTGTAGGAATATACTAAGTTAATTGAAGGTTTAATATGTATATTATAAGACATTTTAAAGGTCTGAAACGACGCTAAGAAGTCTACGAAGCTCATACGTAGATATCGTTAACAAACCTTCGTTGTAGCCATAACTGACACTAACAAGTAGGCCTACTTACTGTTAACGATTCCCATTCGTTCATTTCTCTAATGTATTGAATCTAATTTTGAATTGAAATGACACTAATAAGTCTAGCTAGGAAGCTGAGACATAGCCTAACTGACGTTAACAAATCTTTGCTGTGAGACACTAAACAAATAGACTGTATAGGCCCTACATACGATTCCCATGCGTTCATTTCAAATCTAAGCTAGGCCTAGGCCTATTGATACAATTAGGACCTTATAAATGACACTAAGTACTTTCGTTTGAATGTGAATGCCAGTGACAAGTCTTATCGGTTACGGCATTATTCTACGATTTGCACATAGGGGGGGACTTTGTCCGGGGGGGCTAATGTCCTAGGCAAAATCGGGGGGGAATATGTCCGGGGGGCTAATGTCCGGGGGGGACAATGTCCGGGGGGGGATAATGTCCAGGGGGGCTAATGTCCTACACCCAATTTATCCAGTGCATGGAATTTCAGAGTTTGTGATAAATAGAAGTCGGATTAATTAAATAATTTGGCAATCCTTCAAACGGCGGTTCTAAGTACCTGTATTTGGTTAATGTTACTGACGTCTCGGTAGGAAGTAAACAGTATGGCGGTCGCAGATACATGCAGAATAGAGCGGTCTCAACCACGTACGGCCTTTAGTAGGCCGTGTCTCAACTCCGGCGATCGATAGCCCAATGTTTCGGGGGGGATAATGTCCGGGGGGGATAATGTCCAGGGGGGCTAATGTCCTACACCCTATCCTATCCGGGGAACGGACATTAGCCCCCCTGGACATTATCCCCCCCGGACATTGTCCCCCCCGGACATTAGCCCCCCCGGACATTATCCCCCCCGGGGTAGGACATTATCCCCCCCAGTATATGATAGCATTACCTAAAAGTGATGCACAAAATGTAATTAATGGGCCTATGTTATATGAATATCTATACATTACAATTTACACATTGGTTTAACATCCTGTAGGAATATACTAAGTTAATTGAAGGTTTAATATGTATATTATAAGACATTTTAAAGGTCTGAAACGACGCTAAGAAGTCTACGAAGCTCATACGTAGATATCGTTAACAAACCTTCGTTGTAGCCATAACTGACACTAACAAGTAGGCCTACTTACTGTTAACGATTCCCATTCGTTCATTTCTCTAATGTATTGAATCTAATTTTGAATTGAAATGACACTAATAAGTCTAGCTAGGAAGCTGAGACATAGCCTAACTGACGTTAACAAATCTTTGCTGTGAGACACTAAACAAATAGACTGTATAGGCCCTAGGCCCTACATACGATTCCCATGCGTTCATTTCAAATCTAAGCTAGGCCTAGGCCTATTGATACAATTAGGACCTTATAAATGACACTAAGTACTTTCGTTTGAATGTGAATGCCAGTGACAAGTCTTATCGGTTACGGCATTATTCTACGATTTGCACATAGGGGGGGGACTTTGTCCGGGGGGGCTAATGTCCTAGGCAAAATCGGGGGGGAATATGTCCGGGGGCTAATGTCCGGGGGGGACAATGTCCGGGGGGGGATAATGTCCAGGGGGGCTAATGTCCTACACCCAATTTATCCAGTGCATGGAATTTCAGAGTTTGTGATAAATAGAAGTCGGATTAATTAAATAATTTGGCAATCCTTCAAACGGCGGTTCTAAGTACCTGTATTTGGTTAATGTTACTGACGTCTCGGTAGGAAGTAAACAGTATGGCGGTCGCAGATACATGCAGAATAGAGCGGTCTCAACCACGTACGGCCTTTAGTAGGCCGTGTCTCAACTCCGGCGATCGATAGCCCAATGTTTCCGCTTAATAGTCAATGGTCAAAAGACACGGCGAGTGTGCAATAAGACAGCAGGCAAAAATAAGTAAGTAAGTAAAAGTCCAGCTGTTTCAATTGCATCAGCTGTTTTATGAATCCAACTTCTGTTTCAATAATGATTATTTTTCATCAATACAGCTCCAATTTAATCGGAAACATTTAAATCAATCCAGCTCCTATTTAATTAAGAAGATCCTTATCCATCCAGCTCTAACTGAATCAACAACATTTTCATTAACCCAGCTTCTATTTCAAATATAAGAATACCATCATCCAGCTTCCATTACTTAAGCGTTTTTTCATCAATCCGACTTCTATTTCAGATCTAGAAATACCTTCATCACTTACTTACTTCACACAACATCACTGACTGAAGCGGGACCCCAATGTTTCGCGCGGAAACATTGGGCTATCGATCGCCGGAGTTGAGGCCGCTCTATTCTGCGTGGGGAACGGACATTAGCCCCCCTGGACATTATCCCCCCCGGACATTATCCCCCCCGGACATTAGCCCCCCCGGACATTATCCCCCCCGGGGTAGGACATTATCCCCCCCGTACATGATGTCATTACCTAAAAGTGATGCACAAAATGTAATTAACGGGCCTATGTTAAATGAATATCTATACATTACACATTAGTTTAACATCCTGTAGGAATATATTAAGTTAATTGAAGGTTTAAAATGTATATTATAAGACATTTTAAAGGTCTGAAACGACGCTAAGAAGTCTACGAAGCTCATACGTAAATGTCGTTGTAGCCATAACTGACACTAACAAGTAGGCCTACTTACTGCATACGCTAATAGCCTAAGTCTACGAAGTACAGACGTAGCCTAACTGACGTTAACAAACCTTTGTTGTAAGACACTAAACAAATAGACTGTATAGGCCCTATATACGATTCCTATTGGTACATTTCAAATCTAAGTCTATAGGCCTATTGATACAATTAGGACCTAAATGACACTACGTACTTTCGTTTGCATGTGAATGCCAGAGACAGGTCTTATCGGTTACGACATTATTCTACGATTTGCACATAAGGGGGGACTTTGTCCGGGGGGGCTAATGTCCTACGCAAAATCGGGGGGGAATATGTCCGGGGGGGCTAATGTCCGGGGGGGATAATGTCCGGGGGGGATAATGTCCAGGGGGGCTAATGTCCTACACCCATTCTGCGTGTATCTGTGACCGCCATACTGTTTACTTCCTACCGAGACGTCAGTAACAATAACCCTGTATTTTATTTTCGGGTTATATTCTATAATGACTCGGTAGGAGGTAATTTTTTTTTATAAATTCGATGAAAAATATTTCCTGACGAAATTGAAGCGGGATTTATCGTGTGATGGTCGGTTATGGCCCAGGTTAGGCGTCGTGAGGGTCGGTTAGGGTTAGTTTTAAGGTTAGTGAAGTCATTCTGAAGCTGGATTGATGAACAATAATTTTCAATGAAAAATGGATGAAAAATATTTGCTGACGAAATAGAAGCGGGATTTATCGAACAAATTCTTGCCTAAAGAGAAGCTGGATCGATTAAAAGGATTCTCGGCAAACTAGAAGTTGGATTTATTAAAGATAACAACGCTGCAACGTTAGTTCTTGGTGTCTACCGAGTCATTCTAGAACGTCTACCGAGTCATTGCGATTTAAAATATGACCATAATCCACCCATTTGATCCAGCTTCTGGTTAAACAAGGGTAAAAGTGCATTTTTGCGTATTTTATTATTTCGAAATCGATATGGTGCATTTTAGCGTATTTTATTTAGCGTATGTATTTTCAAATTCCGTTGATGATATCGTTATAATGGTTCATATTTCTACAAGCATACAAAATTGAGTGATATTGAAAGCTGGATTGATGAAAACTTCTTGATGAAATGGAAGCTGAATTGATGAAAACACACTTGAGAAATGGAATGTGGATTAAGGTATCTAATGGCTGACGTAGCAGCTGGATGGACAAAAATAACGCTCAAGAAATGGAAACGGATTTGATGAAAAGATCGTTTGAGAAATAGAAGTTGGATTGATGAAAATTATTTCCCTTAAATAGCAGCGGGTTGCTGAGAAGATACTTAAGTAAATGAGAGCTTGATTGATGACAAATAGTTGTTATTTAAATAGAATTTGAATTGATATCAAAATAATTGTTGCTGCAACAGAAGCTGGATTAACGAATGATACATGCCAAGGTAGAAGTCGGATTGATTAAAATACCAGCGGATGTTCAAAAACGCACCCAAATAACAAAATACGCTATTTATTTTGACCTAAGCTGTTTTGAATAAAATACGCTAAAATGCACTTTTAAATAAACAAGAATTCGTTTAATCAATCCCTCTTGTATTCAGGCACCAAATCGTTTTCAGCAAAACCGTGTCTATTTAATCATAAATTAATATTCGTCAATCCATCTTCGATTTTAGCGCAATTATTTTCATTAATCCGACTTCAGCAAAATATTGTTTTGGCAAATTTAATTATTTCTTCGATTTATCATTTCATAATTTCTTGAATCTACTTTGGCATGAATCGTTCTCATCAATATCTATGACAAAAGCATAATTATTCTTCATTAATCCCACTTCTACTTTGGTATCAATCTTTTCATCCAGTTTTCGTTTAGGCATGAATTTCATCAATCCAGTTTCTATTTGAGCAACATTTAATTTTTATCGCGCCAACTTCTATTTAAATAATTATATTTCGTGAATCCAGCTCCAAATCCAGCAAGAATTTTTTATCAACCCACTGAAAGTAAAAATGTAAGAAAAATTATTTTCATCAATCGGACTTCCATTTAGCTAGCATTAATTTCGTTTATACAACTTGTTTTCGACCAGTGTGGTTCTCTAACTGCCTTACTAGTGATCATAATTTAGAACCGCCATTCAAAAGTTCTATTGCCAATAATTTATACTGGAATAGAAGTGGAATTTATTAAAGTAATATAGCTGAAATCGAAGCTGGATTGATGAACAATCATTTTTAATTAAATAGATGCTGTATTAAACATAATACTGATAAAAACATAATTGCTGCCGAAATAGATGCAGGTTTGATGAAAAAAATTCTTGTCAAAACGGAAGCTGGATTATTGTGAAGGTTTCTTCCCAAACAAGAAGTTGGAGTGACTAAAAATTATGATGCACTGCCTCAAGCAAATAATTTATGATGCTAATATACACGTCTGTTTATGGTTCTTCAGTGTTCTGAAGCACAACTCCATTAATATACATAATTTCTGCAATCAATGAGGAAGTTGTGACAGTATCAAGCTATGGCATCTTAGGAAAGTGCGACCTATCAGCCTCATCCCAATGATGCAATGCATGTGTATTTTAGCATAGAAGATTATTCAGCATTGCTTGGGTTTCAGCGTTGGTCACATACAAGTCATATTGACAAAAGGAATAGGCTAAAATATAAGTTGAATTGATGAAATTTTTACTTAGATGAAAGTGATGACATTTTATTATTTAGGTAGAAGTGAGATTTATGAAAACAATCTCGCTGAGAGAAGAGTCCTCATTAATTCACTGGATCAGGCTCAAATATCTCTTCAGATTTTACCTGTGCCCAGTTTACAATTAATTAATTTGGCACTGATATGATTTTTGTGTCATAGAATTTAAAAAAATTAAAATTCAATCTTTTAATTCAGAAGCTCACATGTGCACGATTCTCAATAATTTTGCTAAATTACATTGAATCAAATAGTTAATGTTTGTATCAACTGTCAATTGATGTCATGGTGCCAAACAAGTTCTCATTTCATATTACTATATGGGCATTATGGGCAACTGCCATTGCCTGTAATACAGACTTTAGCTTCTTTGATCTGCTTTTACAACTAATATATAAATTAGTGCAAATAGATACCTGGGTAATTGTAATTAAAAATAATCTTACCAATGACCTGACGTGGAGATGGTTGAATGCTACACGCTGACATGAAGAACAGAAAGAGGCAGCTTTGACACAGGTCTGATAGTCCCAAAAGGTTCACGAAGCCTTTCGTTGGTTAGATGGTGTTGGTAAAAAAGAACTGTAGATTGGATTAGGTTTTTTGAAATTTCCTTTTAATCATGCATCGCCAGAACACATGTGTACTATAGATAATTAATTCACATTTTCTCCATGTCATCATTATTGATCAATTATTAAACGTTTAGTAGCTCACAGAAACATCCGCAGCACATGTTAACCAACCTTACACGCTCCTCTTACATTCACCTCTGTCGTCAGGGCCATTCACAGATCTGCCTCCCTTTCTACCATGACTTCCATAGTCCATGCATTTGTCTGTTCAAGAATTGATTACAATTATTCCCTTCTTATTGGTCTTCCAAAGGTTCGTCTATCTCCAGTTCGATTTGTCCTTAATCCTGCTGCTCGATCGATTGCTCGTCTTCCTAAATACTCTCATAAGTCTCATATATCATCGTTTATTGTCAACCGACTTCACTGGATTCCTCTCTCTGGCGTTCAACACAAAGTCCTTTCTCTGGTACTCAAGTCCAAACTGGGTAAATATTGTGCAAAAAATATCTTAGTGATCTCATCCGATCTTCTCTTTCTGTGTCTTTTCATCGGCCTCTCCATTCTATGGACAGGGCTGACTTGTTTGTTCCACAAGCTAGGACCATTATTGCTCAAACTCGATCTTTTACCGTAATTGGACCATCCTTATTGAATTCCCTTCCCTCCACTCTGAGTGGGACTATACTCTCTGGATCATTATCTGCATATATATATATATATATATATATATATATATATATATATATATATATATATATATATGTCTGTCTCTCTCTGTCTCTCTTTCTTATAAAGAATTTTTCTCCATGGATTATCACACTGGGAGCGCTACTGAATGGCCATGGCTGTGAGCGGCGCTATAACTATTGATTACATTACATTAAACTTTCCAACTTTTCTACTGCTTCATGAAAATAAGGCGGCATAGCTAGTCACATAACTCATTTGAAATAAAAAGCAATTATTATGATTTATGTCACTGCCTGTAAAAATCAGAATGTTTGATGAATTTTGTCATTTTGTGCAATACTATCATTGAAAAAAAAATCATTTAACCTTAACATGACTTATGCATTTTTGTTTAAATAGACTCTACAGAAGAAGCCTAGAAGAGACAAGTAATGCTCTTTGGTTTATGAGCTTATTCGGGCAAATCAAAGTTTTATTGAAATGGCGTACTGGGTTGTCGTACAATTCAATACTGGGATACAATTTAATCCTGGCGTACAATTCAGTACTGGAATGCAATTGAATACTGGTGTGCAATTGAATACTAGCATGCAATTCAATACTGGCGTGCAATTCAATACTGGCATGCAATCCAATACTGGGGTGCAATTCAATACTGGCGTGCAATCTAATACTGGGGTGCAATTCAATACTGGCGTGCAATCCAATACTGGGGTGCAATTCAGTACTGGCATGCAATCCAATACTGGCGTGCAATACAATACTGGAGACAAGCAACTAAAGTGCAAGTTCTGCTACAAGTTATTTAAAGGAGATGTTGACCTGAAAAGTCACATGAGAACCCATACTGGAGAGAAGCCATACAAATGTCAGTTATGCGAGAACTCATTTGCACAGAATGGTAGCCTGAAGAGACACATGAAATCCCATGCAGTAGGAAAATCGTACAAATGTGAAATATGTCCGAAATCATTTTCAAGGGCTGGTGCTATCAGGTCACACATGTTATCCCATACTGGAGAGAAGCCATACAAATGCCAGTGATGTGATGTCTCATTTTCACACAGTGCTAACCTGAACATACACATGAGAAGACATGCAGTGGAAAAACCCTACAAGTGTGAGTTATGTAGGAAATTATTTTCACAATGTGGTCATCTGAACATACATATGAGAACCCACCATGGTGAGAAGCCATACAAATGTCAGTTATGCCAAAAATCATTTCCTCATGATTGTGCTCTGAAAAGACACATGACTACTCATACTAGAGAGAAATCAAACAAGTGTCAGCTATGTATGAAATCATTCAATCATACTAATTCTTTGAGAATTCATATGAGAACCCATACTGGAAAGAAGCCATACAAATGTCAGTTACCGGTATGTCAGAAATCATTTACTCAGGCTGGTGATCTGAAAACACATGTCAGAGCCCATACTGGAGAGAAACCATTCAAATGTATGTTATGTCAGAAATCCTTTAGTGCACATTGTAATTTTAAAATGCACACGAGAACCCATACTGAGGAGAAACCACATAAATGTCAGTTATGTGAGAAATCTTTTACTCAAAGTGGAAATCTAAAAACACACATGAAAACCCATACTGGAGAGAAACCATATATATGTCAGTTATGTCAGAAGTCCTTTAGTACAGGTGGTTATCTGAGAATACACATGAGAACCCATACTGAGGAGAAACTACATAAATGTCAGTTATGTCAGAAGTCCTTTAGTACAGGTAGTTATCTGATAATACACACAAGAACCCATACTGGGGAGAAACCACATAAATGTCAGTTATGTCAGAAGTCCTTTAGTACAGGTAGTTATCTGATAATACACATTAGAACCCATACTGGGGAGAAACCATATAAATGTAAGTTATGTCAAAAGTCCTTTAGTACAGTTGGTTATCTGAGAATACACATGAGATTCCATGCTGGAGAGAAACCACATAAATGTCATTTATGTCCGAAATCTTTTACTCAGGTTGGTGATCTCAAAACACACGTGAGAACCCATACTGGAGAGAAACCATATAAATGTCAGTTATGTCAGAAGCCCTTTAGTACAGATGGTTATCTAAGAATACACATGAGATTCCATGCTGGAGAGAAACCATTCATATGTGTGGTTTGTAATAAAGGATTCAGGTTACGTCGAAATCTAAATGAACACAGAAGATCTCATGTGAATGAGAAGCAACAAGCTTACAGGAAACCTAATCATGTGGGAAGTTCTTCAACTAAACAGCTCACTGGAAAGTTCCATGGAGGAATGCAGCCACAGGATCATAAACTGGAAAATGAGTCAAATGCTGATCTGCATGTTCCATTCGTAACCTTAATTGATGCAAGCACCTCTAATATATCACAACTTTCACAAGAACGCTTCTCAGGAAACATGCACCATGAGTGCAAGGAAATGACAAGTTCGCATCCAAAACATAGTCATGGAAAATGTATTCTCAATAACAACATCAAATCGACTGTGGATACAAAACCGATTGTGGAAAGGTCTTTTGGATGTGGTTTATGTGATGAGGTGTTTGAAATTGAGATGGAATTTCTAAAGCATTGTTCTAGCCATCGATTTTCTCCGCCTGATGAATTATTTATTGACAAGTGATGATTTGTTATTTTCATCAAATATAATATATTCGTATACAGGGTGGCTCAAAAAAAAACGTACCACCGGGGAAAATGCGATATCTTCGCCGCCGATTGAACTTTTTCTGCGAAAATATCCCAATTTGTAGGAGAATGAATTTCCAACAATCCCTGAAAGTTTCATTTGAAACTTTTCATGTTTGCAAAAGTTACAGCTGTTCAAACTTAAAATTTCGTTTTTTCAAATATCCGCGGAAAATTTACGTCACTTGTAGATTTCCATGTCATATGATATCACTTTTCCCTACGACCTCAGCATTCGGTTTTGCAGTTTATTGTAAGGTATAATGAGAGTGTCCACTCTCTGCCTTAACACAAGCTCAAATTCTTTTTGTGAAGCTTAGTATGGCCTTGTTGGTCGGGTCCTGCGGCAACTGACCCCACATTAGCAGCAAGACTTGCTTCAGCTGGCCAATGTTCTCCAACTTGGGATTAAATGTCTTGCAGCGTTCCAGCATAGCTCCCCAGACGTGATAAACAAGAGGGTAAAAGGTCTGGCGAGTTTGTAAATCATCTTTGCCAATGCATTTACTTCAGTTGATGTCAATAAGGTAGCGCCATCATAATCAACCTTGCCGTGCGAGCAAGCAGGCGCACTGTCCTGCTGCATAATAAAACCAGATGTTAGAGCATACCTGGTCTTCAATGAGTCTGGGTAAGCGAGTTCAATGATGAGTTTGACATCTAACCTACTGAATGGGATTAATTGCAGTCTTTTCTTGCAGCCGCAACACACGCCGGCATATCTGATGCCGAAACCACGATTTGCTTTGCAAACTTGACCTTTCGATTACCAAGCGAATTTCGTGAAAATCGCGCTTTTTCCGTCAGATCAAGCGACCACTTCCTGCCTCTCTTCCGACATCTGATCTTCGTTACATAAACCCGTTTGCAGATAGTCTTCAATGTGCTCAGGCTCCACTTTTCACTGGGTATTTTGCTATGATCACGCGATGTCTCAGTCTCTGTTCATGCAAAGTCCGAGTTCCCATTTGATCTTTTGCAGAAACTTTGCCCATGACGTTCATTGTTTGGGTTCACCAATTGAGACCTTAATCTATAAAATATCACCAAATACCAGCAGATTGCTTCATAAACAGCTTCTTTACAGCTCATAGTGAGGTCGTATGACATCATCATCAATGTGTGTGTGTTGTAATTTGCCAAACATCCTAATGAAATCACTTGTATTGGAGCATGATTCTCCGGATAATTGAAAAAACGAAATTTTAAGTTTGAACAGCTGTAACTTTTGCAAACATGAAAAGTTTCAAATGAAACTTTCAGGGATTGTTGTATATTCATTCCCCTTCAAATTGTGAAATTTTCGCAGAAAAACCCCAATCGGCTGCGAAGATATCGCATTTTCCCCGGTGGTACGTTTTTTTTTGAGCCACCCTGTATATAAATTTCATGATGTTGAGGATAGATGGAGACACGTCATTCGTTATAGTACTGAGATAGGCTACTGACAGATTCTTATAATTTTAATTCAAAGATTCACAGCTTCCTAGGTAGAAGTATAACTATGGTGTCGAAAATTTCAAACTTCACCATTTTCATTGCAGCACTGACAATAATAATTGACTAAATGCCCTTTTGAAATGTATAACTATTGACCGTGGATGATGTACAGTATTCCGCTCAGAGTTCAAATTCGTTGATAACCTTATTGTTAAGTCTCGAATCTAACAACATAAAAACTTGATGTCATACGAAGCCGGCATTTGTGAGACTGTTGGACAAGGCCTTGCTATTTATTGTGTCTACACACTCCTAATTTACTAAGTAACATGTCTTCTAGATGCATATACTTGCATTATGTGTGAATTTCCGACCTGATTTTGCTAGAATCATTCCGAAGCTGTTCTCCATTTAATGCCAGGGCCCAATCACATGGAAGCTCCTTACTACTGGATGTAACCCCCTTCCAACTTTTGAGCAGGTTTAAGAAAGCTCTTAAGTTATATCTAGTGGCGCTTTAGAAATCAGGAGATTACGATTACGATTACGATATCTTAGCTCTTAAGTTATTATGTTGACTCGCTTGGCTACGTCGGTAAGAGCGCTGGCGGCCGAACGTCTGTGAAAGAGAGCGTGCGGGCCGCGTTTCGATTCTCGAAGGTGGCTGTTTCAGAGATTCAAAATCTTAGTTACTGATGAATGATCTCACATAAGCTTACATTGTTTCTACAGGGATGTATGTATATGAACATTTATATAGCGCGTTACAATAACCTCACGAAGGCGCTTAACGCAGCTACCGGGCAGTTCTCAACAAGTATTACTTAATTGTCTTTGAGAATGTTTCATGAGAAACACGCAATGCAGTATCACGAATTGTTAATGGAATGAAGGTCCAATACACGAGAAGGAGCGGCGGGCCCGCATCACTTTACGGGAGCTTGGGACTATCAAGTCTCCGCAAGACACAGAGCGCAGAGATCGACGACCTGGTTGGTTGGAGACGGGAATACAAAGTTCCCCAATGTATTCTGGCGCCAGGCCAGCCAACCACTGACGCTCGTCCCATAACGATGATCTAGAATATTGTTCTGTCCACGACCGGAAGCCAGTGCAGCGTGTCACGCATATATGCTGATATATGCGAGAATTTGGGCAAATCAGCGACGACTCGGGCAGAGCATGCAGTTGAGGACAGATTGAAGCTGGCGTACCGGTATCCGGAACTTTGGGAGACCCGCTTGTTAGTGTCGTTCACTCACTACGATATGAAGCTAATACCTGTTGGAATAATTTAGGACAGCATGAATCGTTTTCATCAGTCCAGCTTCCATTTAGGCAAAAATTCATTTAATCCAACTTCTATTTAAATAACAATTTTTTTATCCATCCAGCTCCAATTTAAGCAAGAATATTTTCATCAATCCAGCTCCAATTTAAGCAAGAATATTTTCATCAATCCAGCTCCAATTTAAGCCATAACATTTTCATCAATCCAGCTTCCATTTAAGTAAAATTTATTTTGTATCATTCCTGCTTCTATTTAGCGATAATTCTTTGCATCAATTTCACTTGCGTACTTATAGCACCGGCGTTTTTTAGTCACTATTGGATGTCGACTAACCGACTCTGTTCAAACGCTAAAAAGAATAAATTGATCTGTCTTGTTACTAGACGACAGCTAAGTAAATTTGACTTTCAATCACTGACGGAGAAATTCCATGCCTATGCATTCGCTTCGAATGTCCGAAACATGGGAATAACACGTTTATCCGTTTTCTTTCTGTAACATTGTGCATTTTCCACCTACAAGCAAAACATTTATATATTCGGAATCAGCGATTAAAGCTGATAATGATAGGACGTGTGCACATTCCGTGAAATGAAAAAATATTTCCAACTTTTTTCCCATTTTTAAAAATTTTCATGTCAAATCAACCAGGGGTGCACACCACACCCATTTGATATTTATGAAAATTTTTATGCATAAACTACATGCAAAATAAGTACTAAAAATGAAAACTTTAGCAGAATATCTCCCAATTTGACCAGGATATAATTTTTTGAAGCTAAACAAGACACCGGATTGTGCGAAACGGCATGATCTACCAAGTTTGGACTGCCATATATTGGCCAAGAAATGTACTAGAGGCTTGAAACTTTTTGCATGCAACCAGTTTGTTGTGCTCTTTCTAAATATTCACGAATCATGGTGGTGCTACGGTTGGCTCATAATATAGAACGTTGTAAATATTGTACATAGGTCAATTCTCACTCAGGTTTCGTACATTATAATAAATTGCCAATCTTCGTCATGCAGGTAGGAAACAGACAACTATGGAAAAGGTCCCTGGATACAGAACAAGCAAATGATGCAGCTATACAGAAGCAAGCAAGAAACGGATAACAGCTAAAGTTCAGTTAGACAGAAAACCAGTGAACAGTGATGAATGAGACATATATCAGCCAGGGGCTATAAAAGTACCCATTGGGTTAAAAATGGATCCCATGGAGTTCAATGTGTTGGATGATGGCACTCCTGCTGCTATATGCATTACTTCATCAATATTATGGGTCACTTTATTTCAGAAATTACTTATGGACGCACTTGTCTACACCACCACAATGACACAGAGCTATGCAGATACACACCAAAGTAACCATTTTTGGATCTTCCAATGCAACCCTTCTTGCAGCTACAGTGTAGGCCTATAAGTTTACTGCAGCTTTATGAAACCTCTGGTAAAGTTATGCATAGTCGCACCCAGCTTTCACCTTATTACATTAAATATGGAAAGACAGTTATGCTACATGTATAGCGGTATATAACAGTCATAAACCGTCCCACATGTGAACAGCAAAAAACAGCAATTTAACATAACCATATTATATAGTGATAGAAGACAGTTCTAAACTGTAATATGTCAATCTCTTTATCTATTCACTAATCATAGCAGCAAGAATGAACAAAACTCGAAAGAAGAACAAAAAACAGAATGATCTAAAAAAGTGCATATAACAGGCGAAAACAGCACTTGGTGCATTACGGACAAACATACATATATGACAGACTTGGTTTTACTTCAATGAACAGTTATACACTCAACACGGATATATATGACAGAACTTTGCAAACTGTAATAATTACATAAATCTTTATTCATAAAGCAGAGTAGCAAAGACAAACAAGAAATGATTTTGATATCTTGGCAAACATTTGTTTTCTAGCAGTATAAAAAAATTTGCAATCCGTAGTCCTGCCGTACATTATGATAAAACAATACAATGCAGACATTGTGGCATCTAACAAGCAGCCAGCATGCTCAGTAGGCTATTAAAGTTCATTGATCATCAGCTATTCAGCTTTGCAGTAACTGACTTAAGCATAATTACCAAAAGCATACACCCAAAATTCCCGATATCATGGAATTCTAATTTTAAATTTTTCTGTCATTGCAAAGATAATCAGCAAATTAAGAGCAGTTTTGAGTCTTGACTTAAAACACCAACAGCAGGACACAGAAAAGAATATGATGATCTGGAGACATATGGCAATATAGGCCTCCAGCAACAATGTAAAGCATTACTAGGCCTATAGAAGAGAAAATCCAAGCAGCATGGCAGAAATATAACTTTTACAAGACAGAGAAAAGTAAACTGATATGGGAAGAAAGATGAAATTGAGAGAGCTTAAAAGAGCTTAAAAGATGGCAGCAACACACAACTAGGCAAAAAGGATCCTGGATACAAAACAAAGTAAAACAAGGCTGCCGCTGTGAAGAAACAATTAAGAAACAGAGAACTGATAAAAGTTCAGTTGGCACAAAGCATGGACAGACCTGGTTGCAACGACCTAGCAGATCAAAACCCTTGCAAACTAATATAAAAATAAATATAAAATTAAACAAATGGCCTCAAGCTGTAGACGAATGAACTACACAAAAATGACTCACACACAAAAGGAGAGAAGGCATTACCTTTCTCACACAAGCTTTCAGAAATAGATAAGCAGATAAAACTGTTTTGATGTAAGAAGTGACACCCTGCATGGATAAAGTGGATACTGAAGAGGTTTGAGGTGGGACTGCTGCCAGAATGGAATGGAGGATCTTATTTGCTGTATTCTAGTCCTTTGGATGTCAGAAAATGGTTTGTTGATTGTGTCATTCAATTCAAGTGGAGGGATTATTCCATACCAGGTGTGCTTGAAAACCACCTGTTGATTTGGAGAATTTTTGTCCCCATTCCAATCAAATGTGGATTTATCAATGGAAATGCCAACAAAGATGCCTCTTCTTTCTTTTCTTGTGTAGATTATAGCTGATGAGTTGTAAGACATCATGTTTGCCAGAATGAGGTGGACCGTGGATGTGTCCTATTGTTGATGCGGATAGCAATGGAAATGCTGTGCAATTGATGGAAGGATTAGGCTACAACTTGTTGATAATATCAGGAACATACGAACACAGTATAGCTTGGCTGAACCAGGATGAACCATAAGTTGCCAGCCTTGTGGTAGGTATTTCACTTGAGCCAAGCGGAAGTTGAAGTCAGCTAGGACTGATGGCGTGTAGAGGTGTGTATGTAGACTCCCAAGACTGACTTTGCTCTTTAAGAATATGTGCTGTTGTTAAAATTTCCTTGATACCAGTGCGACTGCGAAGGTGCAGTAGAGTGTCTTGGATTGAGGAGTGGTCTGGGAGCAGGTTTTCTGGATGTTCCCTTGGTCGGTTCTTTATTAATCTGTGGTTTAAATTGGTGAGATGATTCATGTAGGATGCAAGAGGGAGGATGGAGTGTTCTTTTTCTTTCTTTTCGTTCTCAAGGCGGGGCTTTTTGTGATTCGGCGATAATGTATGTCGTGGGGGCAAATAATTATTGATCATCCGTGGTGGAAATTAAAGGGTCAGAGAGTCGGTCTCCCTCCTGGAAATTGTAGGGAGTAAAGTAATTTCCGTGGTTGATCAGGTTAGTAGATTTCATAATTTGGCTGGTAATTGTAGGTAGTTGAGAGTGATTGAGGCCTAACAAACTTGTTGTTTGATGAGCAGTCTCTCTTCAAGATGCTGTTGAATTCTGTTTCTTATAGCCAAATGTTCTGGTTTATGTCAATGTCTGTTCAATGCCTTGCTTGAGAGATTCATTTGGTTCCAGCGGTGTGATTAAAAATCCAAGTCTGTCAAGGCACGGTTGAATAGACTGGGGAAGAGTTCTCCACTTTTCTAAGTGACACATGGCCTGCACTGCTTTATATAATTCCTTAGAAATCTGAAAGAAGTCTGGATTGACGGATTTGGTGGGTTGATCAGGCGGTTTAGAAGACGCTGGCTTGGTTCGACGTGAAGAAACTTCAAACTAGACCCGGGAGAAGTGGGGGGGGGGGGAATAATCCGGGGAGCTAATTTTCAGAGATGATTTCCGATTGTTGAAACGAAAAGGTGGAGCGATGATCGCGATATGAGCTATCATCCATCTTGGAGCGGTTAGTCTGTATAATATCGCACAACCAAAAACCATGGATACAACTCAGAAGCGGTTACGTAAATAAGTAACAAGGTCTTAATAATAAATGACTTAATTCGTGAAGAAATTAGTCCCGGATTTAAATGCAAATTTGACATAGGCCTATCGCTTTGCGCTGAATTAGGTACAGTTTATTAATCATGAACGCTGAATGTGAGCAGTGGGAAAGCTGATGAAGAATTGCATTGAAATGCACGTGTTGTGGCGTTCCATCATGATGAGCAGTGGGAACGCAAGCCAAGAATTTTGAGGGCAGCGGGAACGTCGTTCCCACGCGTTCCCACACACTTTAAACCCTGGCCTAAACCAAAATCATTAATATTTTCTCGATGACAAACCTGGACAACACGCATTTCCTGTGTCACTTTCTGACAAAAAATGCAATAGGTCGAATCCAAAGAATTACCGCTTGGCACTCCATCCATTGACTGTACTAAGTTAGGTCTAGTATGATAATGTCTTGCCAACTTACCAAAACCACGTAAATTTCCTTAAAATAATCAATTAAAAGAAATATAAAATTATGTAGCAGACCTTTAACGTCGAAAATGCCGGAAATTACCCACCGGAAGTCTCCAAAACCAGCACAAATCATTTAAATTTTCACTAAGTAGCCCAGTAAATAGCCCAAATTGACATAATAAACGATGCCGAAATATGATCAAATTTCTTTTTTCTCGAATACATTTCAAGATGTGCACACGTTTAGTTCGCTTAGTAAAAACATAAATAACTTATACTAAAATATTCATGCTTGTAGGTGGTCAATGCACAATGAGGGGGCTTGATCGATGTCTTTAACAGAACGCACTACGTACTCGATCCTCGCTCACGTTTAAAGAGCACGTTATCTAACTTGACCCGATCTTGCCTTTTTAAACTGAAGCAGCTCCGAGCCATCAGACGATCAGTCTCCGCTTCTGTCTTTACTACCATAGTTCATGCGTTTCTCTGTTCCCGCCTAGATTACTGCAACTCGCTGCTCACTGCTGTTTTTCTTGAGATTTGACCGAATGACTGAAAAAGGTCATCAACTTTTTTGGCTGATAAAATATTGTCGGCGTCATTCGTTCTGGACCAAGTCTCCGCCACAACAAAACCCAAGTTGTTTTTCAGCGTCCCCCCCCAACAACGGAAACCAAACTCCGCCCATGTGTAAAAGTTCTAAAAAAATACATTAGGCCTACGACTATAAAGAAGAGTAAACTTCATTTTCAGACATCATGGTTCAACGCCGAAAAATATGCTCTCTTTAGCAGTTCAAGGTTCGTTCATTTTCATAACACAAAATTATCAAGTTTAGCTATTGAATGATATATCTCCATTCCCACTTGGAGTTTCTTTCTGACAACTGCGGCATGGATAGATCTATACAGTGATGACTGTTGAGGGCGGTGAACGTTTTCAAGAAGACATTGCAGTCATCGAAGAATGATGTCAGGGAAAAATCCATGTTGGCTTGCTATATAGGCCTACTATGTGGGGCGCGGTGGTGAAGGGGTATATTCGGTGCCATGAAGTCGGAAGGTTTTGGGTTTCAATCCACCTTAAGCCATCGCGTAGGGACCCTGAGCAAGTACTTCACTCGTAATTGTTCATGCACTTACATGTAATGAAACAGCGATTCGATGATCAGTGTCCGCGCTGTAGTCGGGAGCGCTTCTGACTGGAATCTTGAAGGGGCGGTATAGCAATTATTGCTCATACACATATAGGCCTACTTGCATGCTCGCTTGACTTAATCCTGAGCAGTTGTACAAGAGACAGTTGGAAGTAGAAGCGAAAATTTACTGGTACAAATGTTATAATTCTTGATGATTTCAGAGAAACTGGAGCCAATTCTCTAATTTCACTGTCATATTCGTGTTCAGCACCCTAAAATTCGTAAGAAATTATGAATTTATGTAAGAGGCAAAGCTTTTATTAAAATTTGTTGTCCAGTGTATCATACAGGCCTAAATTCTTATTTCACATCTTTTAACGATTGTTTTTCATTTTCCTAACTCTGAACTGCAGCTTTTGTTCGTTGTGTCTGCTGCGCCAATGAGTCTTCAGTGAAGTTCAGTTAAACAGTATAGTGACAGTAATTAAGGATAATATTATTAGCCTAGGCCTAATCATGTAGGCCTAATAAAAATAGGCTCTCTGTTACAGTGTCATGCATGACTACATAATTATACTTCAACGAGTACCGACTAAATGGCTATAGACAATGACAAAAGGATGACAGATTGGGGACGGACAGAGAGACGGACGGATAACAATGACGGGCGGCGAGGGAGAGAGGGATCGAGGGAGAGACGGGGAAGAACGGACAGGAGTAGCAAGGATGGAAGGAGGGACTGTACTTTCTTCGAGCATCAATATACCAAGTCAACATTAATTTTTAGTCTAGTGTTTATGTATGCATATCATTTATGCATACAGGTAGGTCTAGCCCTATTCATGGTATGTGCAGCTATTTGGGCTACATCATAGGCCGATACTTGTTCATATGTCATGCAGGCATCAATAGGCCTATATATATATATAATTATGATGCGCAAGTTTGTAGCCTAAGTTTTGATGGATTTCTACACGCATAAGATAATTAAGTTATTCAACTGGGTCGATTCAGAGACATACAGAGGATCATAGGCTATATAATAGTATATATCCCTGTAGGCAAATAGGCCTAAGCCTATAGGGTCTTTCACTATTAGGCCTAGGCTATAGTTCACGCGTTTGTCTTTTCCCGTCTAGACAGCTGCGCAACACATTTCTTATGCATGGACCTATCATAGGTCCACGCATAGGAAATGTGTTGCAGCTGTCTTTTGGCCAGAGCCCTGCGCCGACATGAGAGTGTCGGCGGCGGCGCGCCGGTCATTTTTGGTCGGCGGCGGCGGCGCGCCGACAAACAAAAATCGGCGGCGGCGGTGCCCTCAAAATGTCGGCGGTGGCGGCGCAGCGCGGCGTCCTGGAATTACTGCTCCAGCGTCGCATACTTATTTTGATTGTTGTTACACAAGAACCCTATATTATCAATATAAAGGTGTTCAGCCATTATTTTTGGCAATTATCTTGTCTTTAGTCAATATTGACTAGAAACAATTATTCCCTTAATTAACGTTCAATTAAAAAATTCTGCAAAGGCTTGATTAAGAAAAATACATGACAACGTTTTCAAATTCGTAACTTCTAATAACACTTAAAGGACTGTTTGCGCAGTGGCGGCGCTACCTGCCTATTTTACTCT
The DNA here is from genome assembly GCA_949752735.1 of Lumbricus terrestris. Lineage (NCBI taxonomy): Eukaryota > Metazoa > Annelida > Clitellata > Crassiclitellata > Lumbricidae > Lumbricus > Lumbricus terrestris. Next base: position 38,349,015 of record OX457050.1, read on the forward strand.
TGACCTGCCTTATGACCCGTCAAAAATTCTAGGGACCCATTTTCTTGACGCGACCGGCTGAAATTGTATATCTGCATGCATGCAAACATGCATACATACATACCCACATACATGCATACTTACATACATAGATTATATGCATACATGCATGCATGCATGCATACAATACAAACATACATACATACATACATACATACGTACGTACGTGCGTGCGTGCGTGCGTGCGTACGTACGTACGTACTGCGTTTGCGTAGAAATATTTTTTTGCGACATAGTGGGAGTTATCATGCAATCTTATCAACAGGTGAGGATGCATGCAGTTTTTAAATTTTCTTTTGTCAAAGCACACTGAGTAGTAAACTTGATCAGAATTCACCAGCTTTCCTGATTTATCGGCCAATAATCCGAACGACTTCCACGCGAAACTCTTAGCATCTTCTGTAAATCCAATTGCTATGTACAAGTCTTTCGATCTAAGCAGGCCAAGTCACCCTAAGTTGCACTTTGTTTTGTGTGGAAAGTGTTTTTATCTTTCTAATTTGATCCCATTTGTGAGACTTTGCTCAAATTGTTGACAAAATAGGATCTATTGTCCAATTGCCTAACATTACTCCACTGTGCATATAGACAAGCCTATTAATGTTCGAAAGCTTAATTAATCACCAATTTTACAAAGGTCACGTACAGCGTAGGAGTTTCATGCTGGTGAGAAAAATAGGAATTAGGTAGTAACTGGCCGGCAATGGAGAATAGCAAGCATTGATGCAAAAACGGTGTTGCCAGGAAAAAATCGAAGTAGGCTATATAAGAGAAAGATTCTATTTTCATTGACGCAGCAATTTTCTCGCGAGATCATGCAAGAGATGAAAAATGCAACGAAAAGAAATAACCAAATCCACGTGGCATCGGCGGCGCGCCGACAAATTTTCGGCGGCGGCGGCGTCGGCGCGCCGACTCAAAATATTCGGCGGCGGCGGCGCCCACAAAGTGTCGGCGGCGCGGCGCGGCCGGCCGGCGCTGGGCTCTGCTTTTGGCATAGGTCACCTATGCCAAAAGATCGTAGCTTCAGCTTGACTCAAAGCTTGACACCCTCAACTGCTTGAATTCTCCTTTGACCACAGGCGTAGGCCTAGCCTACACGTGGCTGCACGGCAGTGCACGCATCCGCTACAAAATCCTGTTTTTGATTGGAAAAGCCCCTATGAATAGCCTACGCCTCAAGCCACATGCATGCAACAACCGATATCTTCCTATTTTCATCTCAATCGCAGGGCTGTTTTAAAGATTGTCAAAAGCTTCAGTCACTCCTTACTCCTTACATTCCTCCTCGTTGCCTGCGATCATCAAGCATGGGTCTTTTAGCTGAACCTCGATGCAGAACTGTTATGGGCTCACGTGCATTCCATGCCTCTGCTCCCAAAGAATGGAATCTCCTTCCACTCTCTCTTCGTTGCTCAAATTCACTCCCTACCTTCAAAAAACGGCTCAAAACTCACTATTTCTCTTTGGCTTTCAAGCACATTGACCTTTAACTGCATCTTCCTCTGGCGGCTAACTATCCGCGCCTCAGATTCACACTTTGGTGTGACCTTGCGCGCGTAATAAATTTATGTAATAATAATAATAATAATAAAAAAGAAATTTTTAGAGCTGCACAATGCACATCCTCTTCCCTCCTTTCTCATCCTCCATGGTAAATTACTCCCAATCTGAGGAAATGACCTTTTTGCCAGTTTTAGCTGCACGGAACGTGACGGAAGTGCTTCTACAACTGCACGAATCCATTATTTTAGAACTGCACATTTCACGCTTCTCTTGGAACCTCGCTCAGGGCTATTATAGTCGTATTTCGTTAGAGGTTACCACGCAGGGCTTTTAAGCTTTTAAGGGGGATTTATGGAACTGCACCACCCATTCTTTCCCGTCCCGTCCTCAATGGCAAATTACTTTCAATTGGATAAGAATTACCCTTTTAAAACTATTTTCTTTGCTAGCTGCGCAGAACTACAGCTCACAAATCCATTTAGTGATGGTCGTTTTGTGTAGAACTGCACACTAAAAGCCCTGTCAATATGGCGATCACATTTTTCAATGCAGAATTTCCAGTAATCACTAGATGGCGGAACGATACTTTCTCATCCGGCTTGTATTTGGTAGAGGGCTCTTTAGATTCGATCGCCATTTTCTACGAATGGAAGGTGAAGTCCGATTTCCGTTTAAACCATTGAGATGCATGATATATATAATATACACGCTAGAGAGAGCATGACGTATCTGCTCTGCAATCAGATTTGAAGTCAAAAATTTAGCCTGCAACGGTCGTATCGTCCCGACCAATCATAGGCGATTTCTTATACCGACCAATCACACAGTCTTACAGCATTGATTTGAAAAATAAATAAAACGGCGTCAGCATTTTTAGCCTATAATAAGACGAACATGTCGATGCTTGTTTGTTAATTTTGCAGTTTCTTGCAATATTGACAAGTAAACATCGACAAGTTCGTCTTATTATAAAAATGCTGATATTATTTTATTTATTTTCCCCACATCGATGCTGTACGACTGTGATTGGTCGGTACGAGAAATTGCCTATGATTGGTCGGCACAACTTTCGACAGATATGATGTGATTGGTCGGCACGACTTTCGTCGACTTCAATATAGAGACTTGATACTCTCTCTAGTGATATATTTATTATATAATACACCTCTATGGTTTAAACACAATTTCTTCGATAACTGGTCAGCTCTAAAATTATATGTATATGCCTTCGGCCTGCTATCTGCTAACTTGTGCACTGCAAAGCTGTAACAGTTGCTGTTGCTAATCTAACAGTTCGATATTTGCGTTTAAGACTCTATTGGGAAATCGCTGTTGAAAGTCCGTTATGCTGTCAATCGATCACTTATAACATTTCAGTAAGACAACCTTTTGGGTTTAATCCAACAGTTTACGCCAGATCATGTCGAATTTCTACTTTAATTCAGGGCCTTTTAACGTGCAGTTGTAGTACCCAGTTGTACGCAAAACGTGCAGTTCTAATAGCATTTGTGCTGTTGTATAAGCTATTCCGTGCAGTTAAAACTATCAAAAAGGTCCGATTGGAAGTAATTTAAAATGGAAGATGGGAACAGAAAGGTGGTGTGCAGTTATGAAAATTCCTTAAAAACAACCCTGCTTTTATTTCACACCTGGTTATTTGTTAACTGATTCATCTGCAATTATTTGTATAGCGCCTCTTAAAGAGAATTACTGTGAGGCGTTGCAAAACCCACCGTGGCTAAATAAAACTGTCGTAAGATGAGAAGACTGATTCAGAAGGACCAAGGGCAGGCCATTCCAGTGTGAACAACCTACTCCCGAGAAGACACGATTCAGTCTAGTGGAGGTACTAGCAAATGCTATGTAGGTATATTCGTCTATTTTCAGAAACATCAGAAAGTACGGCGTAGGTGAATGTACATTAAAATAATTGAAAGTATGGCTAATGGTTGAATTTGTTGCTACATGTTATTACATAATAATTTTGGGATGAGGTTTCATCGAGTCTTTGTCAGGAGGGGGATTGTGAATCCTCTGTTGAGGACTATGCAATGGACACATTGAACTAGAAGTTGAAATCATTATGAATTTATTGTGAATTTCATATAATGATTTTTATGTAAAATTGCTTCCTGCTACATATGAAGAATAATTTAAATGTTTTGTTTATGTTTTGAAACAAGCTATTACTGACGTGTTGTACTGCTTTATTTTAATAGATGTCGGAAGTTCTTTTTATCAAGCGCATGATGACAAGCAAGATTATGACACTGTCATAACTATTCAATGAAAGTTACCTGAGAATTTCTTGTCCTAAATGATCTTCATCAAAATATTCAAGTCGAAATATTCACCAGGAACGTTAACAGGACTTCATTGATTATTTCTTCTTCAGTTCGTATGGCTTCTGATTAACAACGCAAGGGTTTCTGTTCTTCAAAAGTTTAAAGGCTTGTAAATTTCATCACAAAATGACAAAATTGTATATTTTCTGCTTGGCCATTTCTTCTTGAAAAATTCCGACAGAATTATATTTGACCCAGCAAAGAAGTCAAAAGTTTGACTTGCATTGATCAGGCAGACAACTTTCCTTCACATTCTTAATTGCTTATTGCTAATTACTTTCATATGGAAATAAAGTTCAGTATGCCGAAGAAAAACATTAAACCAACATATCCAAATTTTGCGAAGAATAAATTGCACATTTTGGTGATTTACAAACTCGCAAATACCACTTTTGGTGCAATAAAACATGAATTTTGTCGGAAATCATAGGACCAAATGTGAAATTCCAGCAACTCCTATGAGAAAACATTCCACAGTGTAACCATGCGAATGCCAGCTATCTGGGAAATAATTGACTGAAATAGATTGGTTGACAGTGCATAATTTATGGAAAACAATACTGGATAAACATCATGCAAGTACCTGCAATGTCAAAGATCATTTACTGTAGGTAATCATCAAAACGCAAGCATGAGAATGCATGCTGGGAAGAAACCCTACAAATGTCAGTTCATGTCACTGGTAAATGATCAGTAATGTTTTCGATAAGAATTAAGGAGTAAATTAGTTTAGTCCAAATGTTTGTGAATATGTTATCCAGTAACATACCGGTAGGACGGTAGGTGTATGGTCTGTGATATATTATGGCCAGTGAGCAGTATAGGTATAATATAGATGAGGGAATTAAAATACCGAATCTCTGTCTGCAATTTATGCATGCACAAAATATTAGACATTCATTAACTATGCTAGAAAACAGTCGAACCTATATGAAACCGAAATTAGCCATCAGTTTTAGACAGTTCTGAAATTAGTTTTATTCCATAAAGCTAACTCTTATGTTTTCCTGTTCTTTGTCTTAATAGATGTTGGAGGTTCTTTTAACAAGTGCTTTATGTTAGAAGTCACAGAGCAGTCATTTGAGGAAGCCTACTACATCTCACTGATCTTAACCGAAGGCAACATCAGAGTCGTCTGTTAACACTACTACTGAAGAAGAACAAAAGAGTATGCCTTCTACAAAGGCGCATGACTTCAATATTCGTTAACGGTTTTCTCTTTGGGCAATTTCATATTTTATTTCAAAGGAACTTTTACTGATAAAATGAAAGAGATGCGCTTGCACCAACCAAAGCAGAAATGTATCTGCTCTCAAATGGATACTCCCAAGCAAAAGAAACGCCAAACAATTCCAAAGAATCGAGACCCATTCTGGTAACTTAAAAGCCACATAACCAGTTTTGGAGAAAAACTGAACCTCATAAATCTTATGATTGCAAGGAAATTCTCGCAGATCCTATGAGAAGCATATAGGAGAGCAACCATGTAAATTATAGATTTGTTACAATCTACTCACCGTGACACATGAGAATAATTATTCAGACTACAAGGTTACCATACAAAGTGCATTAATGTCAGATATCGTGTACTTTGAAAAACTATAAAAGGTCAATTATGTCAGAAAGTAAGATCGTGTACTGAAACGACATAAGTAAACCCATGATCTAGTTAAACCAAAAAAAGTCAGTTATGTCAGAAATTATTTCTTGATTATTGTGGTGTGCAAAAGTTTGGGAAATCGTACTTCACAGCTAGATCAAATAGATTTCAGTTGAGTGAGAAAATATTTTTTACTGGCTCTTATCTGAAAGTAAACATGGCAACCAAAAATACTAGAGAGAAGCCATACAAGTGTAAATTATGTCCGAAATTATATGTTCAATGCAGACATCTGGAAATACATATGAGAACCCACCATGGTGAGAAGCCATACAAATGTCAGTTGTGTCAGAAATCATTTACTCATGATTGTGCTATGAAAAAACACATGAGTACTCATACAAGAGAGAAACCATACAAGTGTCAGATATGTATGAAATCATTCAATCATGCTAGTTCTTTGAGAATTCATATGAGAACCCATACTGGAAAGAAGCCATACAAATGTCAGTTATGTGAGAAATCATTTACTAAAAGTGGAAATCTGAAAACACATATGAAAACCCACGCTTGGGAGAAACCATTTCAATGTAAGTTATGTGAGAAATCATTTACTCTAGGTGTCTATCTGAAGCAACATATAAGAACCCATACTGGAGAGAAACCACATAAATGTCAGTTATGTGAGAAATCGTTTACTCAGGCTAAAGATCTGAAAACACACATCAGAGCCCATACTGGAGAGAAACCATACAAATGTAAGTTTTGTCAGAAATCCTTTAGTACACATTGTTATTTAAAAATGCACACGAGAACCCATACTGGGGAGAAACCACATAAATGTCAGTTGTGTCAGAAGTCCTTTAGTACAGGTAGTTATCTGAGAATACACATGAGAACCCATACTGGGGAGAAACCATACAAATGTAAGTTATGTCAGAAGCCCTTTAATGCAGGTAGTTATCTGAGAATACACATGAGAACCCATACTGGGGAGAAACCACATAAATGTCAGTTATGTGAGAAATCGTTTACTCAGGCTAAAGATCTGAAAACACACATCAGAGCCCATACTGGAGAGAAACCATACAAATGTAAGTTTTGTCAGAAATCCTTTAGTACACATTGTTATTTAAAAATTCACACGAGAACCCATACTGGGGAGAAACCACATAAATGTCAGTTGTGTCAGAAGTCCTTTAGTACAGGTAGTTATCTGAGAATACACATGAGAACCCATACTGGGGAGAAACCACATAAATGTCAGTTATGTGAGAAATCCTTTAGTACTTATCGTTATTTAAAAACGCACACGAGAACCCATACTGGGGAGAAACCACATAAATGTCAGTTATGTGAGAAATCGTTTAATCAGGCTAGTGACCTGAAAACACACATCAGAACCCATACTGGAGAGAAACCATACAAATGTAAGTTATGTCAGAAATCCTTTAGTACACATTGTTATTTAAAAATGCACACGAGAACCCATACTGGGGAGAAACCACATAAATGTCAGTTGTGTCAGAAGTCCTTTAGTACAGGTAGTTATCTGAGAATACACATGAGAACCCATACTGGGGAGAAACCATACAAATGTAAGTTATGTCAGAAGCCCTTTAATGCAGGTAGTTATCTGAGAATACACATGAGATTCCATGCTGGAGAGAAACCACATAAATGTCATTTATGTCCGAAATCGTTTACTCAAGTTTGTGATCTAAAAACACACGTGAGAACCCATACTGGAGAGAGACCATTTAAATGCCTGTTTTGTCAGAAGACATTTATTCAAGGTTTTGTTCTGAAAAACCACATGAGGTCACACACTGGAGAGAAACCATACATATGTGTGGTTTGTAATAAAGGATTCAGCCTACTTCGAAGTCTAAAGAAACACAGAAGATTTCATGTGAATGAGAAGCAACAAACTTACAGGAAACCTAATCATGTGGGAAGTTCTTCAACTAAACAGCTCACTGGTGAGTTCCATGGAGGAATGCAGCCACAGGATCATAAACTGGAAAATGAATCAAATGCTGATCTGCATGTTCCATTCGCAACCTTAGTTAATCCACGCACCTCTAATACATCACAACTTTCACAAGAACGCTTCTCAGGAAACGTGCACCGTGAGTGCAATGAAATGACAAGTTTGCATCCAAAACATAGTCATGGAAAATGTCTTCTCAATTACAACATCAATTCGACTGTGGATACAAAACCGATTGTGGAAAATCCTTTTGGATGTGGTTTATGTGATGAGGTGTTTGAAATTGAGATGGAATTTCTAAAGCATTGTTCTAGCCATCGATTTTCTCCGCCTGATGAATTATTTATTGACATGTGATGATTTGTTATTTTCATCAAATATAATATATTCGTGTATATGAACTTCACGACGTCGATATAGATGGAGACACGTCATTCATTATAGTGCTGAGATAGGCTACTAACAGATTCTTATAATATTAATTCAAAGATTCACAGCTTCCTAGCTAGAAGTATAATAATTATTATGGTGTCGAAAATTTCAAACTTCACCATTTTCTCTGCAACACTGACAATTTACTAAATACTATTATGAAATGTGTAACTAGTGGCTGTGGATGATGTACAGTATTCCGTTCAGAGTTCAAGTCTTTGATAACCTTATTGTTAAGTCTAGAATCTAACAACATATAAACTTGATGTCATACGAAGCCGGTTGATGTGCATCATTTTGTGAGACTGTTGGACTAGGCCTTGTTATTTATTGTGTCTACACACTCCTAATTTATTTAAGTAACATGTCTTCTAGATGCATATACTTGCATTATGTGTGAATTTCCGACCTGATTTTGCTAGAATAATTCCGAAGCTGTTCTCCATTTAATGCCAGCTTTTTCCAGGGCCCATCACATGGAACTCCTTACCACTGGATGTAACCTCCCTTCAACTTTTGAGCAGGTTTAAGAAAGCTCTTAAGTTATATCTTAGCTCTTAAGTTATAATGTTTACTCGCTTGGCTACGTCGGTAAGAGCGCTTGCGGCCGAACGTCTGTGAAAGAGAGCGTGCCGGCCGCGGTTCGATTCCCGAAGGTTTCTGTTTCAGAGATTCAAAATCTTGGTTACTGGTGCATGATCTGACATACATTGTTTCTACAGGGATATGGAGGTAGAGTGACCCAGCTGGTAACCGTGTTGGATCGGATATAATAGCCTATTGGAAAATGGTAGTAGACCTGTAGAGTATAATATTATTATATCCGCTCCAATTTAAAGGCGTTAATTTCTTTTACGATAATTATATGAATGCATGCATAAATACACGTGCATTCTATGCATGTATGGTGGTTCCACCTCAACTGGTCTACAGACAACTGGTCTACGGATAACTGATATAGGTTGTACAGAACGAAAACTGGCCTACAGACAACTCGTATTGAAATAGAGGCTTTATTTATTTTTCAGCGCCGAAATTTCTGACGACTTTTTTAGCCGTCAGATCGAAAATCGTGGACAATATTGCTTTTTAGGGGGGGGCTTAGCCTTTGATAGGAGGGGCTTAGACCCCTAGCCCCCCAGCGCCGCCACTGAGGATATGTAGGCTCGACATAATTCTACGAAGTCATAATAATCTAATGATCTAATCTAATGATGAATAATCTAGTGACTTTAATCTACAGTTTGTTAATGATTTGTCTTGCCATGCAATTTTTAATGATTTTGTTAGATCCTCTAAGCTGAAGCTGTGTGACAGCAAACTAAATAGTCCTACGCAGTTTACCTACTTATCGCAGGCGAACAATTCTAAATCCTTTATTGACCACTTCTTTGTTGATGAAGCACTGTTTGCTAAAGTTCAGTTCTCTGAAATAATTGACAGTGGTGTAAATTTTTCTGATCATTTACCTCTATTACTGCACTTCTCTGATAGTTTTATAGATAGTGGTGTTGACTGTGTTAGGCAGGTTCCTAATGGTGTTAAGTCAGGCCGGCTTAGATGGGATAAAGCGGATCTTGCTTCTTATTATCATGCCACTGATTTATACTTAGGTCAAATCAATTCCTCACAAGTCTTTACAAACTGTAATGTAGGATGTTCATGTGTGCATGGTGATGACATAGATGTTGTCTACAGCATGATTGTTGATGGACTATGTCGATCCGCAGATGAACACTGCCCAAGAACCACTGCGTCACACTATAAACATTATTGGGATAGTGAGCTGACTGATTTAAAAAAAAAGTCAATAGCTGCTCATGACTTGTGGAAAGCATGTGGACGACCCAGTCGGGGACCAATACATGATGTCAAAAGGTGTGCAAAAGCAGAATATAAACGTGCCATTAGAAACAAGAAATCTTTGGATGACACAAATGTTTCTAATGACTTACATGAATATCTTCTTTCAAAAGACACAAATTCTTTTTGGAAAACCTGGCAAAGCAAATTTAAGAGGAAGCACAGATCCCCCTTATCTGTTGATGGTTATAATGAACCAAAAGACATTGCTATGACCTTTGCTAACAATTTTAAAGCTGCATGCTCACCAAATAATGCAAACGCCAGTGAGAAACTTGAGAAGTGCTTTCATGATAGGTTTAGCCAGTATAATCCAGCTTCTGAATTTAAATTGATAACAGTAGAAATTGTTGACCAATGCATTCGTAAAATGAAGCGAGGTAAAGCCTCTGGTCTGGATCGTATTGAGACAGAACATCTAGTTCATGCTCATCCTAAACTGGTTGTTTTGCTCTCGCTTCTGTTCAACCAAATGCTTGTGCATGGCAGGGTACCCACCAGTTTTGGTCTAGGCATAATCATACCCTTGGAAAAGGGGCCTAACGTAGATAAAGGTAATAGTGATAATTATCGTGGCATCACGTTAAGCTCAAATTTATCTAAACTTTTTGAAATGTGTATGCTTGAGCACTATGGCAGCTATTTTTGCACTTCTGATTTGCAGTTTGGATTCAAAAAGGGGTTGGGATGTTCACATGCAATCCTTGCAGTAAGAGCAGTTGTTGACTACTTTACAAGTCATGGGTCCACTGTCAATTTATGTGCACTGGACATGTCAAAAGCTTTTGATAAAGTGAATCACTTTACTCTGTTCAATAAGCTAATGGACAGACGGGTTCCTCGAGAAATTTTGACCACACTTATAACTTGGTATAGTCTGAGTGCAGCATTTGTGAAATGGGACAACATATTGTCAGAGATGATAACCCTAACGTGTGGGGTTAGGCAGGGTGGTGTTCTATCCCCGGTGCTGTTTGCTATCTATGTGAATGACATTATTGAAAAATTAAGTAGATCTAGTCATGGGTGTAGAATTGGTGAAACTTACTTGGGATGTGTCATGTACGCTGATGATCTCATCTTAATTTCAGCTTCGCTGTGTGACCTCCAATCAATGGTTGATATATGCTTTGCTGAGTTAAAAGGTATTGATATGAAGCTTAATGTAGCCAAATCTCAAGTCATAAGGATTGGAACACGGTTCCGTAATACCTGTAAGTGCATTAAGGTCAATGGAGTAGAGATAAGTTTTGTTGACAAGTTAAAATATTTGGGCTGTTTTCTGACTGCAGCCAAGTCATTTAAAATTAGTCTGCATGAAATGCGTGTGAAGTTTTACAGGTCATTTAATTCATTGTATAGCAAATGTTACAAATTCAGTGAACCAGTTTTGTTGCACTTGGTAGCTGCCCACTGTAAACCGTTTCTCCTTTATGGAATGGAAGCTGTGAGCCCTACCAAAAGTGAGCTGAACTCTTTAGAGTACACTTACAGCTCTGCAGTATGTAAAATCTTTAAAGTCTCTCATAGTAGTGTTGCATCTGTACTGCACTTCATGCATGAAAATAATATTACAGACTGTTGGTTATCCAGAAGATTGCGTTTTATCCAGAAATGCCGTTCACACAACAATGTTGTTGTCAGTTTTGCATCATGTTTTTCTTTCACGCCTTAAGTGTTTGAATGCTTGTTATTTTCGGTATATATATATATATTCTTGTTGTGTAGCCTATACCACCACTGTCTGGGAATGTACGTTTGATATATGGTCAACCTAGAAGTGTTATGCATCTATGGATATCTATGCATGCAGACTTTTATAATAAGGAAACTTAGTCTACATTCTGTCTTTAGTACTATGCAGGCAGATATACTGTCCTGTGAATTTTGTATTTTCTTTGTTGTCTTATTAATTGTGCTACCATCATTTGGTGAATAAAAGATTGATATATAATAAAATGACAATTTCTATGGCGCCATAACGCAGCCATGCTGCTACAATTAAGGGCGCCTTGACAACAACAAACACACATTCAGAGACAAGCGATTGACGAACTCTATAGAGACAGCCACACGCGGCGCCAAGAGAACCACACCTGTACCACCATCACCACCACCCTCACGACCACCACGTGTTCATAGCCTACATAATTATAGCCAAAACGCGCGTCATCAAATGAATTACTGTATAGGCTATATGTATCGTAATCTCCTTATTTCTATGTATGCATGCATGCAGGCCTGTACGTATGTAAGCCGGAAGGAAAAGAAGAAGAAGATACGCAGTGGCGGCGCTAGGGAGCTGGAAGGGGGGGCTATGCCCCCCTACAAGAGGTCCAGCTCCCTTAAAAAATGGCCATCTGAATTATTTTACGTTGAAATATCCACGATTTTCGGCTGATGACTAAAAAAAAGGTCGCCAGAAATTTTGGATGGAAAATGTCAAATTTTGCCGCGAGGCTTCAGCCCCCCCGAAACTGAAATCCTGACGCCGCCACTGGAGATACGTATGTAAGCAGGTTCACAATCAGCCAGAGCTATAAAAGCGTACAATTTGCTTAATTAGTATACCTAAAGTTCTTGGTCTAATAATTTACTGTCATCTCTGCCATTCAACACGCGGGTTCTCTCATTGGACATCCACCCATTCCCAATGCCCTCGCTTCCATCATGCGCAACAAAAGCCACGCCTATAGGCCTACCTGTAATGAAACCGAAACTAGAGGCTAACTGCAGGAGAAACACAACAAACTGAGTCAACCCTCGAAAGAGCCAGGTCATCATTATTTCGGTTCTCTTTATTCGTGGTTGGGTCGGGAGCGCTTCTGAGTAGTTACTCTTGAAGATGAGCTACTCTTGAAGAGGAGCTATATAAATGTCTGAATGAATGAGTGAATGAATTGATGCAGCACTAAATTGCGTTTGAACGGAATGGTTCGATGTTGTGTTGTTTGGCAAACAGACGATGTCCAATTATTGTCCATCCCTTTGTCTAAAATGATCTTCGTTTTATTGATTGCAAAAATTATGTCGTGCGCCATGAAATTATTTAATTGTTTGCAATAATTTCCTTCATTTAATAATTAAGTTGTCATAAGGATTCAGTAACATATATAAGAGCACAATTTATGACCGTCAACTTCAGGTCTATTCACTTTCAACCGAGTTCTTATCTCATGCATTTTCCAACTACACTGTGTCCCAATAAATCGGGGCCCCTTTTTATAATGTGAATAAAACTGGCAAATATTCATCGATTGTCAAAATTTCAAAACTATTTTTATCCTGAGATATTATCTACAAATTGGTAATTTATGAACGGCCCTCACTAAACAATTACGTCATAATGACGTCATTAATTTACATATCGAAACCAAATGTCAACAAAAATCGTTAGAGAATGACGTTCAGTCAAGAAGACAAAATTGTAATAAAATTCTGACGGATGAATAAACATTACGTCGCAAAAAAGTTTATTCGAAAATTTCCGGACAAGGGATGGACAGTGAGCGGTCTAAAAAAGCTTCTAAGAAAAATTGATTTGACCGGTTCGTCGGAGCGTCGCGCTGGTAGCGGTACTTAACATTTGAATTCTCTGATGCAAATGACGTAATTGTGACGTCAATATTCATGCCAGAAACTTAATATTTGAATCAGTGTAAGATAATTATCTCAGGATAAAAACAGTTTTGAAATTTTGAAAATCGATTAAGATTTGCCTGTTTTATTCACATTATAAAAAGGGGTCCCGATTTATTGGGACACAGTGTATACATGTAAATAGTATAACCGAGTGGGTCTCTTCTGCGTTAATTGTGTAGGCATAACCGTTCTGTCATTCTAATAGTCAGCCTTTATCTCCTCCAACTTCTCCAGCTAGTCCCTACTTCTCCTTCAACAGCCTCCTTTTGCCCTTTCCATCACTCCCTGCCTATAGCCTCCTAATTACGTTTAGAGACTCCTATGTCTTCATCAGGGGCGGATCCAGAGGGGCCAATTCGGCCATGGCCACACCATTTCAAAAGTGCATAGGACGTGGGTCCCCCATTTGGTTTCAACGAGCTTTAAATCAATTCAGCGGGATAAGGCAAGAGAGGAAAAGTAGCAATACGACTAGAGAGGTCATAGTATAATAATTATTGTGTCATAATTAAGCTTATAGTAGGCCCACATTCACGGCCAGATGACTAAAAAAAGTCATCAGTTATTTTGCCAGGGAAAATGGTATAATTATATCCCACACACATTTCGGCCAGATGACTAAAAGAAGGTCATCAGATTTTTCCTGGCAAAAATAACCGAAAATTTTGGCCCCCTCGAAAATGTCTAGGTGCCCGCGCCTGGTCTTCATGTATCATTCATTAAAAAGTTTCGTGATCAATTAGGTATAGCGTGGTATCTTGTTAGAAGTAGTCATCACCATCATCGGCATCTTCGTCGTCGTCATCATCGTCGTCGTCGTCGTCGTCATATCATCACCATCATCATCATCATCGTCGTCGTCGTCGTCGTCATCATCATCATCATCATCACCATCATCATCATCATCATGATCGTCGTCGTCATCGTCGTCGTCACCACCACCGCCACCACGACTGCCACCACCACCACCAACGCCAACACCACCACCAGAGGTGTCACGACAGCTGGTCTACATACAACTGGTCCCAATTAAGACAATAATTCGTCTTGCAACAACTATGGTCTACAGACAACTGGTCTAGAGACAACTGGTCTAGCGCTTGTGAAATGGAAGCTGGACGAAAGTTTTCACAGGTGAAATGATGTCGAATTGATGAATAAACGCGAGAGAAATGGAATCTTGATGAATGTTCATTTACATGTGAAATAGAAGCTGGATTGATGAAAATAGCGCATAAGAAATAAAAGCTGGTTGAGGGTTTTTCTAGATCTGAAATAGAAGCTGTATTTATGAAAAAACGCTTAGGCAATGGAAGCTGAATGCGGGTATCTTTATAATTATTATATGAAATAAATTCAAAGCTGTATTGACGAAAATAACGAGCGAGAAATAGAAGATATTTCTAGATCTGAACTAGAAGTTGGATGCATATGTTGAAATACATGAACATAAAATAATCAATCCAGCTTCCATTTTAAGATAGAAAACCATTTAACGTTTTTCACAAGTCCCGCTTCTATTTCATCAATACGATTCGTCTGGAGAACAGTAACTGTTGTCGTTAGACGAATTGTCAGGGAATAACTTATCGTTAGACGAGTTGTCTGTAGACCAATTGTCGGGGAACCGTGTGACATCGGCGTTCATCCTTTCGAGTACATCATTTGCAGGACATGATAATTAATCAGGAACCATTTTCCCTTTAACATTCAACATCAATAACCAGACGAATGGGCGCCTGCTTATATATGGATGCAGCTCTTTTTTTACATTACTAATACTTTTGTTTATTATTATTTCTGTGTTTTATTTTAAAATTTTCATATGAAACTGGATGCGGTATATCACAAGGATTTGTCTGATTTTCAATTTTCCGAATCCCATGTAGACGAATTTCATGTCTGTTGCGACAGAACATTAAAATATAATCGCTAGATGACAGAGCGTAATTATTCCTCCTTTCATAATCTCCAGCTTCGTCCCACTAGAATGACACATCGCTCGCCATTTTATATTCAATGCATTTAAATCCTGATCATAATTTATTTTGACCTAGATTAT
Organism: Lumbricus terrestris; assembly: GCA_949752735.1. Lineage (NCBI taxonomy): Eukaryota > Metazoa > Annelida > Clitellata > Crassiclitellata > Lumbricidae > Lumbricus > Lumbricus terrestris. The sequence goes on from OX457050.1 coordinate 38,364,497, forward strand.
GAGGAATTTATACTGTCAGATCCAAAACATGGTTAGATGCGAGGTATACTCTGTGATTGGTAATCCCGCAGTTTAGCATCGTTAATATCTTTTCTTCTAAGGGATTACCGCATGCTTGATAAAATTGAAGCTGATTGATGAATATCATTCATGTATTTCGACATGCATCCAGCTTTCATTTCTCAAGCGATGTGCTGAGGTTGCTAAATATTATTGGCTCACCGGCAAATGGTGAATGGAAGCTGGATGAAGGTTCCTTATAGGTGAAATAGAAGCTGGATTGACAAAAATAGCGCTTGAGAACTGGAGGCCGGATTAATGATACATCGCTTGAGAAATGGAAGCTGGGTGTTTTTTCTTATTTCCTGCTCGTGCACGCACCTTCAGATTTGTTATTTTCCTTTCCATAATAGGAAATTGAAATATTTATTAAAATCCTGCCTTCTATTGCTTTACCTTTTCATTCATAAACCAGTATATATATATGTATATAATATATAAAATATATAACCTTATTAAAAAATTAACCATCGGTTTGAACAATGATGATATGCTATTTATGCCATCTATCTAGCTGTTACTGATATGTTCCTGTTCTTTGTTTTAGAAGCCCGAAGTTCTTTTAGGAAGCGCTTGAAGACGAAAAGCTTTATGTTAGAAGACTCATTTTGTGTCATTTGATGAAGCCCACGTCTCATTGATCTATATCGACGGCAACACTAGAGTGGTCAGCCAACACTACTGCTAAAGGAGAACAATAGAGTACATTGTTTTCTGCAGAAATTGATGTATATGGTGCTTGTTCCCAGTGTTAATTGTTTTCTCTTTTGGCGATTTCTTAATTCATTGCAAAGGAATTGAGTACTGATAATGATATCGCTTGGAAAATGCATCAACCAATATATGAAAAGTTGTACTCGCTTCAGCCAAATCTGAAAGTCTGTAGAGATCTATCTGCTATCACACGGAAAACACTCAGGCCAAAAACAGACATAAAACTCTGAAGGATCATTGCATATTCTGGTGATTCATATAAGAGACTGTTTTGCCAAACACGTCATAAATCATATTCTCAGGTGAAAATTCTCACAGCTCTTATGAGAAGGCATACTTATGAGCAATCATTAAATTCTAGTTATATCGGAAATGATTTGCTCACAGTGGTGAACTGAAACGACTGCTAAGAAACCATACACAATGGAGTTATGTTCTCAAAGTGATCTGAAAATAAATGGAGAGAAACCATTCAAATGTCAGTTATGTCAAAAATTATTTGCTGAAAGTGGTAGTATGAAAAAGCACATGAGAATGCATACTGGAGAGAATCCTTACAAATGTCAGAAATTGTTCCCTCAACGAGGTGAACTGAACGTACAAATGATAATGCATACTAGAGAGAAACCATACAAGTGTCAGGTATGTCAGAAATCATTTACTTATAGTGACAATCTGAAAAGACATATAAGAACTCATTCTGGTGAGAAACCCTACAAATGCCAGTTATGTCAGAAATTATGTGCCCAAAGTGGTGATCTGAAAATACACATGAGATACCATACTGGAGAGAAACCATACAAATGTCAGTTATGTCAGAAATTATTTGCTAACTGCAGCAATCTGAATGCACACATGAGAACCCACTCCGGTGAGAAACCATACAAATGTCAGTTATGTCAGAATTTATTTGCTCGAAGTGGTATTCTGAAAAGACACATGAGAACCCATACAGGAGAGAAACCATACAAGTGTCAGCTATGTCAGAAATCATTTACTAATAGTGGCAATCTGAAAACACACTTAAGAACCCATACTGGAGAGAAACCCTACAAATGTCAGTTATGTCAGAAACTATTTACCAAAAGTGGCAATCTGAAATTACACATGAGAAACCATATGGGAGAGAAACCATACAAATGTCAGTTATGTCGGAAATCATTTGCTCAAAGTGGTCATCTGAAAAGACACACTAGAACCCATACTAGAGAGAAACCTTACAAATGTCAGTTACGTCAGGAATTGTTTACTCAAGGAGGTGAACTGAAAGTACACACGAGAATGCATAATGGAGAGAAACCATACAAATGTCAGCTTTGTCATAAATCATTTGCCCGAGGTCGTTATTTGAAAAGCCACATGAGAACCCATATTGAAGAGAAACCAAACAAGTGTCAGTTATGTGAGCAATTATTTGCTTGTTACAGTGATCTTAAAGAACACCTGAGAACGCATACTGGATTTAAACCATGCATATGTGAGGTTTGTAATAAAGGATTCATGCTATTTACAAGTCTAAAGCAACACAGAGAATCTCATGTAAATTGGAAGCAACAAACTTGCAGCAAAACTTGTCATATGGACACTTTTCCAACTGAGCAGCTTAACGTTCGTACAGGAATGCAGCCACAGGATCATAAACTGGAAAATGAATCAAATGCTGATCTACATATTCCATTCGTAACCTTAATTAATGCAGGCACCTTTAATATATCACGAGAACGTTTCTCAGGAAACGTGCACTGTGAGTTCAATGAAATGACAAGTTCGCATCCAAGACGTAGTCATGGAAAATGTCTTCTCAATAACAACATCAAATCGACTGTGGATACAAAACCGGTTGTGGAAAGGTTTTTTGGATGTGGTTTATGTGATGATATGTTTGAAATTGAGAAGGAATTTCTCCAGCATTGTTCTATCCATCGATTTTCTCCACCTGATGACTTATTTATTGATATGTGGTGATCTGCAATTCTCAATGGATTTATGCAGTTTAAGTTGAGGAAATATGGGAGAAACTTTATTGTGATTTCATCTAATTAAGATGATTTGTTCTAGTGCTGATAATTATGCATACGGACGCATTCGTAATGGATATCATTTTAATTTTTGTTAAATAGTATGTCATCAGCAGATTTTCTTCTGCTGAGTATTCATATCATCCTATCTCTACATTCTTGGTATATTATGCAATCTCATACTACTGCATTTTTCATTGCGACACTGAATATTTGACGAGTATTCTTTAGAAATCTGTACCTAACGATCATGTATGCTATAATATATTCCATTATTTGAAAACATGATCAATTGTTAAGTTGGAATTTAACTAAATGCATACTGACGTGCGGCAGTCACCCACTGTATCCATTTGCTACTATACTAAGGAATTGGGGTAGCGTTCTATAACCACTCGATAAGAGTTCTATAATGATTCGGTAGACTACGCTGCAGCGTTGTTATCTTTAATAAATCGAACTTCTAGTTTGCCGAGAATCCTTTTAATCGATCCAGCTTCTCTTTAGGCAAGAATTTGTTCGATAAATCCCGCTTCTATTTCGTCAGCAAATATTTTTCATCCATTTTTCATTGAAAATTATTGTTCATCAATCCAGCTTCAATTTCAGCAGAATGACTGAATAACCCTAAAACTAACCCTAACCGACCCTGACGACACCTAACCTGAGCCCTAACCGACCCTCACGCGCTAAATCCCGCTTCTATTTCGTGGGGAAATATTTTTCATCAAATTTATAAAAAAGGTAAAATTTGCTACCGAGTCATTATAGAACGATACCGGAATTGGGTTAAGAGCCACGGTGACCAGACAAAGCGCACAGGACAAATGCGCGGTTCCACGACAACTCGTCTACCGACAACTCGTCTCCGGACAATTGGTCTAACGACAACTGGTCTACAGACAAATGGTATTGATGAAATAGAACCTGGATTTATGAAAATGGTTTCTTAGCTTAAATAGAAGCTGGATGGATGATTTTATTCATGTATTTCGACATGCATCCAGTTTCTACTTCAGATCTAAAAATACCTTCATCCAGCTTCTATTTTTCACCCGTTATTTTGTCAATCCAGCTTCTATTTCAGACATAAAGAATACCCTCATCCAGCTTCCATTACTTAAGCGTTTTTCATCAATCCAGCTTCTATTTCAGATCAAGAAATACTTTCATCCAGCCTTTATTTCTCATGCGTTATTTTCGTCAATACAGATTCTATTTCACCGGTAAAAGAGCCATCATCCAGATTTTGATTTTCTCATTTCTCTTGCGTTTTTTCATCAATCCAACCTCCATTTCACCTGTAAAACCTTTCATCCAGCTTCCATTTCTCAAGCGCTGGATCAGTTGTCTATAGACCAGTTGTCGTAGACGAATTGTCCGGAGACCACTTGTCGTTAGACCAGTTGTCGGTAGACGAGTAATGTTGTCGTGACACCCAGATGCGCACAGATAATTGCGCACCGTGACAACGCGTGCACGACAAATGCGCACAGAGAAATGCGCGCAGACATTGCACAACAAGAACAGATAGACAAAATAATTATTATTATAAGGAACATTTATTTTTACTCAAAATTAACTAGATTGGTAAAAATTTAAGCAGAACAAGACAATAATTATAAACTAGAAATTGTCGTGAATGTTCCGAAAGTTAATTAGTTTAATAAGCCAAACTGTAGGCAGGCGCTGGAACCAACGCCTGCGGACTTCGTTTTCTCTGTAATTAGACATCAATTCGACAATATTTGCGTTTCATTTACCTGGTCCTGTTCTATGCGCGCTATAGTTGTCTGCGTGCTTAAATTGTCTGCACGATTTTGTCCTGCCCTGTTTTGTTACGGCGCAAAGGACCACACAACACACTGATGATTAGATGTTGAATTGACAATTTACTTTTGTTCCTTCTTTGTTCATGTCTTTTGTCAATTGGTGGCTAAATACTGGAGAACACTGCATAGATTGTGCCATGGTAGCCTACGTCGTTGATTAGTTTTTTGCATAGTCATGGACAGTGTCACGAGAACTGCATGGTCCAACGACAACTGGTCCAACCACAACTTATGAACAGAATGCTTGGAAAATAGAAGCTGGATGAAGGATTTTACAGGTGAAATAGGAGCTGGATTGCTGAAAAACGTTTAAGAATTGGAAGCTGGATGATGGTATCTTTATATCTGAAGTAGAAGCTGGACTGACGAAAATAACGTGCGAGAAATAGAAGGTATTTTTAGATCTGAAGTAGAAGCTGGATGCATGTCGTTGGACCAGTTGTAATTGGACCAGTTGTCGTGGAACCATCATGGACATAATTATGCCAACTTTAATTAGTGTTTGCTTGCACAGTAACTTGATGGCTACTGCTAGCAAGAGGAACGGACATTTCCCATGGACCTATTCCCCAGACAGTTACCGTCCGTACCCCACACCCCATTTTGACTAGGGCATTCATCCCCTTCCCGGAAGTTTTCCATCTCTACATCGGGGTTGCCGCTTCAATTGTCCCTACAGGTTCGAACATGATTTATCAATGCAGATAAAAGTCAATCATCAAATGTTTAAAAACGGATGCTTTGAAGTAAAGCAATTTCTTTTATAGGCTAAGGCTATGTAAGTTAGATTTCTGAAAACATTTCCTCCTTAAAAAAAGTGGTGTGGATGTTTTTAAAGCCGAATAGAAGATGGACGAATGAAAAGAACACCTGATAATGGAAGCTGGGTTGATTTTTGTAGTGAAAAGGAAGCTGGATTGATTAAAAGAAAGCTTGTTTAACATGTTTGTTTGCTGAAATAGTTCTATTAGTACTTAAAATTATTTTATGTCTTCTGTAGTTTGCATTCTTCTGAATTGCTTCAATTGCATAACTGTAGGCCTACACTGTAACCGGTTGCCGTCTGTCAACCGGATTGTTTCAATAAAGAAAATATTCTTATATCCTTCAGTCAGAAAAGCTACGCACCCCATTGTTCTTCAAAAATAATACCTGTGGGGAAATGTTAGACGTGTTTAGACCCTTGGTTTATGTCTTGATTCATTATTTTGAAATTTGTCAGAAGAATCTGATCATGCGAAAATTCAATCAGTAGATGGCAGATACAGTATTGTCATCCAGCTGTAAATTTCGACGTGAGTAAAATACGGTTATTCCTACGCCATTTTGTGAAGATGGTTTTCTGTTTATTCGGCTTTGAAGACTTATATTTTTTAAAGACTGTAACTTGGATTAGCATATTGCATTTATGCGAAGTAGAAGGGCCCCCTATAATACCTCCTGATGGTTAAACCGTAGTTTAGGCTGATAAATTATTTACGTTGTCGATATCCCGTAGTTTAGGCTGATAAATTAAGAAACACCACCAATCATGAATATAGCGAATGTTCGGAAATTGGAATAGCGCGTCATACAACGCGCTATTCCAATTTCCGAACATTCGCAACCGGAAGTAGCAATATAAACTGAAAACGCGAGAAGAAAAAGTGCAGTATATAAATGGAAGCTGGATTGACGAAAAACGCAAGAGAAATGGAAGCTGGATGAAGACATTTTACAGGTGAAATGGAGGCTGAATTAACGAAGAAACGTGTAAGTAATGGAAGCTAGATGAGGGTTTCTTTATATATGAAATAGAAGCTGGATTGACGAAAAAACGTGTAAGTAATGGAAGCTGGATGAAGGTTCTTCTACAGGTGAAACAGAAGCTGGATTGACGAAAAACGCAAGAGAAATGGAAGCTGGATAAAGGCATTTTATAGTTGAAATGGAAGCTGGATAAAGGCATTTTTATAGTTGAAATGGAAGCTGGATTGAACCTGGTGGTCCAGAAATTACTTGTATATACTTTTTGCAGCCTTGGATAATGTCCAAATAATTTATCAGCCTAAACTTTTGTACAAGTAATTTATCAGCCTAAACTACGGTTTAACCCCTTCTGATTTTCACGGAGATTTTTAAAAATTGAAACGGATAATCTTCCTGTCTGTGGTCGAGGTGTAACTCGGTTTTTCGGGGTTGCTCGCCTCCAGACCATTGAGGGTGATTGTTGAAAAATTCTCGCTAATTGCAAATCGGATTCATGAAAATATTTTTACCTTACTAGAAGTGGGATTGATGAAAGGATTCTTGATGAAATCGGAGTTGGATAAAACAGTATGTGTTATTGAAATAGAGCCTGGACTGATAAAAATAATTGCTGCTTAAGTAGAAGCTGGTTTGATTAAGCGAATTTTTGTCCAAATGGAAGCTGAATTAATGAAAAGTATTCATGCCAAAGTAGAAGGTGGATGATGAAAAATAATTATGCTGTGCAAGGCGATTAATTAATCAGCGTTGGTCGAATGAAAGTTAGATTGACAAAAAGAACCAGCTAAATAGGAGTGTGGTTGATGAAAATTATTTTTACTTAGGTCGATGTAAGATTTATGAAAACAATCTCACTGAAAGAAGATTTCACACTAAATTCACTGAGCCAGTCTCGATTTCTCTTCATATTCAAAAGGTGTCCAGTTTACAATTAATTAATTTGGAACTGATATGATATTTGTGTGTTATCGATATTTTTAAAATTAAAATTAAATCTTTTAATTAAAAAGCAAAACAGAAATCTCAATGATTTTTCTTAATTACAATGAATCATGTTTTAATACTTGTATCAACCATCAATTGATGTGTTGGCCATTAATGCAGTGTGTGTCATACAAATTCTCATTTCAAATTATTATTATATGGACTTATATTCTGGCATTGCATTTACAGTTCTCTTGTCTCAGACTTTACAGCTAATTTATAAATCAGTGCAAATTTATGGTAACTGAGTAATTGTAATTAGAATAATCTTACCAATGATATGACGAGTAGATTCTATTCTATTTTGGGATTTATAAAGCGCCTCTCACAGTACAACCTAATCAGAGGCGCTCCCAGTGCGAAGAACTCCTGAAAAAAGAAAAGTCTTAAGACAACGGGCAGAAAAAGTAAAGCCTCCAGATAAAATCTGGGAACGAATAACAGGAGGAACGCCATTCCACAGTAAAGGGCAGACAGAGGCAAAGGCGCGATGTTGGGCTGTGGCAGTCCGAGATCGTGGTACAAGAAGATCATGACGGTCTAAAGAGCGGAGAGGACGTCCACCGGTAGCAGAGAAAGGTTTCCTAATAAGATCACAAAGGTAGCGAGGCGCTTGACCCAAAAACATCTTATAGGTAAGAAAAAGAATTTTATATTGAATCCGGGCAGTCAAAGGAAGCCAGTGAAGGTGCTCAGTCATGAAAGTCGAAATGTGAGAGAAACGAGGAAGGCGGGCAATCAAACGTGCAGATGCATTAAGTACCGATTGAAGAGGAGCCAGGCGGAGTTTAGGTAGGCCAATGAGTAACGAGTTACAATAGTCAATGCGGGAACAGATGAAGGCATGGACCATAGAAGAAAAAATCGATGAAGAGACAGATCGCCTAATGGCACGTAAACGTCGCAGATGATAGAAACTGGACCGAGAAATATTAGCAATATGTGTAGAGAAGGAAAGAGTATTGTCGATAGTAACACCCAGGTCACGGACATTTGTCACAAAAGTAAATTGAGGAAAGTGCTTGGCAAGTAAAACGTAATCAAGCTTGTTAAGCTGTTGACGGGTGCCCAACCAGATCAACTGAGTCTTGGAAGAGTTGAGCGAAAGACGATTTGAGGACATCCAACAATTGAGATCATCAGAAAGAGATTCAATAGACTGACAGAGAGCAAGTTGTTGGGAAGAGGAGCCATGAACAAAAGTTTGGACATCATCAGCATAAAGGTGACCAGAGGCTGAGTGTTTAGCAAAGAGAAGAGGAATATCAGCAGTAAACAAGATATAAAGAAGTGGACCTAGTACGGATCCTTGAGGAACTCCAAATTTAACAGGAACCCATGAGGTGCGAGAATCATCTAGTATAACCATTTGGGTACGGTGAGTAAGATATGAACGAAACCAAAGAAGAGGAAGGCCACTAAGACCAAAAGAAGTTTCAAGACGATGTAGTAGAATATCATGGTCTACCATATCAAATGCTGAAGATGCATCAAAGAGAGCCAGAAGAGAAACCTGTAATTTATCCATAGCAGAATAGATGTCAGAAAGCAGAGAAAGAAGAGCAGTTTCAGCCGAGTGGTGAGCTCTAAAGCCAGATTGTCTGGGAGGTAGAAGGCCCGATTGCTCAAGATAAGGGAGTAGATGGCTGAATGGTACACGCTGACATGAAGATCAGAAAGAGGCGGTTTTGATACCTGAAAATTCGAAAGTGTTAACTAAGCCTTTTGTTGGTTAGTTGACGTTGGTAAAAAAGAACTGTAGATCGGATTAGGCTTTTATGAAATTTCCTTTTAACCATGCATCTTCAGAACTTATTTGTACTATAGATAATTAATTCACGTTTTCTCCATGTCCTCATTATTGATCAATTATTACACTTTTCACTTTTATAAATTATGCTTGATTAAAATAAGGCGGCATATGAAAGCTAGTCACATAATCTCATTTGAAATAAAAGCAATTTAACATGTCACTGCCTGTAAAAAAACATTTGAATACTGTCGAATTGGTTAATGCAATTCTATTATTGAAAGAAATCATTTGACCATAACATAACCTATGCATTTTTGTAGACGACCTACAGAAGAAGACTCTCAACAGAGACGAAATACTAATTGGTTTATGAACTTATTCAGGCAAATCAGCGTTTCATTGAAATGGCGTACTTGATTATCCTGCAGTTCGATGCTGGCGTGCAATTGAATACTGGCATGCAATTGAATACTGGTGTGCAATTCAATACTGGTGCACAATTCAATTCTGGTGTGCAATTCAATACTGGCATGCAATTCAATACTGATGCACAATTGAATACTGGTGTGCAATTGGATACTGGTGTGCAATTGAATACTGCTGAGCAAATCAATACTGGTGTGCAATTCAATACTGATTTGCAATTCAATGCTGGAGAGAAGCAACAAAAGTGCAAGTTCTGTGACAAGTTATTTGGAGGAGATGTTAACCTGAAAAGTCACATGAGAACCCATACTGGTGAAAAGCCATACAAATGTGAGCTATGTTCGAAATCATTTGTAAAGGCTGGTAATCGGAGGTTACACATGAAAACCCATACTGAAGAAAAGCCATACAAATGCCAGTTATGTGAGAACTCATTTGCACGGAATGGCACCCTGAAGAGACACATGGAATTCCATGCAGTGGGAAAACCCTACAAATGTGAAATATGTCCGAAATCATTTTCAAGGGCTGGTGCTATCAGGTCACACATGTTATACCATACTGGAGAAAGGCCATACAAATGCCAGTTATGTGATATCTCATTTTTACGCAGTGACAGCCTAAAGAAACACACGAGAAGACATGCAGTGAAAAAACCCTACAAATGTGATTTGTGTTTGAAGTCATTTGCCAGTGATGGTTATTTGAAAAGTCACATGATAACACATGCAGATGAAAAGCCATACAAATGTGAGTTATGCCCGAAGTCATTTACAGAGAATAGTACTCTAAGGTCACATATAAGAACCCATACAGGAGAAAGACCATACAAATGTGAGATATGCAAAAAATTGTTTACAGAGAATTGTAGTCTGAAGAGTCACATGAGAACTCATACTGGAGAAAAACCGTACAAATGTGAATTATGCTTGAAAATGTTTGCATCAAAAGGTAATATGATATCACACATGAGAACCCATTCTGGGGAAAAACCATATGAATGTCATTTGTGTGGAAAAACATTTTCAGTGGCTGTTGCTCTGAGAAGTCATTTAATAACCCATTCCGGAGAAAAAAATTACAAATGTAATTTCTGTCAGAAATCATATGCACGAAACCATGATCTGGTGTTGCATCTGAAATCGCATTCAGGAGATAATCAATACTTATGTCATTTATGTCCAATATCTTTTCCAAATGCTCGTAGGTTGAGCACTCACATAAAAATGCACACTGGAGAGAAGCCATTTAAATGTGAACTGTGCGATAAGTCATATACCACTGGCAGCAAGAAAAAGATTCACATGACAGTCCATACTGGAGAGAAACCATACGTGTGTGAATTATGTCAGAAATCATTTAGCTGTGCAGAATATTTGAAGGATCACATGAGAATTCATACTCAAGAAAAACCGTACAAATGCCAGGTGTGTCTGAAATCGTTCGCACAGAATCGTTTTCTGAGAAGACACATGAAGTCTCACACAAGAGAGACACTTAAATCATTTGCCGAGAGTCGTAGTATAAAGATTCCCACCGGAACACACATGGAAGAAAACCAGAAAAATTGTCAACATGTCTGAAATGACAGGAACATGCTTGCAGTATAATAGCACAACTGAAAACTCATGCGAACACCATAAAATTTATTTTGAAACTTTGCAAAAAGGTGTATGCCGTCAATGTCAGAAATGTTTTGTGGTGCATAATGCAATCAACAGACACCAGAAAACTGTTGTGACAGAGAAACCCTACATAATTTTATGCCAGTCATGTTAGAAATCATTTTCACAAATGTTTAGTATGATTTGAGAATCACTGCAGAAAGATAGTATAACAAATGACACGTGTCATACTTAAGAGTGATCTCTGTAATGCGTGATAAGTGCAAGTATGTAATACGAAGTGTCTCATGAGAGATTGTACCTGGATAAAACCGTGTGGATGTTGGCTATTGCGCAACTCTACCACTACGTGAACCGGTTCTAAATGCTTCAATGGTAAAAATTAGCGTGAGAAATAGCGTGTAAAAAATAACACATGATGTACAAGATCAACATTTTTTGAGGACGCTAGACATGATAGGGCATACATTGACTATTTAGATGGCGCTAGTACGCAGGGTAACAGTGTATTTTAGGCCAACCTAATACAGACTACTAGTTTGTATTGTACATTATTCTTTATTATATGAAAATGTTCTTGTACACATATATAATTTTTATAGTACAAAGAATCTTATATTTATCGATGTGACAAGTGCATTTTGTGTTTGACCGATCCCATGTTAAAAATTACATTATTTCGAGATGCATTGATATATTTTCATACTGAATATGCCATTTTGTTCATAAATGAATCGTGAATCCATTGGCTTATTACAAGCAGGGCTGTACTCAAGGGTATACGCGGGTATACGGCGTATACTCACCTCCGGTAAAAAAAATAATGACAGCGTATACTCACCTAAAAAACGAGGGTACACACGGGTATACAGCGCGTATACCCACCTCAGTAAAACCAAGTCAAACTCGGCGGCAGCGTGTAGGCTACTCACCTCAAAAGTTCTGAGTAGAGCACTCATTACAAGATATGATATCTTAAACCAAAAACAAAATCCAACCACGCCCTTGGTAGTCCATGTCCCAAAAAAGTTTTGTAGTCTGAGGGTTAAAGCAAGCAAACTTTAGTGAAACCTGTAGGCCTACAAAACCAATTATATTGTAAATGGCACTATTTCGCTTCTATGAGGAACCAATATTATTATTATTATTACATAAATTTAATACGCGCGCAAGGTCACACCAAAGTGTGAATCTGAGGTGCGGATAGTTAGCCAGAGGAAGATGCAGTTAAAGGTCCATATGTGCTTGAAAGCCAAAGAGAAATAGTGAGTTTTGAGCCGTTTTTTTTTAAAGGTAGGGAGTGAATTTGAGCAACGAAGAGAGAGTGGAAGTAGATTCCATTCTTTGGGAGCAGAGGCATGGAATGCACGCGAGCCCATAACAGTTCTGCATCAAGGCTCAGGTAAAAGACCCATGCTTGATGATTGCAGGCAACGAGGAGGAATGTAAGGAGTAAGCAGTGACTGAAGGTAGGGAGGTGTTCTGGCAGAGAGGGATTTGTTGGTTAAACAGGCCAATTTAAATTTAATCCCGAACTCGATAGGAAGCCAATGCAGCTGATGAAGTAAAACTGAAGAACTTGATCGTAGTGGGATAGGCAGCACAACCCGAGCTAAGGAATTTTGGATGCGTTGCAGCCTATGTAGCTCATAATCTGAAATACCAACAGAAATAATCATAATCAAGGCGAGAGGAGACAAGGGAGCAAGCTAAAGTCTTTGACATATCCTTAGTCAGAGCCGACCTAATGTGGCGTATTGCCCTGATGTGATAAATTTTATTTTATTATTATTATTATTTTTTTTTTAAAGCAAGTGGCGTAGGCAAGGGGGGGTTTCGGGGGTTAAACCCCCCCCCATTGGCTCCGAAAAAGAGATTTTTTAAGGTTATTTTTCCATATAAGTAAGAAAAAATAGCAAAAAACAGGGTTTCCGGCCATAAAACCCCCTCATGGAAAATTCCTGGCTACGCCACTGCAAGATCTACAAAGGTTAGTTACATGAATCCGAAAAGTAAGCATACTATCCAGGTTGACCCCAAGAGTTTTAACAGAATCTGATAATGGTACTGCGGAGCCTGCGAGGTCGATGCTGGAAAGTGAAGGAAAAGAACGCAGGCGTTGTCATGACCCAAACAAAATTGCCTCAGACTTGTTTGGGTTTATAGCCAAACCAATAGCCTAGTTGTAACTCATAATGAACTATTAAAGTATGATTATTGCCTGGTCTCTAAGAAAAACTTCCTTTGTAGGCCTAGGTAGGTCACAGATAACCGCAATCGCCTCCCGCTCTCTACGCCAGCGTGTTAACCGAGTGTAGGACATTTACCCCTGGACAAAACCCCCCGGACAAAACCCGCCGGGCAAAACCCCCCCGGACAATTCCCCCGGTTTTGCCTAAGACATTAACCCCCCATTCCCCCCTTGCTGCGAAACTTGCCTATTTCTGTAGGTATAAATTCGTTTCATCCAACTTCTATTTAAATAACAATTTTTTATCAATCCAGCTTCAACTTAAGCAAGAATATTTTCATCAATCCAGCTCCAATTTAAGCAAGAATATTTTCACCAATCCAGCTCCAATTTAAACATGAATATTTTCATGAATCCAGCTCCAATTTAAACAAGAATATTTTCATCAATTCAGCTCCAATTTAAACAAGAATACTTTCATCAATCCAGCTCCAATTTAAGCAAGAATATTTTCATCAATCCAGCTCCAATTTAAGCAAGATTATTTCAGCTCCAATTTAAGCAAGATTATTTTCATCAATCCAGCTCCAATTTAAGCAAGAATATTTTCATCAATCCAGCTCCAATTTAAGCAAGAATATTTTCACCAATCCAGCTCCAATTTAAACATGAATATTTTCATGAATCCAGCTCCAATTTAAACAAGAATATTTTCATCAATTCAGCTCCAATTTAAACAAGAATACTTTCATCAATCCAGCTCCAATTTAAGCAAGAATATTTTCATCAATCCCGCTCCAATTTAAGCAAGATTATTTCAGCTCCAATTTAAGCAAGATTATTTTCATCAATCCAGCTCCAATTTAAGCAAGAATATTTTCATCAATCCAGCTCCAATTTAAGCAAGAATACTTTCATCAATACAGCTCCAATTTTAGAAAGAATATTTTCATCAATCCAGCTTCCATTTAAGTAAAATTTATTTAGTACCAATCCGCCTTCTATTTAGCGAGAATTCTTTTCATCAATTTTACTTGCGTACTTAGCATCGACTTTTACAGTACAACCACTTATACGCAATGGAAGCCACAGTGCAGTATCATTCGGCTTCAGGCGGTCATCAATGCTGCTGCTCGTCTGGTCCTGCGATTGAAAAAATTCGACCACATTTCTAGCGCGATTCGAGACCAGCTTCAGTGGCTTGGCATAGGTGACCGCATCAATTTCAAACTTTGTATCCTAATGTACAAATGCCTCAACAATTGCGCACCAGCCTACCTCGCGGACAACATCAAACCGCTAGCAGACGATCCAAGGAGGTCCCGGCTGCGATCGTCCAAGACCGCTGACGTGTTCATTCCTGCGACGAAAACAAAAATGGGTGATCGCGCCTTTCGCGTCGCAGGCCCACGCGCCTGGAACAGTCTTCCATCAACCATCCAGAATATCAAAACTGTATCAACTTTTAAAAAACAATTGAAGCTACACTTGCTCTCGAGCTCATGACATTTACTCTGACAGTTGACATTATGCGTGTAAAGCATCCTAGAAGTAGCTTGCTACTGACGATGCTATACAAATTGTCTGAATTACATTACATTACATTACATTACATTACATTACATTACGCAATGTGTTCTACCAGGGGGAGAATTGTCCTACCCTAGGGGGGAAATTGTCCTGGGGTTTTGTCCAGGGGGGAAATGTCCGCGCCCCGTGTTGACCATATTACTCTACCGGTCGCTAATATAACTTAATTTATTAACATGAAATAATTATTTAGATTTAAGATGGCGTAAAAACCATTTGCACGATTAGGCTAATGGAAGCACACTGATAATTGAGCTGATGATTCTTGTGTTAGTATCGAAGTGAACGTTTTGTAGATTCATTCATTCATTAGATGCATTTGTATAGCGCCTCTTCAGTGACTACTCAGAGTCGCTCCCAAACTCAACGCGACAAAATGAACCTGTCTTAAGATGAGAGAGTAAAGCCTGAGAAGGATTTTTTAGAAAGAGAGCGGAGTGTCGGAGGAAAACCAATTAAGAATGAGGGTCCCACCACCGAGAAAGTAGTTAAGATCCGTGATTCCTTGTTTTTAAATTCAGGCTATAATAGTAAGAATCTGATCATGGAATATTCATTCAGTAGATGGCAGAATCATTGGTCATCCAGCTGTATTTCAAAGCTAATAGAATACTTTTTATTCTAAGCCATTTGTCATGAAAGGTTTAGCGAGGTATAGACCTAATTGTGTTGTGACAAAAAACAATTCTTCATTTATCCGACATCTACTTTGGTAAGAATCTTTTCATCAATCCAGTTTTCGGTTAGGCATGAATTTCTTTCATCAATACAGCTTCTATTTGAGCAACATCTAATTTTATCACTCCAACTTCTATGTATATAACAATTATAATTCTTGAATCCAGCTCCAATTTCATCAATAATTTTTTATCAACCCACTCTAAGTAAAATTTATAAAATTATTTTCATCGATCTGACTTCCATTTAGCTAGTATTAATTTCGTTAATCCAGCTTCCTTTCGACCAATGTGGTTCTCTAACCGCCTTACTAGTGATCATAATTTAGAACCGCCATTTGGAAGATTGCTAATAATTTATACAGGAATAGAAGTGGAATTTATTAAAACAATATAGCCAGCTGAAATCGAATCTGGATTGATGAACAATAATTTTTAATTAAATAGATCTATGCTGTATTGATAAAAACATAATTGTTGCCGAAATAGAAGTAGGGTTGTTGAAACAAATTCTTGTCTAAACGGAAGCTGGATTGATGTGAAGGATTCTTGACAAACAAGAAGCTGGAGTGACTAAAAATTATAATGTGCTACATCAAGCGAATAATGCTTGTATCAACCATCAATTGATGTCATGGTGCCAAACAAGTTGGACTTGAGTGCCAAGTTCTCATTTCATATTATTATAATATGGACTTATGTTCTGCCATTGCCTTTAAATACAGACTTTTTCTTCTTTGATCTGCTTTTACAACTAATATATAAATTAGTGCAAATAGATACCTCGGTAATTGTAATGAAAATAATCTTACCAATGACCTGACGTGGAGATGGTTGAATGGTTCATGATGACATGAAGATCAGAAAGAGGCAGCTTTGACACAGGTCTGATAGTCCCAAAAGGGTAACAACTAAACCTTTTG
This sequence comes from Lumbricus terrestris, assembly GCA_949752735.1. Classification (NCBI taxonomy): domain Eukaryota; kingdom Metazoa; phylum Annelida; class Clitellata; order Crassiclitellata; family Lumbricidae; genus Lumbricus; species Lumbricus terrestris. Next base: position 38,381,039 of record OX457050.1, read on the forward strand.
TTGGTTAAGTGACATTGGTAAAAAAAGAACTACAGTAGATCGGATTAGGTTTTTTTTAAATTTCCTTTTAACCATGCATCTTCAGAACCTGTTTGTACTATAGATAATTAATTCACGTTTTCTCCATGTCATCATTATTGATCAATTATTAAACGTTAAGTAGCTCACTGACATCCGCAACACATGTTAACTAAACCTTACATGCTCCTCTTTCTTTCACCTATGTCATCTCAGGGTCATTCACAGATCTGTCTCCATTTCTACCATGATATCCATTGTTCATGTATACATGTGTCTGTTCCGGAATTGATTACAGTTATTCCAGGCTTCTTATTCGTCTTCCAAAGGTTCGTCTATCGCCAGTTCAATCTGTCCTTAATGCTGTGCTCGATTAATTGCTCGTCTTCCTAAATACTCTCATATATCATCGTTTATTGTCAACTGACTTCACTGGCTTCCTCTCTCTGGCGTTCAACACAAAGTCCCTTCTCTGGTACTCAAGTCCAAACTGGATTTGTGCCAAAAATATCTCAGTGATCTCATCCGATCTCCTCTTTCTGTGTCTTTTCATCAACCTCTCCATTCTATGGAACTTGTTTGTTCCACGATCTTGGACCATTATTGCTCAAACTCGATCCTTTGCCATAATTGAACCCATCTTATGGAATTCCCTTCTCTCCACTCTGAGTGGGACTATGCTTTATGGATCACTATCTGCATCTCTCTCTCTTATAAATACTTTTTCTCTAGGGATTATCGCACTGGGAGCGCTACTCCATGGCCACGGCTGTGAGCAGCGCTGTAGAAATTACTAATTACATTACATTAAACTTTCCAACTTTTATAACGCTTCATTAAAATAAGGCGGCATATGAAAGCTAGTTGTATAATCACATTTGAAACAAAAGCAATTATTATTATTTATGTCATGTAAAAATGAGAATTGATGGGTTTGATGAATTTTGTCATTATATGCAATTCTATTATTGAAAAAAAATCATTTAACCTTAACATCACGTATGCATTTTTGTTTAAATAGACTCTACAGAAGAAACCTCTAAGAGACAAGTAATGCTCATTGGTTTATGAGCTTGTTCGGGCAAATCAAAGTTTTAGTGAAATGGCGTACTTCATTATCCTACAATTTAATCCTGGCGTACAATTCATTACTGGAATGCAATTCAACACTGATGTGCAATTGAATACTGGTGTTCCATTCAATACTAGTGTGCAATTGAATACTGGCATGCAATCCAATTCTGGTGTGCAGTTGAATACTGGCGTGCAATCCATTTCTGGTGTGCAATTGAATACTGGCGTGCAATTGAATACTGGTGTTCCATTCAATACTAGTGTGCAATTGAATACTGGCATGCAATCCAATTCTGGTGTGCAGTTGAATACCGGCATGCAATTGAATACTGGTGTGCCATTCAATACTGGTGTGCAATTGAACACTGGCATGCAATCCAATTCTGTTGTGCAGTTGAATACCGGCATGCAATTGAATACTGATGTGCAATCCAATACTGGTGTGCCATTCAATATTGGCGTGCCATTCAATACTGGTGTGCAATTCACTACTGGTGTGCAATTCAATACTGGAGACAATCAACTGAAGTGCAAGTTCTGTTACAAGTTATTTGAAGGAGATGATAACCTGAAAATTCACTTGAGAACCCATAGTGGTGAGAAGCCATACAAATGTGACTTATGTTTGAAATCATTTGCAAGGGCTTGTAATCGGAAGTTACACATGAGAACCCATACTGGAGAGAAGCCATACAAATGCCAGTTATGTGGGAACTCATTTGCACAGAATGGCACCCTGAAGAGACACATGGAATTCCATGCCTTAGGGAAACCCTACAAATGTGAAATATGTCCGAAATCATTTACAAGGGCTAGTGCTATCAAGTCACACATGTTATTCCATACCGGAGAGAAGCCGTACAAGTGCCAGTTATGTGATATCTCATTTTTACGCAGTGAAAACCTGAAGATACACACGAGAAGACATGCCATCGAAAAACCGTACAAATGTGATTTGTGTTTGAAGTCATTTGCGAGTGATGCTTATTTGAAAAGTCACATGATAACACATGCAGATGAAAAGCCATACAAATGTGAGTTATGCCCGAAGTCATTTACGGATAATCGTTTACTAAGATCACATATGAGAACCCATTCTGGAGAACGACCATACAAATGTGAGTTATGCAAAAAATCATTTAAACAGAATGCTAATCTGAGAAGTCACATGAGAACCCATACTGGAGAAAAACCTTTCGAGTGTGAATTGTGCTTGAAACGGTTTGCATTCAAAGGTTATATGATATCACACATGAGAACCCATACAGGGGAAAAACCATATGAATGTCATTTGTGTGGAAAATTATTTACAGTGGCTGTTGCTCTGAGAAGTCATTTAATAACCCATTCTGGAGAAAAAAATTACAAATGTAATTTCTGTCAGAAATCATATGCACGAAACCATGATCTGGTGTTGCATCTGAAATCGCATTCAGGAGATAATCAATACTTATGTCATTTATGTCCAATCTCTTTTCCAAATGCTCGTAGGCTGAGCACTCACATAAAAATGCACACTGGAGAGAAGCCATTTAAATGTGAGCTGTGCAATAAGTCATATACCACTGGCAGCAAGAAGAAGATTCACTTGACAGTCCATACAGGAGAGAAACCATACGTGTGTGAATTATGTGAGAAATCATTTAGCTGTGCAGAATATTTGAAGGATCACATGAGAATTCATACTCAAGAAAAACCGTACAAATGCCAGGTGTGTCTGAAATCGTTCGCACAGAATCGCTTTCTGAGAAGACACATGAAGTCCCATACAAGAGAGACATTTAAATCATTTGCCAAGCAGGAGTCGTAGTCTGAGGATTCACACCAGGACACACATGGAGGAAAACCAGAAAAATTGTCATTTTGCCTGAAATGACAGAAAAATGCTTGCAGTATATAATAGCACTGTAACTGAAAACTCGTGCGAACACCATTAAAAGCAACCTTTCGAGATTCCTTTTTTAAAATAACAATTACCAGGAGTGCCAGATATGGTTTGTGTTGCATTAAGCAATCAATAGACACGAGAAAACTGTTGAGACAGAAACTGTACATATGCCAGTCATGTTAGAGATCATTTTCACTAATTTTGAGTGTGGATCATCACTGCTGAAAGACATTGTGATATAAATCACATTTTTCATACTTAAGAGTGATCTCTGTCTTGCATGATAAGTGCAGGTACGCAATACAAAGTGTCACATGAAGTCATACCGGTCTGTTGTTAACTGTGGATTCAGTCTGCCAGAAATGATTTTTAAAATTCTAATGACCTTGAAAGGTAAACAAGAATTCATACTGGAGAACAGCTATGTAATGTACAATTTGAACACATGCAATTTCTGTGAGAAATCATATTTGACTGTTTTTCGGATGCAATAGAAAACCCATTCTGCTGGAAAAGCAAGCCAATACTATAATTATCATGCTATTAATTGCAGAGTGCAATATTCCAAAAAGACATGAACACCCTTGCTACTGGTTTTTCCATGATCTGCCACGAACCAGAAACTAAGAAACTAACAATGCGTGCTATCCAGAATTTTTTTTTCAAAGAGGCATTGACTGATAATTGACCAATTTCCTTAATTTGTTTTGCCGGACTTGTAACATTATGATCAATATGCAAATCTCAGTTATTTCGTTGTATATGCACATGTCAGTTATTTCGTTGTTGACTGATTTTTGCTGCATTACATATTGATGTCAACATTATTTCCAAACGTGTGTGTGCGCTTGTGTGGTCAGTCATCTCAATTGTCTGATTTTCGTACCCACAGTGTGTAGTCAATGCATTCATTACAGCTGAGTTGTCTGGGCGGCGTCAATGGAGCCGACTTGGCCACTTCATTGTGAGGCCCACCCCAAGAAAGAGTCCCGGATGCATTGGCAGCATTGCCACAACCCGAGTCTTGGTCAATTGTTTAATTTTCGAAGGCTTCATATCCCTTTGATATTAATCTCAGGGACAACAGACCTGCGAACCCTATGTAGCTTTGTGGCCGTCATAGAGCTGACATCTGAGTTCAGGACACTAAGTTTTCTTTCATTGATATTTAATTTGGTGCTCTATTTGACTAAAATACACAAAACTATTTTACATAGTGACTACGAAATAAATAGTAAAGAATCGGTCTGGCAGTATGCGTAATAATAGGAGACAAACAGGTTTTTCCAGCTTAAGCAAACATCTGGTACAAAACAATTTGCATTGAAATGTTGGACTGTGCTATTATTTTATAGAGCCACATATAATACTTTTTTTTACCTCCCATTTATATTTTTTAATATTAGGCTATTCAGGTTGTCTGAAAAATACAGATTGTCGTTATTTTGTCACATTAGCTTTTAAAGAATATTTTAATTAACGTGGATAGTGGACTGAAGAATTATCGTCGAAAAATTCAGCGTCTAGTGAGCCTCTAGTCATAATTATAATTAGAGTTGGGGGGGGGGGCGGTAGAGTAGTGGTTAACACGCTGGCCAAGAGTGCGAGAGGTAGTGAGTTCGAGCCCCCGTTTGGCGGATTTGCTTTGTAGGCTGCCATTGGCGCCGTGTAATTGCAAAGCTGTCTGTTCAGTTAGTAGTTAAGATTAATTAAGATTACTGCATAACTTGTAAATGTAAAGCGCAGTGCGTCTTGCAGGCGTTTAAATAAAGAACAAATATTATTATTATTATTATTTGATATATTCACGATGTTCACTAGATGGCAGAATCATGCTATTAAAGCCAGCTGTCATTACCGAATAACAACACGCACCGAGTGATCATCGCCATTTTGTACGGGTGGACGTTAAGTTAGATTTCCGTCTAAATGCAGTTTATAATAAGGGTAGAGTTCTACAATGACTCGGTAGACGTTCTAGAATGACTCGGTAGACACCAAGAACTAACGTTGCAGCGTCACTAATTTCGAGCTGAAGGTTGAATTTGCGCTAGGCGATTACAGTTGGCCATTTTCACAAGGAAACCATGTTGTGTGTCAGACTTTGAACTGAAAACAGTTGCTCGGTAATCTATCGCTTTAGCGTTTTAAATTATTTGCCTGGATTATTTTTGGAAGATGTTAACGACCGCTCGGTGGCTAACTTGCAACAAGTAAACACTATGGGCGTCACAGATCGGGGCAGAATAGAGCGCTCTGACATACGGTGATCGATAGCCCACTGCAAAAGTAAGTCGGTCAGGCAGTGATCAAAAGACCATGAAAGCGTATATTTTCAAAAAATATTAATCCATCCTACTCAGATCCCATAGGAAAAACTATCCCACTAGAGTTCATACTTTACTTATTGAAGGGGACTCCTATAACCACAAAAGCATCCACAATATTTGTTGGTGTATATGTACATTAACCAGCATCTAAATTGGAAGGAGTTCAACACTTATATCTCTAGCAAAATTGCCAAGCCTATTGGTGTGGTCCTTTGCTCGACTAAACTAGTTTTTATCTCTGTCTGGTCTATGCCCTATAATACTCTTTTTATCCAGATTTAACCTCCTGTAATTTAATTTGGACCTCTGCTGATAAATCTAATTTTATGAAACCCTTCAAAAAATTTACATGCAATCCGATACATTGCTAATATTCCTCACCGAGCCCACACCGATTAGTTCTTCCAGGAATTATAATTGTTAAAAATCAATCAAATTAGGCGCTTGCAGATAGGAGAATTTATGTTCCGCTTTGACCAAACTCAAAGAAATTTTATTTGATGATTTTTTTAGCCTCTGATCCATGGGCGGAGACCTAGGGGGTAACAGGGGGGACGGTCCCCCCAATGGAGGTGTTGGGGGACGGCCCATGCATTTGTCCCCCCAATGGTTAAGCGTCACGACTAAAAAAACCAAAAAAGTCAACTTTTTTGGTGGCGAAAATAGAAATTTTCTTCGAGATTTAGGACGGATGACTTAAAAAAAGGTCGTCAGAAATTTTGGCCGGCAAATGATGGAAATTTTTCGGCAACACTCAGCCATTTGTCCATCCAAAAATCTTTCCGTCTCCCCCAAGTCTCCGCCCAGGTCTCCGCCTATGGTCTGATCGCCACTACTATTCAACTGGAAAATTTTCTGTTTATAACCTTCCCTACGCCCCCTCCGCCTCCGTACTGCACAGAGCATATTACTCTTGATTCCATTCACATGATCTGTAAATATGAAGAATAGAGCCTTTTTCTTGTGATGGGCCCAGTGGTCTGAAATTGGGTCCCACCGGAGATACGCCTGTTTCCTGGGACACTTACTGAAGCTTTTCTTGAATTAAACTCAAATTTGTGCTTTTTTGTCGTTTGGTGTCGGAAGCGCTTCTGAGTAGCTCCTTGAAGAAGGTAGAACTACAGAAATTCCGAATGAATGAAGGAAAATACCAGCACTCTTCTTTTTTATACAATGTAGCAGCTCCAAATCTCTTTGCAGGTATCTTCAATGCCAACCTAACACTAGTGGGGCACGGTGGTGTAGTTGTGGCGTGTTTGCCTTGAAGCCGGAAGGTTCAAGGTTTAAATCCACCTCAAGTCGCGGCGCAGGGACCTTGGGCAAGTCCTTCACTCGCAATTGCTCAATGCTTCGGCGTGAAACTTCGATGCAGTGTACAAGTGCACATACAAACAGACAAGATTATTTAAACATAAACTTCCCCAATCTACTTCACAACACTTCTTCTGACTTAATATCTGAGGTTTTTGCTCATTGGTTCCACCAAACCTTTCACTATGTCATTAGTTGAGAGTTTTTCTCTTGTTGTAGTATAGCTACATTATATTCTTGTCAGGCTTTTTTATATTCGGTGCACCACCAGGGCTGTACACGAGGGTATACGCGGGTATACTGCGTGTACTTGCCTCAGAAAACCAGGGTATACACGGGTATACAGCGGCCCCAACAACATCGATTTTTTTTGGCTGGCGTGTACTCAGGGGCGGATCCAGGGGGGCCAATCCGGCCATGGCCCCCCCATTTCAAATCACCATGGGACGTGGCCCCCCTCCCCATCCATGGTGGCCCCCAAAAAAATCAGGGTGTCAGTCATGCACAGGAGAATTAATTTATAAATTTAATTAAAATCTATAATAAAAATAATGTATAAATGTAATTAAAATCTAATCTAAGTCTCTCACGCAATTGCATTGTCTTAATATAAAGCATCGAAATGAAACAATCTTTCAACAGTATCCAACTATGATTTATGGCATGCAATGTATGTTATTCGTGTATATATTCATAGTAAATCGAAAAAACATTAAGACCAATAAACACAATTATAACTAAGTACAACTAACTATTAAATACAAATCAAGTTAACACTAACAACAGTGTTTGGGATGTAATTTATTTTTTGCAGATGCCAAAACATTTCAGGGCGAAACATGTTAAGTTTTGAGTTTAGTTATTATGTGCAAGAAAATGCGGTGAATGATAACACATGTTTACTCCTTGTTTTTATTTATATCTTACTATATATCATTCAGTAGTGGGAAGTATTTTATTTATTCTAGTCTTAAAAAATCATCAGTTTTTTAGAAGAAAAATTGAACACCCTTTTGAAGATTTCGGACGGTTCACTAAAAATTCACAAGTTTTTTGGGAAGCGAAAATGAACACCTTTTTTAAAAATTTCGCACGGAAGAATAAAAAGTCATCGCTCTTTTTAGACGAAATATTAAACACCTTTTTAAAGATTTCGCACGGATGACTACAACAAGTTAACAGTTTTTTGGGATGCGAAATTGAATACTTTTTTTAAAATTCGCACGGAAGACTAAAAAGTCATCACTCTTTTTAGACGAAAAATTAAACACCCTTTTTAAGATTTCGCACGGATGACTACAAAAAGTCATCAGTTGTTTGGGATGCGAAATTAAACACTTTTTTTGAAAATTCCTCACGGAAAAATAAAAAGTCATCACTCTTTTTAGACGAAAAATTAAACACCTTTTTAATATTTCGCAGGGATGACTACAAATAGTCATCAGTTTTTTGGGATTCTAGATTGAACACCTTTTTTGAAAATTTCGCACGGAAGACTAAAAAGTCATCACTCTTTTTAGACGAAAAATTAAACACCTTTTTAAGATTTCACACGGATGACCAAAAAATGTCATCCGGTTTTTGGGAAGGAAAATTGAACACCCTTTTTGAAGATTTTCGGCGGATTACTAAAAAAAAACCATCTAGTTTTCGGGAAAGAAGTTTTTAAGTAAAGTCTATATAAATTGAGACCTTATGGCACTCTTAAAAGCACTGAAAAGTACAGCTATTTTGTTAAGATAACAGCTTAAAATGCTACCATTGCAATGTGAAAATTCAAAAAGTTTTTGGTGGGGAGGGGCGTATCCCCTCCCCACACCCCTCCCCTACCACTCTCGGCGCTGCGCGCCTCATGATTGTCTTCAGACGGTCAATTATCTACCCCTTCGGAAACCTCAATCCCCCAGAGGTGGTGGCTAAATGAAACTCTGGTTTCGGCCAAAAACGACAAAAAAAGTTAAATTTTTCGACCCCAGCCCAAAAAATTCTTGGCCCCCCCTTCGAAACGTTCTGGATCCGCCACTGCGTGTACTCACCTCAAAATTTACCAGTACAGCCCTGTACACCACTCTTACTTCCTATTAAACATAGGGGCCCTGGTTTGTGGGATCATCTACTGCTTTAGATTCCATGTGTAGCCAGCTTTTATATTATTTTAACTGACTTCAGTCACTTATAGATCTGTATTATTGTTCTGATTATGGTTAGTGAATAAATAAATAAAAAATATAAGTGAATCAAAGTTCTGCTTCAACGAAAATTGTTGCAATCATTCCACCTTGTATTTAACCAAAATTCTTTCATCAATCCAACTTCCATTTATGTGGGAATATTTTTTGTCGATCCCCCTACGTGGGCGAAAAAGACTTCATTGAGCCTGTTTCTCCTGAATTGGACTGATGGAATTTGTTAACTGTAAATAACAGCTGAGTTGACGAAATAAACTATTTGCTTCAATTGATTAAGTGCTTTGACTAAATAAATTTTGACTTGACGGATAGATTTCTGTAGGCCCAATCAATAGAATCTGTATTGATGACATAATTCTGGGTAAAATAAAGTTGGATTGTAGACAATAATTGTTGGCAATTTGTTGCTTTACAGAATTAAGATTAATGAAAAACATTTATTCCTTAAGTGAAAGCAGGATCGATTAAAGTTATCTTGAATAATCGCACCTGCTAATTTGCTAAAGTCAAGTATGATTTGAAGGCATTAAGATAATTTAGCAGCGTAAACTGCGGTTTTCCCAGGAAGCCATTATTTTATTGACATAATTGAGAAATGAAATGTTGAAACTATGTCGACTATTAATACATGCAACACCTATTCATTCGCATGATGATAGAAATTATTGTGACCTAAAGTAATGAAAGCTGAATTTAAACTTCAGTTTGAACAATGATGAAATAATTTTTTACGCCTTGAAACAAAGTCTTACTACGATGTTCATGTTCTTCATCTTAGGTGCTGGAAATTCATTTTGCACGTGCATGATGCTGAATAGCATTATGTGACAACTTCTCATTGCCATCAATTGAAAAGAACTACAATGATCGATCTGCATCAACGGCAACATTAGAGTGGACATGCTTATCTAGCGAGTGTAAATCATCGATTCTTTTTTGTCCGTTAGCGTTGCAACTAAAAGATAACGCAAGGTGTGGAATTCTACATCAATTTAATTATTGCTTCAATTCTTCATCACAAAGGATTATTGTTCCCTGTGTTGCTAATTGCTGACTTTTTTTGACTCCAAAGGTAAACAAAAAATGTGAAAAGTTGGACTTGGAATCAACGAAAGCAGAAAGTACCTACAAATTTGCTTTCAGGTGGACAATGGTTATGGTGAGGTAAAGCTAAAAACTGCAAGATATGCTAAGAATCATTTTCATTTCTTCGTGATTTTAGTAGAGCACATTAAAACTAATTTTTGGTGAGCATACAATTGCATGAGAGATCATTTAATGGTGAGAAGGCATGTGAATTTAACGTATGTCAGAACTCATTTGGATGGTAATGTCAAAGCAAACATGAGGACCCATAATGGCAAGAAAACATTCAAATCATTGTCTGTTATGACATAAATCATTTACTCAGTGCAGTGATATAAAAAGACACAAGTGAGCCCATTCTGAAGATAAACCATAAAAGCCACTTATGTTAAAAATCATTTACTGAAGATGGTGATCCTGATAGTACCAATCAGAACACATTCTGGAAAGAAGCCATACAAATGCCATTTATGTCAGAAATCATTTACTAGAGGTGATAACTTGAAAACACACATGAGAACCCATACTGGTGAGAAACCATACAAATGTCAGTTATGTCAGAAATTATTTGCTCAAAATGATAGTCTGAAAAAGCACATGAGAACCCATACTGGAGAGAAACCATACAAATGTCAGTTATGCCATAAATCATTTACTCGAGTTGGAGATCTGAATAGACACATGAGAACCCATAATGGTGAGAAACCATACAAATGTCAGTTATGCCAGAAATCATTTACTCAGGCTGGTAATCTGAATAGACACATGAGAACCCATACTGGTGATAAACCATACATATGTCAGTTATGCCAAAAAATTTTTACTCATGGTGGTCAACTGAAAACACACATGAGGACCCATACTGGTGAGAAACCATACATATGTCAGTTATGCCAGAAATCATTTGCTGAAGGCTGTGGTCTGAAAACACACATGAGAACACATACTGGTGAGAAACCATACAAATGTCAGTTATGTCGGATATCATTTACCCAAGGGGTTACTTTGAAAAGACACATGAGAATCCATACTGGAGAGAAACCATACAAATGTCAGTTATGCCAGAAATCATTTACTCGAGGTAGTGAACTGGTAGTGCATATGAGAACCCACAATGGCGAGAAACCATACAGATGCCTGTTATGTCTGAAATCATTTACTTACGGTGGTCATCTGAAAGCACACATGAGGACCCATACTGGTGAGAAACCATACAAATGCCAGTTATGCCAGAAATCATTTACTTACGGTGGTCATCTGAAAACACACATGAGGACCCATACTGGTGAGAAACCATACAAATGTCAATTATGCCAGAAATCATTTGCTGAAGGTTATAGTCTAAACGTGCACATGAGAAGCCATTATGGCGAGAGACCATACAAATGCAAGTTATGCAAGAAATCATTTACTCGAGTTGGAGATCTGAATACACACATGAGAACCCATAATGGTGAGAAACCATACATATGTCAGTTATGTCAGAAATCATTTACTCAGGGTGGTAATCTGAATGCACATATGAAAACCCATACTGGTGATAAACCATACATATGTCAGTTATGCCAAAAAAAATTTACTCATGGTGGTAATCTGAGAAAACACATGAGGACCCATACTGGTGAGAAACCATACATATGTCAGTTATGCCAGAAATCATTTGCTGAAGGTTGTGGTCTGAAAAGACACATGAGAACCCATACTGGCGGAAAGCCAAACGTATGTGAGATGTGCAATAAGCGATTCGGAACACTTAGAAATCTGAAACAACACAGAAGTTCTCATGCAAATGGGAAGCAACACACGTGCAGGAAATCATATCGAGACAGCAGTTCTTCAGCTAAACAGCTTAAAGTTCATGCAGGAATACAGTCGCAGGATGATAAATTGGAAAAGGAATCAATTGCTAATATGTCTGTTCCATTCATAACAATAGGCACTGCAGGCGCTACTGATGAACCATTTGAGAGCGTACAAAGAAAAGAGTCTAATAAACACAATTATATGGCAACTCCTCTTCCGAATAGTAGTCTTCGAGAATGTCTTTTGATTGACCGATTCAAGTCACCTGAGGATTCAAAGCCGTTTGTGGAAAAATCGTTCGGATGCGGTATGTGCGGTGAAATGTTTGAAATCGAAAAGGAATTTATGGAGCATTGTTCTAGCCATCGCTTTTCTTTACCTGACGAATTATTGACTGACCTTCGCTGATTTGTAGCTCTCAATAAATATATGTATTTGAATATTGAAGAAAAAAGGGGACAGTTAATCGTGATTTTGTGCAAATGAAATTTCCTGATACTGTGCCGAGATACAAATAGAAATTCTTACTAGATTTAATTGCAAAATATTTGGTCATTAGATATGCCGCTGTTCCGTGTTCACAAGATATTGTATAATGAGTAATTCGTGTTTAAGATGCCAAACTAGACTTCATTGCGTTAGAGTAACACTTAAAAAATTATAGTGTTCGTGGACGCTGTTAGATATTCCGTTTAAGTTCGACTGTTTGAGAACTATAGATTGTTACTTAGAACTTCACTGTGGTCTCGATGTACGAAACTCTGCTGTGCACAGATTTCCGAGTCCATAATAGACTACCATCTGCCATTTAGATTGAATTTGCATTCTCATGCTATTGAATAACAGTTTGTTAGTTAAATCAGCTTCGTTTATGTGCAAATGTTCTATTTTCATTATGAAGGAAGGGTAAATAGGGGATAAAGATGAGCATTCAGTCTGAATTTAAATATCATAGGCTTGCCACTAGGCCTACACAGCGTGCCGCTGCAATGTTTACTGTATTTGTGCACATAATGTACACTTGAACTATTGCCATGTGATTGTTTTCTATTGTCTTTGGCCTCAACTAATGAAAATCCAGTATTGCAGTTTAATCTAGTAGGCCTCTGTGTCATAATGCTTTCCTGTGGGTGATATATTTGTGGTGCGTCAAACAGGGGGGGTTTGGGGTTTCGACCCCCCAGTCTTTCTAAGAGCCCCATAGTAAAGTCTGTTTTTTACACCGAAATTTCAATTGGATAATGGTCCAACCCCCCAAGTTATTTTTCCACAATTCTCACACTGGCGTCAAATCCGCACGAGCGGTTAGACTTGTGGGGCGCGGTGGTGTAGTTGGTATGTTCGTTGCCTTGCAGCCGGAGGGTTGCAGGTTCGAATCCACCTGAAGCCGCCACGTAGGGACCTTGGGCAAGTCCTTCACTCGCAATTGTTTCGGCGTGAAACTCCGATTCAGTGTCCGCGCTGTACTCTAGTCGGGACCGCTTCTGAGTAGAGATGGTTGAAGGGACGCTATAACAAGCGCGCATACAGACAAATATGCATTTTTTCATGAACAAATGTTTCATAATGTTCCTCTTTAGTGTTCTGCCCTTAGGCCAATCCAAGATTCCAACGACACCATTCTTTGTCTATTCTGCGCTATTTCCTTGATGGCTTTATATCCTCATCTATTTTCTCCGGCCATCAACCGCCAGTCCATCATCATCTCTCTTGACCGTCATGGTGGTTTCCTTCCCTCCATTCTTCCCTCGAGTACTAACTTCAGCAGCGAGCCTCCTCTCAAGTCTCAACATGTGTCCAAACTATAGTTCATCTGCCTTCTCCGCATTGCATCAATCAGCGATCTTTCTTCTTGCACCAGTTTCAGCACCTCTTCACTGGTTTTGTTGTCCATCCAACGAATCTTGGCCATTCTTCTCCATAGCCACATTTAAAAAGCCTCAGTCTTTCCACGTCTGCTTTTCCCATAGCCTAAGGCCCTAAGCATATAGGCCTACACGTTTCGCAAAGTGTTGGGTACAGCGCTTGGGTTAATTTGAGTTCGAGTCATATTGGCCGAGGACCACTGATAATAGCAGCAAAATAATGGCGCGGCTGCTGCTGTTACTGATGAATCTGATGACGATAATAATAATAATTATTATTATTATATTACGGGGATGATGTTGATGATTATTTAATTTAATAATATTATTATGATAGCGACGTTTACGGTGATGATGATGATTATTAATTTATTATTATTATTATGATTATTACGACGATGATGGTGGTGGGTGGTGATGATGATGATGACGACGACGAAGAAGAAGAAGATGATGATGATGACTATATGGAAAGATATAAGGTGGAGGGCGCAGAAAGATTCTAGTGAACAATGCCGCCGAGTGTACCGAATGCCATCATCTCCAGACTGCAGCCTGTGTTTATTCTGCGTCCATCGCTAAGTGGCATGACGTACGTATGATCGGAAGACGAAACAACGAAAAGCTATTAGCTCCGAACGTAAGCTTCATTCATGCAAAACTCTGCATCGATCCATTCGCTTTGAACTTGTGAATTCACCCATTACGGTCAAGACGTACCAAGCAATGCATGGAACATTAACTTTTCATTTAACGATTCACTTGAATTATATTCATTGATGTGCAAAACATTTCATTCGTCTTGTATGCAGTCATCGTATCTGAGCACTTAACTTAAGCTCCTATAGCCTAATTATATTGATTGAGGTAGCCTAATACGTTCAGCTAAGCGAACGATTCTCTAAGTCGATTTAAACTAATTGGCGACGTATGGCCCATAATTTATCGGCGAAACGCTTTGCTGAATGTAGAAAATGGCAGCTGTTGATTTTAAGTTTAATTTCTCCAGTGCGAGACAATTTTGGCATGTTTATCCAACCCAAACTGACTGCTAGAATGAATGTCATGCTTCCATCACATGTGTTCAAAAACTGTCAGATGCGCAAATAGCGGAGGAAATATCAAACTTAAAGAATTTTAACGACCCAAACGAAGTCAATTATAAACATAAGTTTCCCTTCATCTATCTGACCTCACTCTGCATAGACCTATAGGTCTATAATGTCTACATGTTAGTTTAGCTAATTCATCTAATAATGTGCTAATCAGTAAAAAAAGTAAAACTGGTGTAGGCATAGGCGGAGACTTGGGCGGAGACGTGGGGGGGACGGAAAGACGCGAAATATTTTTTGATGGACGAATGGCTGAGTGTAGCAGAAAAATTTCCACCTTTTGCCGGCCAAAATTTCTGACGACCGGTGTAAAGGTTTCAAATTACCCCCTCCTAAACATTACCCCCCCCCCGGTAACTTGAAACCGGTTCCAGATTACCCCCCCTCCCGGAAACTAGATTTGCATCAACCATCGCATTTATTGCACTAAAAATCAGAAAAATCATCCCGCTTCTTGTTTTGGTCTGGAGATTTTCATCCCTCATCCCACTTCGTGGTATGTTATCAATTTTTTGATCGAAAAAAATTAATAGCCTCGAAGCCATTTCTCCATTGTAACTTCAGCGGCGATTAGTATTTTAGTTGCAGATGAAAATATTGATAACAAACCACGAAGTGGGATGACGGATGAAAATCTTTTTAAACGACAAGAGGCGGGATATTTTCTCTGACATTTTTAGTCAACAAATGCGATGATTGATGCAAATTACAATTTGCAGGGGGGTAATGTTTAGGAGGGGGGTAATTTGAAACCTTTACACCGGTTTCAAATTACCCTCGGGGGTAATCTCAAACCGGTTTCATCCTACCCCCTACCGTTTCAGGTTACCCCCATATAATATATTCATCCAGCTTCTATTTCACCTCTAGAGAACCTTTATCTAGCTTTCATTTCACCTCTAGAGAACCTTCATCCAGCTTCCATTTCTCAACCAGAGAACCTTAATCCAGCTTCTATTTCTCAAACGTTATTTTCGTCAATCCAGCTTCTGAGTATTTTATGTCTAACACTTCTGAAGTTAAATGGATTGACGAAAACAACTTTTGTGAAATGGAAGCCGGATGAAGGTTTTCTGTAGATGAAATGGAAGCTGGATTAAGGTTCTCTGTAGGTGAAAAGGGGTCGTAAAGGTTCGTCAGCCACTCATTAACGTGAGTAGAGCAGGGAGGAGACCCGACCGACGACCCCAATTGGGGCGTAGACTCGGAACCGACCTGGGCTGGCGAATCAAAGTCCACCGTGCCCACCTTCTCGTGGTGCGACCTGTTAGTAGCCTCTCCGTAAGGAGGGTGAACGAACGGGCACGGATGGCAAACGGGGGAAAGGCAATGGCAAACCACCCCTTATCTACTGCCAAGAAAACAGTCATGAGGTACAAAAAGATACATCATGACTGTCGCCAGAGCTCCAAGAGCTGACGGCACCAGGTAGGTGAAATAGAAGCTGGATTGACGAAAACGACACTTGAGAAATGGAAGCTGGACGAAGTTTCTCTGTAGGCGAAATAGAAGCTGGATGAATGTTCTCTGTAGATGAAATGGAAGTTGGATGAAGGTTCTCTGTAGGTGAAATGGAAGCTGGACGAAGGTTCTCTGTAGGTGAAATAGAAGCTGGATTGACAAAACGAGGCTTGAGAAATGGAAGCTGGATATACAGAATTCATTCGGAATTCAGAGGGGGTAACCGGAAACCGGGGGTTAGGATGAAACCGGTTTCAGATTACCCCTAGGGGGTAATCTGAAACCGGTTTCAAGTTACCGGGGGGGGGGGTAATGTTTAGGAGGGGGTAATTTGAAACCTTTACACCGGCGAAATCTCGAAAAAATTCTATTTTCGCCGCCCAAAATGTTGATGACTTTTTTTAGTCTTGACGCTCAACGATTGTCTTTGTTGGACAAATGCATGGGCCGTCCCCCCAACACCTTCATTGGGGGGACCGTCCCCTCTGTCCCCCCTAGGTCTCCGCCCATGGGTGTAGGTCTATGCACTGCTCGGCAATAATTTTACTGGATGAGATGAGTAATTTCACTGGATGAGAGACTGTCTTTGTTGGAAATTGGGTAACGGCCCGCTATTCCGAGGGTCCACTATTCCGAAGGTTCACTATTCCGAATATCCGCTATGTTTTGTTCGTTATCCTTGTGGTCAGGGTTACAGAGGGTTAGGGTTGGGACCAGGGTAGGTTATGGTTGGGTGGGTTAGGATAAGGTTTAGGGTTATGGTTATGGTTAGAGTTGGGGAAGGTTAGGGTTAGGGCTATGGTTATGGTGGGTTATGGTTATGGTTGGGGGTGGGTTATGGTTAGATTTAGGGTTATGGCTATGGTTGGTGTTGGTTAGGGTTATGTTTAGGGTTATGGCTAGGGTTGGGGTGAGTTAGTGTTAGGGTTATAGTTAGGTTTAGGGTTAGGGTTCGGAACAGTGGACCTTCGGAATAGCGGACCTCGGAATAGTGGACCCAAACCGGGAAATTGTAGGTCTTAGTCAAAAACTTTAGCGAACTCAATGAATTCGATAAATTGCAGTGAAAGCAGATATTTCAGTGTAAGAAGCTACAAAACTAACAACCACAGTCGCATGTGATTCTTGGTGTTGCGCGAGTCCAGCTTTTCCAAACGCCTTTTCCCAATGACAAGAATGCGATCTCCATTGCACTGTAGTCATGTCTAGCTCGACATAATTATTTAAGTTTGTTTTCATCATCATCATCATCATCGTCATCGTCGTCGTCGTCGTCGCCATCGCCATCGTCATCGTCATCATCATCATCATCATCATCATCATCATCATCATCATCATCATCATCATCATCATCTAATCGATATTATAATACTGTGTTTTATTTTACAGTTTTGACATGTAGGGCCTAGGCCTAAGCGGGTGCGGTGTGTCACCAGTAATTGTATGATTTTCAATAAAACGAATAGCCTAGCTATACAATACATTAAACTCAGAAAGAAACATAATTTTATGTAGGCCTAAAACGGATGTATTGACTACTGAAGTCTACCATAATCCTACCACAGAATGTCATAGGCTCCTAGACTATCAATCAATCAGAATTTATATAGCGCCCCTTCATGGTACCTATTCAGAGTCGCTCCCGGCAGAGATAAAGCGAAAAAGACAAGTCTTCAACAGTTTGTGAAATTGACAACAGTTTGAGAGGTGGCGCGCATAGTCAAGGGACGCCCATTTCAGGTTGTTGGGCCAACCACAGAGAACGAACGCCTCTGCATTGTTCCAGAACGAGTGAAAGGAACCTTCAAGTCACCATGGACTGCAGAGCGCACTGCGCGGCGACCTATGCAGGCGGGAAGGGGGCGGGGGCATGACAGTGACAGCAATTGAAAATCAATAGAAATGTCCCAGCCATCGTTGGCCACGTAGCCTACGTAGGACTTTAGGCTGGCTTAATTACCAATAAATAAATGCCACTGACACGTACTGTGTCTGACAGGTTGAGTTGCTGCATTCGTAAGCACACAGGTCGATCACATCAGACCTGCCGTTGAATCTCTATAGAGACTCGAAGATGAGTCTTCCATTCACACCCGAATACATGCAGGAAGGCGAAATGTCGTCAAGAGAAGTAGGCACAAAATTAATGGCGTAGACATAGATATACAAGAAATTCAAGAAGACGAACCAATGTCTGCCAGAAGACAGTCTAGACAGATCAAAAGAATGAGTGAGAATAAGTCAGTTACCGAAGGATGCGAGACCGATTTAGATAGAGAACCTGATGATGGGTCATTGGAGGAGATCAAGGTAGAGATGGATATAACCATCAAAGATAACGAGAGAGTGAGTTTCTTCAAGATACTGAGAATGGCCATGAGACGTCGGGTGAAAACCTTTGCGGAGGAAGTTTCAATTGTGGGCTTGTCTTACTTGGTCAAACCATCATCACATAAAGTTGGCTCCATTATCCGTAAGT
Organism: Lumbricus terrestris; assembly: GCA_949752735.1. NCBI lineage: Eukaryota > Metazoa > Annelida > Clitellata > Crassiclitellata > Lumbricidae > Lumbricus > Lumbricus terrestris. The sequence goes on from OX457050.1 coordinate 38,399,655, forward strand.
TTGTATGGTCAATGCTTCTCCTGTTCGGAACGGGTTTCATGGTTTTCCAGATATGCGATCGAATAACTTACTATCTGACATATCCAACCATCGTCAACTATCGAGTGGCTTACAACCGATCTCTGCGCTTTCCTACGGTTACCATCTGCTCAGAGTGTTTTATGAGCAAAAAAGCTTTGATGTCGTTGGGTAACTAGAACAATTAGTGGCTATTTTCAGCAAATCACAAGCACTTATCATGATTATCATCATTGTCATCGTCGTCGTCGTCATCATCATCATCATCATCATCATAATCATCGTCGTCGTCGTCGTCGTCGTCGTCATCGTCATCGTCATCGTCAACGTCAACGTCATCGTCATCGTCGCCGTCGTCGTCATCGTCATCATCGTCGTCGTCGTCATTATCATCGTCATCGTCATCATCGTCATCATGGTCATCGATCGACGTCGTTGTCGTGATATTCTTCAACTTCATCATTATCATCGCTAGTGGCAGCGCCAGAATTTCAGTTTTGGGACGTCGGTTGGGTCCTCGCGGAGGAAATTTTCCATTCTCATCCGCCTAAATTTCTGGCGACTTTTTTGCCGAAATCTCATGCAAATTTTCCATTTCGTCCGACAAATTCGTAGACTTATAATTATGTCTTGCATGTCAAAAAACCCGGGTGATTTTTTTAGGGGGCTTAGCCTTTTATAGGGGGGGGAGTTCCCCCCTAGCGCCGCCACTGATCGTCGCATCAAAATATTATACAGTTTTTTTGGTCGCAAAGATTGCGCTTTTTCCCAAAGTGCACTATACAAACCCGCTCATGTTCGAATGGAACGTTTTGCGAAAATTTTGAAAACAATCGGTCAAGAACTTTCCGAGATCCTTGATTACGCACGGTAACGTTTTACATTTTTATTTATATAGATATTGAAATCTTAAAACACTTTCTATATATCCTGAAATAATTGAGTTATTTTGCTAAAATGACATCTTAAAAGGGTGCCATTACAATGTGGAAACTCCACACAAATTATTATTGTAAGTAGAGCTTATAACAATTATTTTATTGATTTCTTAGTTTACTCTTATCAGCACTGAAAAATTGCAGCCATTTTGTTAAAATGACAGCTTAAAAAGCTGCTATTGCAATGTGAAAATTGAAAAAGGTTCTGATACGTGGAGAGGCACATCCCCTCCCCTGGCGCTACGCACCTTGTCCATCGTTCTCCGGACGTTCGATTGTCTCCCCCGATACCTGGGTCCCCCAGAGGAGGGGGAAATGGATTAGACACTTTCTTAAGATAACGGACAAAAACACTAATACCTCCAGATAAGACCTGAGCACGATGGAGTTATACACAGTGGTTCAATAAAAAGTAAGCCAAACTGTTTTTCTTGTGAAGTTTGATGATTAATCATACTAATTTTCCCAATATTTAGAGAATTGAATCAAGAATAGGATTCCAAGATATCATGAAATAATTTTGAGCAAATAGAAAGGTATGCCTACGAATATTTCAACTTCATCTTCCGAAATTTCAGTTGTCAGCAAGCCTGTTATGGTGTTCCTTGCGGTTTTGACGCTTGATAGTTCCCAATTTTGGTCTTCAGTAATCCTGGAGTAAAATTGTCTGTATAACAGCTGTCGTGTCACCGAACGAGCAATATATTATGATCACTGGTTTTGGCAAATGGTTCATTATCACAATTGGCTCTAGAAAGTAGTCTAACTGGTGAAGATACTGAAAATTCTCACAATAAAAACAATTTAAATAACAATTTTAAAAAATCATTCCATTCTGCCAAATCTGCAATCTTCAGACAATTGAATCAAGTGTAATCACATGTACAATAATTGTACATACCTGTAGACTATGTTATTAAACTTTTTAATTTGCGGTGTACTCTTTCACGCTGTCGTCTGAATAATAATATTATTGTGCTCTAATTTCATAGTTTGCGCTGAGCTTCAAATTTGACTAAAACGTTTCAGGTAATGAAGCTCTTGACTATGCTGGAATCCGTTTCCCGCCTTTTTGGGATATGGAATTTGGAGAAAGTCTACGCGCTATAGACTTATCCCAGATCGATAAAGACCGGGAGATATTCTACAATCATGTACTTGTTAAAGCGGAGGACATGATGCTCGAGGTAAGATCATAGATGGCATTGCCTCAGCTCAAACGGCAGCAAAACTTTTGTAATAGAGGGAATGCAAAAGGGCGTGGCCTAATGTGCGACTCTGTGGTCGGCCATATTGGCTTACAGCTGTGAGCTGTTGTCAAAGTAGGCTACACACGCCGTTATCCGGTGAATAGTTAGTTGATGGAATAAAGTTATCGTCGTTGGCCAATTGATTTATCCATAGGCCTATACCTTAACCCACATAGCGGTCTAAACACCGTCCAGCCTGGAGCGGCCCGAATCCCTGAAGCGAATTTCGGCCGGAGCCCAGATCTGCTATTATAAGCAAGCAGGTATAGGCTTATGCTTTATGCTTTTTCACGGACTGGGCTGGGCTGATTCCAACGTAATTGTAAACCACCACTTGAAAGCCAAGCGCGGGGCACCAGTTTATTCACGAGCGTTGTCAGATAAGAGTAGTCCAAAAGAGGTCCGAGTCCAGCTGCCAGAGTACATAGGATCAGAGGGGCAGAGTAGGATGTCGTTTGGGTTGTGAATTGCAATGATCAGATGAGACGGGGTAAGAGTTCTTGAAGAAGTGCCTTTAATTTCCAGTGGGAAGCCTGAGCTGTGATGAGTAGAGGAAGAAGTATAAAATTATTGAAAATATTTGATGCTTTGCAGTCTTGTTGTCGTTAGGTTTAGCAATTAAATTTATTAACAAACTTGTTATGACTGAATATTGTTGAAGTAAACTGTTAACACAAGGGAGTCTAGGGAGACCTACAGTAACAGGTCCCCTGATACCAGCACAACAACTACCGGTAGGCTATACAGCACTGCATCCGACTATATATGCAGCAAAATAGAAAACAAATTTGAAATAAAACACTGACTATAGGTAGCCTAACTATATATATACCGGTATATATATATATATATATATATATATATATATATATATATAGGCCTAGTAATGTGAAGAACTAGGGTCCTTCATTTATAGAGCGCCACGTACTTATAGTCAATTATAATCAACTGTGTGTAATTGTGTATGAATGAATGTATGAGCGTGCGAGATGTGTGGTAGAGAGGTAGACCTGATCGATTATCTAGACCACGCTGACAGTTGCAGAATTCAGGCCTGATAATCTAGCCATGCTGACGGAGGGAAAACTTTGACCTACTTCTTTCCGTGTCTTTGCCAGTGGATGGCGTGGCATAGGGACAGATACTGCGGCACTCACTTTGAGCGGAGGCAGACGGTCAAAGAGAGCGACTAACGTTGAAACAGCCTTTCTGCTGATGCGAATCTGGAAGTGTATAAAAGGGAGTGAAGACGAACAATCGAGGCCTTTCACGCCTTTCACGTTGTGTTCGATCAGGAGAGTCGACGGAGCCTTTTACGTTGTGCTCGTTGGAAGAGATGGTGTGAATTGCGGCCCGCCGTGCCCCTGGCGATCGATGGACCAGGGAGGCGTTAAAAATACGATGAGGAGCTGAGGATTTCGTGGATGAACGTTCCACGACGATGAGGATTTCGCGGATTTCGTGAGAGGAAGTTGCCGCGAAGTTAAAGAAGCAGTGACGACGTCGACCTTGGATCAAAACGGATCAGGATCGGAAGCGTTACTGGAAACAGAGGATTTAGAGGATTGCCGTGAGGAGATATGCCACGAGGATTGTGATTTAGATAGTTAAGGAGTTAGCGGTTGCCGTGAGAGGACAGACCGATATTGAGTTTAAGTAATTATATAGGGATTCGAGGATTTCCGTGAGGTGACATGCCACGAGGAGAATAAGACGATGTGATGGACGGCTGTATCTTGGAGTAACTGGACCAGGATTCGTGAACTGTTTGAGGCTTTGACGTGAAGAGACATTCCACGACGACGCTATGGAGGATGACTGTTGGGAGCGTGAGGTGCGATTCTACGGAGGAAACGATTGCGCCACGGATTTCGCAACGATCAGGATTGCGAGAGCTGCACGGTACGTTTTGGGAGGAGAGACGGCACGCGTCTATTCGGAGGATAGGACGAATGGCTGGACTCGACTAAGAGGACGAAAGGAACAGGATTGCGAAGGAACTGAAACCGAACGATGCGAGGGTATGTTACGTGGGCTATAAAAACCCGTACATGAAATTCTCCCTTTTATAAGCGGTTGCCTTAGTTGAGCTGTATGAATGAATGAGTGAGTGTGTGTTTTATTCTTTGCTATTGTTCTAGCGCCGTATTATGATTTGTGTTATTATTGTGAAGTTGTGTTTAAGATACATAGCGGAAACGCTATTCAAATACTGTGTCTGGATAATTCTGTATTTAGTGACTGAGTTAGTTTAATGACGGGGATGACTTTAGACGACTGGAGAGACGGAAGAGACCAGTGTGAGACTGTACTAAACTAGGTGACTATATACGCATATATATATCTCGATACTATAATATAGAGACTATATACGGGCTGAGATGCGAGTGACGGTAGAGGAAGTTAGGGGAAGTTGGCAAGAAGGAGGACGAGGTTAAACGAACCCAAGTTGTGAAAGAAAACAATCGTAGGGCCAACGCCCTTCCGCGCCATGCTCGGCTGGACCTTGTCAAGAGAAGTGGAGAGAGGGCCTCGATGGTAAGAACCGAGGGGGTATACCAAACAACCGGGGGTAGCGCCCCAGTTGGCCCTCTCGGGGACTACAACAACAATTCGACTGGGGCCAACCCCTTTTTCGGGTCGGGCGATGGAATGGCAGACTGGGGAGGGATAGAAGACAGAAGCATGGAGATCCCTCGCCGCAGTGCCAGACCAGGCGCACGCGGAGGAGGGGTAGAATTGTACAATGGCGACGAGGATGGGATGTGAGAGTGAGAACAGAGCGTTACAATGATGAAGAGGCTGATGGGATAATCATGATTAAGGAAGATTAGTAATGATTAAGGAAGATTAAGGATTGATGTAAATTAAGGATGAGACGATCAGAGAAGATTTGAGTAGTTTAAGAGTTGAGTAGTTTAAGAGTGGATGATTAGGCATGAGTAGGGATGATTAAGAACGATTAACGATGATTAACGATGATTAAGAATGATTAAGAACCGATAGATGATTTTTACGAAGGAACAGAACGAAGGAGGAAGGATATACGACTGTAATGAAAACAGACATGAAAATAATACGACTATCAGACTAGAAGACAGGAAATGATTAAGATTTGATTAACGTATGTGTTATGATTATGATGATGATGTTGTTTTGATGGTGTTGAGCAAAACATTAACTACGGCAACTAGATCAAAATTTTGGGTATAATTATGGTTTCCATTGAGCGATGATGCGAATGTTTCCAATGCATTCACGAGAGGGCGACACAAGTACAGGCCACCGTCACCGATATGCGTTACTCTGGTTATACGTACAACGAGTGATGTAGCGATGACATCTGGGGCTTACTTTCTAACTGGAACGAGAACGATGGATTCAATGCTCCATGGCAACGCAAACTACGGGAAGCGAAACCAATAATAAGACAACTTCAGAAACTGTTCAGAAACTGTCGTCGAAAATATAAACGTTGCACCAGAGTAAAAGAAAAACAGTCGGATAAAACAGTCGTATATTATAATGGGAAAAACGGACTTAGCCATTCTCTGCGACGCTTCAACGGGCGTCAAAGACAACCCAGATGGACGGACGAATGCGACGGATGCGGGAGAAGCAGCCAGATGCTTCACTGTTCGATGGAGGAGGAGAGGAGAAGGAGAGACGTCGTCAACCGGAAGTCTGATGAACGGACGACGCTGCGAGGAAACGAGATCCTCGACAGCCATGGATTTCTGGGAAACCTTCGCGGATGGACGGATGGAGAAACGCGGAGAAACGTAAACGACGATCGAGGAGAACGAGGAAACCGTTCAGTGTATGGAAAGACGACAGAAGAGAGCTATGGACGTGCTCAACCGTGTTTATTCTGGTTAAATGTGTTATAAATTGCCGTGTATTTTGGACTTATTTTGTTTTGGTGTGTGTTAGTATGTATAACGTTGTGAAAGACATTGAGGAGATAGAGATTAGTTGTTGACGAATTATGGACACTTGTAACTTAGAGTAGGCTAAAGCATTGCCTATATGAATTGAACTGCATTACTTTGCGGATATGCGGATGTGAAGGATGTTAATCTGTTAGTCTGAAAGATTTGCTGAATGGAATTGCATTATTAGAATATCGAGTACTGTATTGATTGCATAACACTGCATAAAGATGGACTATTAGCATAGGCATTGAATAGCATTGAGGGTATATTTTGTGTGGACACACAGTTAATATAATTGTCCTTCATGCTTCAGGATTCGCCAGGTGGGAGCAGTGTGAAGAACTAGGGTCCTTCATTTATAGAGCGCCACGTACTTATAGTCAATTATAATCAACTGTGTGTAATTGTGTATGAATGAATGTATGAGCGTGCGAGATGTGTGGTAGAGAGGTAGACCTGATCGATTATCTAGACCACGCTGACAGTTGCAGAATTCAGGCCTGATAATCTAGCCATGCTGACGGAGGGAAAACTTTGACCTACTTCTTTCCGTGTCTTTGCCAGTGGATGGCGTGGCATAGGGACAGATACTGCGGCACTCACTTTGAGCGGAGGCAGACGGTCAAAGAGAGCGACTAACGTTGAAACAGCCTTTCTGCTGATGCGAATCTGGAAGTGTATAAAAGGGAGTGAAGACGAACAATCGAGGCCTTTCACGCCTTTCACGTTGTGTTCGATCAGGAGAGTCGACGGAGCCTTTTACGTTGTGCTCGTTGGAAGAGATGGTGTGAATTGCGGCCCGCCGTGCCCCTGGCGATCGATGGACCAGGGAGGCGTTAAAAATACGATGAGGAGCTGAGGATTTCGTGGATGAACGTTCCACGACGATGAGGATTTCGCGGATTTCGTGAGAGGAAGTTGCCGCGAAGTTAAAGAAGCAGTGACGACGTCGACCTTGGATCAAAACGGATCAGGATCGGAAGCGTTACTGGAAACAGAGGATTTAGAGGATTGCCGTGAGGAGATATGCCACGAGGATTGTGATTTAGATAGTTAAGGAGTTAGCGGTTGCCGTGAGAGGACAGACCGATATTGAGTTTAAGTAATTATATAGGGATTCGAGGATTTCCGTGAGGTGACATGCCACGAGGAGAATAAGACGATGTGATGGACGGCTGTATCTTGGAGTAACTGGACCAGGATTCGTGAACTGTTTGAGGCTTTGACGTGAAGAGACATTCCACGACGACGCTATGGAGGATGACTGTTGGGAGCGTGAGGTGCGATTCTACGGAGGAAACGATTGCGCCACGGATTTCGCAACGATCAGGATTGCGAGAGCTGCACGGTACGTTTTGGGAGGAGAGACGGCACGCGTCTATTCGGAGGATAGGACGAATGGCTGGACTCGACTAAGAGGACGAAAGGAACAGGATTGCGAAGGAACTGAAACCGAACGATGCGAGGGTATGTTACGTGGGCTATAAAAACCCGTACATGAAATTCTCCCTTTTATAAGCGGTTGCCTTAGTTGAGCTGTATGAATGAATGAGTGAGTGTGTGTTTTATTCTTTGCTATTGTTCTAGCGCCGTATTATGATTTGTGTTATTATTGTGAAGTTGTGTTTAAGATACATAGCGGAAACGCTATTCAAATACTGTGTCTGGATAATTCTGTATTTAGTGACTGAGTTAGTTTAATGACGGGGATGACTTTAGACGACTGGAGAGACGGAAGAGACCAGTGTGAGACTGTACTAAACTAGGTGACTATATACGCATATATATATCTCGATACTATAATATAGAGACTATATACGGGCTGAGATGCGAGTGACGGTAGAGGAAGTTAGGGGAAGTTGGCAAGAAGGAGGACGAGGTTAAACGAACCCAAGTTGTGAAAGAAAACAATCGTAGGGCCAACGCCCTTCCGCGCCATGCTCGGCTGGACCTTGTCAAGAGAAGTGGAGAGAGGGCCTCGATGGTAAGAACCGAGGGGGTATACCAAACAACCGGGGGTAGCGCCCCAGTTGGCCCTCTCGGGGACTACAACAACAATTCGACTGGGGCCAACCCCTTTTTCGGGTCGGGCGATGGAATGGCAGACTGGGGAGGGATAGAAGACAGAAGCATGGAGATCCCTCGCCGCAGTGCCAGACCAGGCGCACGCGGAGGAGGGGTAGAATTGTACAGTAATTCCACTATCAGAATACTGTGCACTATTCAGAAAATGGCACAGCAAAATTGCTAAGATTGCTTTTAAACAGCAGTAGCATATCTGAACCATACTATGATAGCCTACTGTCAATGTGTCCAATCTCCCGATATGCTTTTTAAATTAAATAAATGGATAAAGGTTTTCCAATTATAGTGTAGGTCCTACTTTTGATTCACTGATGTGTTCTCCCAACGTGTAGGCTATGTGTGAACGTTTTAAACTCAACTTTGTCCAAATTACAAAGCTCTTTTTGCATACACGTTGCCATATGAAAAGAGTCAGATATGCTACTAAATGACACTCGGCAATGATGAATCCGCGATCAGCTAATTCGGCTATTCACTGAAACAACATGCTCCGATAATAATTTCTCGAATAGACCTAAATGAATTAAATAACTTGCTAAGGATTGTGGTGTCTGTATTGAAACGATTGTCTCTATGCGAGCCGACAAGGTGGTCTGTCATAGACCATCGCAAAACAGCTCATAGGAACAGCTAGAGACTTCCAGTTTTGCTTGCGATAGATTGTATCTGGCTTCAGTTTATAGCCGCCGGTGCTCTTCGCACGTTAACCTGGACATTCAAGCTCGTGTATTTTGAACTTCTCGAATTGAATCTTTATCCATTTCAGTAAGTTTGCCGCAGATAAAACAGTAAAAACACAGGAAATAATTGTTATAATAAGCACTATTCGCATACGTATCCAATGGTAACAAGTAATGCCTGTATATCAAAATGGCGCAGGCCATTATGCAAATGAGCCGTGACGCGTTTACGCAAACCGTCTATACACTACACGGTTTTGGAAGAAACCAAACCTCTAATATTGCTGCAATAATTGATGTAATAATTTGTACATTTTAATAAAACATGGAAAAACCAGTTTACAGGACATGAATGAGATGACTATTATTATTTTGTTAGTTATAATGTGTGTTCAAAATTTCCTTATTCGGCCTCAACACACGCACAAAGACGAGCTCGTCACTGACTAATTGCTGAATCGATTAGGCCTACAGCTTGATCAAATTCGTCCAATGCCTGTATTATACGCAGTGATGTAGTCGAGTCCAGCCAGTCCGAGTCGAGTCCGAGGGGTTCGAGTAACTATAAGGATCGAGTCCGAGTCCAGTAACACCAAGATTCACTGAAACACTCAATAGACCTATTATGGCATAGAAAAATATCGATACTATAATTATATTTGCCAAAAATTTAATGTAATTTAAATTTATCCAAATTGAACTTTAAAAAAACTGAATTAGATAAAGTTTTCTTCGATAATCTGGCGAAGTGGAATTGATAAAAATTCTTCCACTCCGTCCAACCCAAATCCTCATTTTGTCTTATCCATAATAAGTTCAACAGGCGCATCTTGTGGAGTCTCTTATGTTGAGATTTGCGGTCAAAACTGCCACCCATCAGCAATGCCTCTACTTTAAAGTAAATGTTCGGAGACTTTGGTATGGGGAAATGGGTCCATCCACTGTGTCAATATCATTTGCCCTCTAATACCCCAGCACAGACCAACTAAGTGCTATGACATTGCCTGCATGTTGCAATCGATGTGGTAGGCCAATCATATCTATTAATAGAGATGTAAATGAACCTTTTCGCTCGGTTTCAAGATAAGAGAAGTACGGCACCCTGTCTTTACCGCGCAGGACGTTTGCGCGCCGTCATTTGCGCGCCGTCATTTGCGCGCCGTCGTTTGCGCGCAGCAAAAAATGCCCGTCATTTGCGCGCCGTCATTTGCGCGCGTTTGTTCAATTTCCGTATTTTATCGTACGAGGGTGCACATGTTCGGCTCATCATGCTTCTATTTCTCGCTCGTAATTCTCATCAATCCAGCTTCTATTTCATATATAAAAATACTCTCATCCAGCTTCCATTTCTCATGCTTTATTCTCGTCAGTCCAGCTTCTATTTCATATATAAAAATACTCTCATCCAGGTTCCATTTCTCATGTTTTATTTTCGTCAGTCCAGCTTCTATTTCAGACCTATAAATACCTTCATCCAGCTTTTATTTCTCATACCTTATTTTCGTCAGTCCAGCTTCTTTCAATATAACGAATATATAAAAATACTCTCATCCAGCTTCCATTTCTCATGCTTTATTTTCGTCAGTCCAGCTTCTATTTCAGACCTATAAATACCTTCATCCAGCTTTTATTTCTCATACCTTATTTTCGTCAATCCTATTGTGACGCATTGAGAAATGGAAGCTGGATGAAAGTTTTTTTACAGGTGGAATGGAGGTTGGATTGATGAAAAAACGCAAGAGAAATGGAATCTGGATGATGGTTTTTTACAGGTGAAATAGAAGCTCGAATGACAAAAATAAAGCATTGATATAAGAGCTGGATGAAGGTATTTCTATGTCTGAAATAGAAGCTGGATTGAGCAAATTCGCAAACAAACGCGGTAAAGATCGTGCTATTTTGAGAGTAGGTCTAAACACTTTCGCTGCGCGCAAATGACGGCGCGCAAGTGTCCTGCGCGCAGATGACGTTGCGCGCAAACGACGGCGCGCAAATGACGGCGCGCAAATGTCCTGCGCGGTAATGGCTGGACACCGAGAAGTACTAATAGCCACTAGCCATAAATAGCCAATAGACACGTCCAACCCAAATCCTCATTTGTCTTATCCATAAACATCTAGATAAATTAGAAGTCTCAGCATAATCAGGCTCTAATGTCAAGTTTATTGAGGTGTCGAAACATCATATTCGATTTCGACCGCATGCATGCAATGGATGCCTGGTTATTCAATTCAATTCAATTCGCTTTAGGCCTATTGCAACCAGAAAACAAGATGACATCAAAAACAGAAAATATGCATGCAGTGGCTACAAAGTGGGGCCCTAAAGGGATTGACTGGGGAGGGTCACCCAAGTAAGATAAAATACCAAGAAATATTATACAAGATAGCAAAAAATAAAATAAAAATTAAATCAAATTAGGTGATGACAGATTGCAAAAAGTTTAAATTGTAAATAGCATGTAGATGAACAAACTTAACTATATACTTAAGTAAAACCTTAACTACAAGTGGTCATGTGCACTTCTAAGTAGACTTTGCGGAGGAAAGAAAAACATGAAGTCTCTTTTTAAATACCTGCAGACTACTGGATTGACGAATATCAATTGGTATTTTATTCCACATTTGAGCGCCATAAGATTTAACAGTAAAACGCCTAATGTTAGATTGAGCTCTGACAAGGCGATATGCAGATGAATTCCTAGTGAAATGCGAATGGATGTCAGAGGCATGAGGGAGGTACCCTTGGAATACCGAAGGAAGGAGACCGTGTTCAAGTCGAAAGAAGAACTCGCAAATTTGGAGATCCTTTATCTGGTCTATTTTTAGGAGATGAAGCTCACTAAAGAAAGGGCCCGTGTGTTACAATTTACGAATACCCGCTATTATACGAACAGCCTTCTTCTGTAAGTTAATTAGTTTATGAAGCCTAGATTCGTATGTCGATGCCCAAACCAGGTTGCAATACGTGAGGTAAGGGTAGACGAGGGTATAATATAAATTCATTCTAATTGTCTTTGGTAAGATATAAGCAATGCGGGAAATAATACCAATATTCTTAGCAATTTTAGATGCAATTTGATTAATGTGAACTTTCCAGGTCAAATTTTGATCTATAGGCACACCTAAGAATTTCGTCGACTCAACTTGATTGATGGAAACATCATTAATAAGCAAACAAAGATTGCTACTGGGGTTTATTTTCCGATGGGATTTAAATAAAATAAAGTTTTTTTCTGAATTAAGGGTGAGTCTATTTGCACAGATCCAAGCAGCTATGCTAGACAGTTCAATATTCACAGTCTGAAACAACGTCTGCCATGAGCTATTGGAGTAAAAAACGTTGGTATCATCAGCATATAGAATGAAAAACATTGTAGGAGAGACATTGGCCAAGTCATTAATATAAAGAAGGAAGAGAAGTGGTCCGAGGTTGGAGCCCTGGGGAACTCCATATTTGATCATCCGTAGCTCAGATAGGACACCATTGCATTATGTTTGTGTATACATAACCTAGATCTATAAGCTCAAGTTCAAATATTTACAATCGCCCTCCCGTAACCCCACACCGACCATAAATGTAGGCCTGTATATATCAAAAACATTATACACCTGTATTAGCTCCTGAGGTTAGCGGTGCCCGGGGATCGGACGTTAGCCCCCTGGACAAAAGCCCCCCCGGACAAAAACCCCCCTGGACACTAGCCCCCCGGACATTAGCCCCCCAGGTAGGACATTAGCCCCCCAGTCTATGATATCATTACCTAAAAATGATGCCCAAAATGTAACAATAAGTTAATCGAGCATCTAAACATTGCACAATAGTTTAACAATGTAAGAATAGCTTATAGAAGTTAATTGAAGGTTTAATACGCATATTATAAAACTTTAAAGGCATTAATTGTAGAACGATTCATTGTGTAAAGTCTCTCATAAATGTAAAAAAATTATAAGTCAAAAGTTTGTGAAATCTAGATAAAAGTTTAATACCTAACTGACGTTAACAAACCTTCGCAGTAGCCAAAACTGACATAACAAGTAGGTCTACTTACTGCATACGATCCCCATTCGTTCATTACTCTAATGTATTGAATCTAATTTTGAATTGAAACGACGCTAATAAGTCTACGAAGCTGAGACGTAGCCTAACTATCGTTAACAAACCTTTGTTGTAGGATACTATAAGCAAATAGACTGTATAGGCTCTATACGATTCCCATTCGTTCATTTCAAATCTAAGTCTATAGGCCTACTGATAGGCCTACTGATAGGCCTACAATTAGGACCTAAATGACACTAAGAACTTTCGTTTGCATGTGAATGCCAGTGACAAGTCTTATCGATTACGGCATTATTCTATGATTTGCACAAAGGGGGGGGCTTTTGTCCGGGGGGCTAATGTCCTAGGCAAAATCGCGGGGGCTTTTGTCCGGGTGGGCTAATGTCCGGGGGGCTTTTTTCCGGGGGGCTTTTGTCCGGGGGGGGGCTAATGTCCTACACCCGCGGTGCCCAGCCATCCGTCACATTACTTCAACGTCAGGTTGTTTAACGGACGATCCTGTGTATTAAACCCGTAGGCTACAAGGTCTAGGGCTCCTTTGTTTGAGTTGAGTGATGAAGAAAGCAGACGAAAATGTCTGAATTGGTTTTTTGCAAAGCAGGTTGTGGCCTGCTCCACGGAAAATTCGTGACTCGGAAACCGAGTCACCGAGTCAAATTTAGAGTCCGGGGCTTCGAGTTCGAGTCCAAGTCCGAGTCTTGACAGTCCGAGTCCAAGTCCGAGTCCGCAGAAAATCGGTCTCGAGTCGGACTCGAGTCTTTTGCCGGACTCGAGTAGGCCTACTACATCACTGATTAGACGCTGATGCAGTACTCTGACATCGCGAACCTTTGTCTTGTAAACCCTTTCTTGCATCACAGACCAGATTATAGTCCACCGGATTAAGGTCTGGGCTATTTGGAGGCCAAAGTGCAGGGGCATGAAACCTGGAGTCTCGTTTGTGAGAAGTTCAACAGTGTCGCAGTCTCAGTGAGCAGGAGCACCATCCTGCTGAAACGTGTAGCCTAATATTCGGACAACTCTCGGGTATCTGGTAGCAATTTCTGAGTGTAGGACATTTCCCCCCCTGGACATTCCCCCCCCGGACAATTCCCCCTCTGGACATTTCCCCCCCTGGACGTTTCCCCCCTGATTTCGACTAGGACATTTCCCCCCCGGACATTTCCCCCCCTTCTGTGCATACCACCTCAAATGACCATACAAGTCCTACCCTGAATTCTAGACCTACGCCTAGGCCCGTATAATTAAATCTGAAACTTTTACAACGATTCCTTTGAAGTAAATGCTAAGGAATCCACTTAAATAGCTATGCGTTTAAAGCGCACAAACATATTACTTAAATGGAAGCTGGATTGATGAAAATATTCTTGCTTAAATTGGAGCTGGATTGATGAAAATATTCTTGTTTAAATGGAAGCTGGATTGATGAAAATATTCTTGCTTAAATGGAAGCTGGATTGATGAAAATATTCTGGCCTAAATTGGAACTGGATTGATGAAAATATTCTTGCTTAAATGGAAGCTGGATTGATGAAAATATTCTGGCTTAAATTGGAACTGGATTGATGAAAATATTCTTGCTTAAATGGAAGCTGGATTGATGAAAATATTCTGGACTAAATTGGAACTGGATTGATGAAAATATTCTTGCTTAAATGGAAGCTGGATTGATGAAAATATTCTGGCCTAAATTGGAGCTGGATTGATGAAAATATTCTTGTTTAAATGGAAGCTGGATTGATGAAAATATTCTGGCTTAAATTGTTGAAGACGACAAAAGCAATGGTTTCCGCATACGGGGGAGGGGAAATGTCCTAGGGTAGGGGGGGAAACGTCCAGGGGCGGAAATGTCCGGGGGGGGGGGAAATGTCCGGGGGGAAATGTCCAGGGGGGGAAATGTCCATTCCCCGCAATTTCTGCATCAACAAAACATCAAGCAATGAAAACATGAAGGAGGCAATGAAACTATATGAGGTATCCAAAACTGGTCAAGAGTTTGCCGTTTGCAGGTGATCAAGCGATGCTAGCAATCACACAGAAAGGAACCGCAAAAAATGATGGATCGTCTAGATGATTTGATTTCTACACAATAATTATGGAATGAAAATAGGCATATAACCATTAACCAAAAACAATTAAGATTGGCTGGAAAACGAAACAACCGTGAGGATATTAATGGTGAGAATTAAGGTATAGCAGGTTAGATAGTTCTGCAACTAATGGAGTGTCATTACAATTGGTGCAAAATGTCGTGGTGAAATTAAGGAAAGAATAGCGACGGGAAAAGATGCTTTTGTGAAGAGGAAGGAGCTGCTGATATGAGAATTGCCTAGAAACTCAAGAAAAGATGATAAAAACACATATGTAGGGTTACGCTATATTATAGATCAGAAACGTGGACCACAAGAAAGGAATATGTTAGAAGACTGGAGGTTTTTTAAATGTGGATATGGAGAACGATGGAGAAGATCAGTTGGACTGAGCATGTAACAAGCGAAGACGTGCTACAACTGGTGGATGAAGAAAGATCCATAATAGCCACACTAACAAATGAGGCAAAGAAATGGATTGGACATATTTCGAGAGTAGACTTCCTCTGAGAGATATATATAATCGAAGGAAGAATGGAAGGAAGGAAGGATACCACGAGGAAGTCCTAGACAGATGCTGGATGATGATGATGATGGAAGACTACTGGAAACTGAAGGAGAAAGCTCACCATCGGAAGATCGAGTTGTGTCACTGGAAGTTCAAACTTCCGTGCAAAGGTGATAAGAATTCTGTGAACTTGTCAATTCATGCTATGAGATGGATGACGGTTGTTCACTGGCGAAAAAGGTCTCGAAGGACGTGGCACGTCGTGGCAGTCGTTCCAGAATACCGCAATCAGCAGTCTGCCAAATAGAACTAGGCTATTGCGCATTCATGCTTTAAGACTTGGACTACGGTTGTTATTTGGATGAAAAAGATCTCGAAGAGGTGGAAATCATTCCTGGGAATCGCATGCAGCAGTCGGTCCTCGTCCAGACGAACTCGCATTGCAACTACATTGCGGCATCTGCAAGGTAATCCATGCACTAGGGTGTGTCAATTTGAGGGGTCAAATCAAAAATTTGTGAATTTTAAAAACGGCTATAGTGATGAAAATGTGCAGTTTTGCATGCTGAATCCAAATATAACTTCAGAAACAGTTTTTATGGAGTGCTAGCTACTTCAATTTACAGTTGAAATGAGCTATATTTACACACAATTGATTTAAACGTACAACAGAACTGAAGAAAACCTATAGCTACAGAGTGCCATATCAAATGCCAGTTATGAAGTCAAATTAATGGAATTGTGCAAAATACACCAAAGGCATCATGTCCTGCTTGCTTCTGTCTCGACCTATTACCTATCTGCTGACCATTATTTTGACCTCTGATGTAGTGAGTCCTCCTCTCATCGCTGTACGCATGGCAAGCAGTGTCGGTTGTTATTTTCGCAAACCTTTCCATAGACTGCGTGCGATTCATTCATTGATTCATTCAGAGCATTTACTTAGCGCCCCTTCAAGAAACTACTCAGAGGCGCTCCCAGCCCAGCCACGACCAAAGAAAAAAGACTCGAGGGACTTGTAGAACCCCACATGATAAGCCACAAGTAGAGAGCCAAGCGAAAGCGGGAGTTCATTCCAGACTGTAGGTCCGACAACCGAAAACACGACGCTGCTTAACCCTCGGGCTACCAAGGGGGGGATAGTTGCCACCCCCTAGGTTTTCCCCAAATAATTCTTGTTTCGTTTGGAATAAAATTTTGACATTTTATAGGTAGCTGCAGTGTAGAGGGTTCATTTGCACACATGTTTAGGTAAAAATTTTCATGATACTGTTGAGAATTTTGCTGTCTATTGAATTGCTGGCCTGTAGACATAGACGTAGACCTGCCTATGTCTACAGTAGTGGTTACGCGTAGACCTGCCTATGTCTACAGTAGTGGTTACGCGTAGACCTGCCTATGTCTACAGTAGTGGTTACGCGTAGACCTGCCTATGTCTACAGTAGTGGTTACGCGTAGACCTGCCTATGTCTACAGTAGTGGTTACGCGTAGACCTGCCTATGTCTACAGTAGTGGTTACGCGTAGACCTGCCTATGTCTACAGTAGTGGTTACGCGTAGACCTGCCTATGTCTACGGTTACGGTTACGTAGACCTGCCCGGTCTACTGTAGACCTGGCCTGAAGTGGGCGTGGCCTGAGCAGGCGTAGACCTGCCCGGTCTACTGTAGACCTGGCCTGAGTTGGCATGGCAACCTGGCGTGAGTGACAGGCGTAGACCTGCCCGGTCTACGTAGACCCGGCCTGAAGTGGGCGTGGCCTACGCGTGCTGCGGCAGTGTATATAAGGAGGCTTGCCTCACTGTTGCGAAGTCTGACTTTCGAGGGCTATAAGGCTGTTGAATGGTCTGGCTCGATTCGTGGTAAAACACGTTTCGAGTATTGACTGCTTGTGGAGTGGAGTAAATCCTGAGGCGGCCCTGGGCATTTGCTCGGTCTTGAGAGTTCAGGTTTCCCTCTGCGTGACTGGGGAGCGGCCTCCGACAACCGCTACCCCCTGACGGGAGTAAGTCCTGAGGCGGCCCTGGGCATTGCCCGGTCTTGAGAGTTCAGGCTTCCTTTGACGTGACGAGAACGACCGCTGGGATCGGCAACGACGACGGTTCTACACCTGGCGCTACGGAAGTCCTGGGGACCTGCAACGACGGTCCGACTCCTAGCGTAGCCACGACGGTTCGGTTCATCACGCAGTCTCGACGTCAAGACGTTCTACACCTGGCGCTACGGAAGTCCTGGGGACCTGCAACGACGGTCCGACTCCTAGCGTAGCCACGACGGTTCGATTCATCGCGCAGTCTCGACGTTCTACTCCTCTCTCGCAGTCACGACGTTCCACTCCTGGCGCTACGGAAGTCCTGGGGACCTGCAACGACGGTCCGACTCCTAGCGTAGCCACGACGGTTCGACTCATCGCGCAGTCTCGACGTTCTACTCCTCTCTCGCAGTCTCGACGTTCCACACCTGGCGCTACGGAAGTCCTGGGGACCTGCAACGACGGTCCGACTCCTAGCGTAGCCACGACGGTTCGGTTCATCGCGCAGTCTCGACGTTCTACTCCTCTCTCGCAGTCTCGACGTTCTACTCCTCGCGCTGCCTCGACGGGTCTGCTCCCAGCACGGTCACCGAAATTATCGTAGAACTGTACATTGACATTGCGAATAGAAGCGTTGAGGACCGTGTGCTACATCGTAAAGACCGCAGTGACGTTTCTGTTCTTCGAATAAATGAACTTAAGCCTAGTCGGCTAGTCTTCAGCCTACAACTGAAGCCGGACCTAACGGACTGATTGATTATACTTCGACGGCTAGGGCTGGTGTTCGGCTCCTGGTGTTTTTGCCCAGCCCTGGTCCGCAACAAACTGGTTCCAGTCGTGGGGTTTTGGTCTTGTTCGACCTTCGTCAAACTGACACCGGAAGCGGAGTTTTGATCTTGTCCGTTTCGACTTCGAAGGAACTGGAATTTGAAGCGGTAACGACCCGGAACAATGTGGAACGCAGCGACTGGTGAGTTTCCTCGCGATGGGATGGACGGGAGAGTCTCTGGTCCCCTCACTGCTTCGTCGCCAACCGCCGGACGACGAAAGGACGTTTTGTTCGATTACGAGGTCGAGTCAAGCCGTTTTCTGCAGAAGATCGATTTCGACGACTCGCCGAAGAAGGACCGAAAAAGTATGCTGATCCCGGAGAGAGACGCAAGCGTCGTGGAATCAAAAGTCATTGGAAACATCAGTCGTCTGATCGGTGAAAAGAAGAACCCGATGAAGCCTGGGAAATTTGATGGGACAGGATCCCTTGAGTCATTCCTAGCGCAGTTTGATGTGTGCGCAAGACACAACCAGTGGACTGCAGTCGATAAAGTGGATTTTCTCCGCTGTTCTCTGGAGAAGGCAGCGACGCAGCTGTTGTGGGATTTCGGAGCCCGCACGGAAGTCACGTACGAACAGCTGGTCGAGAGGCTTCGTCAACGCTACGGTTCGGAGGGTCAGGCCGAGACTTTCCGAGCACAACTCTATTATCGCCGACAGAGAGCGGATGAGACCCTTGGCGACTTGCTGCATGATATCCGGAGACTCGTCGTACTTGCGTACCCGGTGCCGTCAAATGAAACTACGGAAATTGTTGCGAAGGACACCTTCCTCGAAGCGATCCGCGATCGGGAATTGTCTCTCAAGGTGAGAGAACGTGAACCAAAGACCATCGACGAGGCATATCGCACGGCCCTGCGTCTGTCCGCGTACCAACAGACGTCGGACCTGGAAGACCGTCGTAGACCCGCCAATCGTGTGCGAGGGACTCAAGACGGCGACGCCGGAGGACAGCTGCAGTCTCGATTGGACGACTTCTTCGCTGCACAACGAAAGTGGCAACAAGACGTGGAAGGAAGGATATGCAGGCAGCTGGACGAAATCCGAAGCTCGCATCGGACAAGTTTCAACGAGGAACCGACTGTCTCGCGAACGGTTCCATCGACCGTTTCTTCGCCTCCCCTTTCTTCGCCGCCTCAAGGAAACGCATCCCGGAACTCCGGCCGCGGAGTAACCTGTTTCAACTGCGGACTAGTGGGCCACATCGCTCGCCAGTGCCGCCGGCGCGGACGGTTTCCCAACCGTTCCGACGACACACGTATCTCGGACCCGCCAGTGTCCTACCAGAATGGAACAACCGTCACCAACCATACGACGAGAGACAGAGCTTCGGGCGTGACGAATAACGCGATCTACATCCGTGGGACGATCAACGGACAGCAAAGAACATGCCTAGTGGACACTGGGTCGGAGGTAAGCCTAGTTCCCTCTGCTGATGTTGATGGTTTGCCGCTCCAGCCTAGTAACCGCATTCTCTTGGCTGCTAATGGAACGCAGATTAGGGTTTTGGGTCGGATTGATGTTTCGATTGGGATTTCCCGAGGATTTTCCCTTGATACTGGTTTTCCTGTTTCGGACCAAATAGGTGAACCCATGCTTGGAATGGATTGGTTGAGACAGCATCGATGTCGATTGGGTTTTGGACAAGGCGCACTTTTCATTGGTCGGCGTCGCATTCCTTTGGTTAAGGGTAATGGCTCGCTTTGGTGTCGCAGGGTGATGGTTGCGGAAGAAATAACCATTCTTCCTCGTTCTCAGTGTGATGTACCATGTAAACTGCAGTATCGGGATTTGAACACTTCCGCTCCAGCGTGGATGACTGAGTCTAGAGAAATTCACCCTGGGTTGCATGTAGCCAGAGTTTTACTGGGTGACGATGCAGATAATGCTTGTATTCGGGTAGTGAATTTGAACGAACAATCTGCCCTGTTGGCAGCGGATCAAATGTTGGGAGACTTGCAACCCGTAAAGGTTGAGGAGGACAAGGAAGAATGCACGGGTCCTACTGACGAAAACCCCTTGGTCGGAAGGTTAATGGAGGGAATTTCAGAGGAAGTCTCAGCCGAAGGGAAGGAGCGACTGAAGGAATTACGGACGAATGCCTCCCGTATGTAATGGCTGCATATCGCGCCTCGATTCACGATGTGACGGGCTTCACGCCGAATTACCTCATCTTTGGACGGGAAAACAGAATGCCTTTGGATCTTGTTTACGGACCTCCCGAAAGAACCGAAGAAAGCGGACCCACGTACAAGACTTACGTGGCTGAACTGTCCGAAAGACTTGGAAAAGCTTACGGCGTTGCACGGCAAAGCCTTAAGAAGAACGCGGAAAGGAGCAAACACAGTTATGACTTGCGAGTCCGTCCTGCCAAGTACGAAGAAGGTGACTGGGTCTACTACTTTAGCCCACGAAAGTTTGTAGGACGTAGCCCAAAGTTTCAACGTAACTTTACGGGTCCATACATGGTAGTGCGGGCGTGCGGCCCGGTTAACTTTCTTTTACAAAAGTCGCCAAAAGCTAAGCCCTTCGTGTCTCACGTCGACAAACTCCGCCATTGCTTTGGGCGGACGAAAGGACAATGGAATGGGTCGCACGCCGAAGTGACCGGAGGATCGCACGCCGAAGTGACCTAGAATGCCACGGTTTCCTTCAGCCGTCGGCCACGTCACCGCTGGAAAGGGAAACGTGCAAAGAAAGAATCATCGGAAGAGCAACGGGACATAGTTCCCGACGAACCGACAGTCGTTACTGTCGATCGGCCAAAGGCCGAGATCTTCGCATCACGTGGAGACAGAACGCACGAAAGAGATACGTTGAAAAGAGACTCGCATGATGGAAACTACGACGGGGCAGCGGCAGGTTTCAACCGTCCTCGTCGGACCGTTCGTCGGCCTATTCGTTTCCAGTAGGCGGCGCACACCTCTGCGAATGTGCGCGCAAAGGTCTTCAAACGCGCTTTCTTACGGAGGAAAACATTCTGTTGGATTCTTATGTTTCTGTAATGATTACATTGTAAATGATCGTCATTAATTGTGTGTACTGCCTTGCCTTTATTGTGTAGTAAACTTCGTGTATGAATAATTGTTGAACGCTGTGCATTGACTTAAGATTTAATGCATTGCGACCGTGCTGCACTTGTACGACGCTGAAAGTTTTGCGGTAAGATTGTATTTTCATGACTTGTGCGCTTCTATTGTGTAACTAGCGCTTCTGTTGTGCGCGCTTCTGTTGTGTAGCGAGCGCTTCTGTTGTGCGCTTCTGTTGTGTTTTCCCGCTGTCCGCCCCTGTGCCTACTGTAGACCTGGCCGGCGGTTACGTAGACCTGGCCTGCGGTTACGTAGACCTGGCTTGAGAAGGCGTGGTCAGTTACGTAGACCTGCCTGGTCTACTGTATACTCGGCGCGGCCGCGCATGCTCGGAAGTATCCATATAAAAGCGACGGTTAACGATGTAATTCAGATCGATGAGTAAACTGTAAAACTTGTCATTTGGTATTAATTAAGGTGGAGTTATGAAAAGGTGCTGTCTTAATGAAGGGCAAGTCTTGCCAGCATTTGTAATTTTGTAATTTGTTTGACCTGATGTCATTATGTGCTAACTGCTTGCTTGAAAATGTCGTAAAAAAAAAAAAAAAAAAAAAAAACGCTGACAGAAAACCAATGCCAGCTTAAAAAAAAAAAAAAAAAAAAAAAAACGCTGACAGAAAAACACTGACAGCCAATAAATCGCTGAATTGTATAGATGACGCTCGGCGAATTCTGTATCGCAATTTAGTATCGCCGTATTTGTAATTTGTAATTTTCGACGCCCTAATTGGCGATTTGCTTATCTCTTGCTGCTGTATTGCTCCAATGGGGGCCTTGGACTGTTCCTGGGGGGGCATGTTGAGAATTTTGCTGTCTATTGAATTGTTGGCCTGTAGACATAGACGTAGACCTGCCTATGTCTACAGTAGTGGTTACGCGTAGACCTGCCTATGTCTACAGTAGTGGTTACGCGTAGACCTGCCTATGTCTACAGTAGTGGTTACGCGTAGACCTGCCTATGTCTACGGTTACGGTTACGTAGACCTGCCCGGTCTACTGTAGACCTGGCCTGAAGTGGGCGTGGCCTGAGCAGGCGTAGACCTGCCCGGTCTACTGTAGACCTGGCCTGAAGTGGGCGTGGCCTGAGCAGGCGTAGACCTGCCCGGTCTACTGTAGACCTGGCCTGAGTTGGCATGGCAACCTGGCGTGAGTGACAGGCGTAGACCTGCCCGGTCTACGTAGACCCGGCCTGAAGTGGGCGTGGCCTACGCGTGCTGCGGCAGTGTATATAAGGAGGCTTGCCTCACTGTTGCGAAGTCTGACTTTCGAGGGCTATAAGGCTGTTGAATGGTCTGGCTCGATTCGTGGTAAAACACGTTTCGAGTATTGACTGCTTGTGGAGTGGAGTAAATCCTGAGGCGGCCCTGGGCATTTGCTCGGTCTTGAGAGTTCAGGTTTCCCTCTGCGTGACTGGGGAGCGGCCTCCGACAACCGCTACCCCCTGACGGGAGTAAGTCCTGAGGCGGCCCTGGGCATTGCCCGGTCTTGAGAGTTCAGGCTTCCTTTGACGTGACGAGAACGACCGCTGGGATCGGCAACGACGACGGTTCTACACCTGGCGCTACGGAAGTTCTGGGGACCTGCAACGACGGTCCGACTCCTAGCGTAGCCACGACGGTTCGGTTCATCACGCAGTCTCGACGTCAAGACGTTCTACACCTGGCGCTACGGAAGTCCTGGGGACCTCCAACGACGGTCCGACTCCTAGCGTAGCCACGACGGTTCGATTCATCGCGCAGTCTCGACGTTCTACTCCTCTCTCGCAGTCACGACGTTCCACTCCTGGCGCTACGGAAGTCCTGGGGACCTGCAACGACGGTCCGACTCCTAGCGTAGCCACGACGGTTCGACTCATCGCGCAGTCTCGACGTTCTACTCCTCTCTCGCAGTCTCGACGTTCCACACCTGGCGCTACGGAAGTCCTGGGGACCTGCAACGACGGTCCGACTCCTAGCGTAGCCACGACGGTTCGGTTCATCGCGCAGTCTCGACGTTCTACTCCTCTCTCGCAGTCTCGACGTTCTACTCCTCGCGCTGCCTCGACGGGTCTGCTCCCAGCACGGCCACCGAAATTATCGTAGAACTGTACATTGACATTGCGAATAGAAGCGTTGAGGACCGTGTGCTACATCGTAAAGACCGCAGTGACGTTTCTGTTCTTCGAATAAATGAACTTAAGCCTAGTCGGCTAGTCTTCAGCCTACAACTGAAGCCGGACCTAACGGACTGATTGATTATACTTCGACGGCCAGGGCTGGTGTTCGGCTCCTGGTGTTTTTGCCCAGCCCTGGTCCGCAACAATACTCAATACCGTTCAAAAGTTATATCCGATTAAACCGAGGCACCAGAGGGGTGGACACCATCCCCCCTAGATTATCGGCTATATCTTTTGCGCCCTTTAATATGAAGAGACACAAATTATAACATTCTATAGAGGGAATGTGGGGTTACATTTCCATGTTCATTGAGTTGTCCTTTGACAACGGGAAGTGCTCAAAATAAATTAAAATATATAAAAATAGATTTTATTTTCGTAAAAATGTAATGTTTTTTCTATTATAGCGTATCCATAATTTATTTTTGAGCAGAAATAAATTATGCCATTCCATAGAGGGCATCAAGGGCTATTTTTTCATGCCAACTAATTTGATTTTTGATGACCGGAAGTGCTCAAAATAAATTAAAAATGTGTGAAAATGTTGGGTTTTTACAACGCAAATCGATATTTCCGTGTAAACTTTATCACCAGCTAATGAACTTATATTGGCTGAAACAGATATTGAGCATGAATACATACGTATGTATGTATGCATGCATACATACATGCATACATGGATACATACATGCATACATACATGCATACATACATACATGCATACATACATACATACATACATACTGTTACAAGTCCCGTGGCTCTATGGTTCAAACTCCTAGATATCTGATAATAACCTTTTGTCATATCTAATTTCGTCATGACACGTGCACCCCCTACTCTATCAATCAAAGTCTCAATGCGTGGCATCGGAAAAGGATTTGGCACCGTAACATCATTCAATTTCCTAAAATCCGTGCATAATCTATAAGTACCACCAGGCTTAGGGACCATTACTATAGGTGCATCCCACGGACTATCACTTTCCCGAATTATTCCAGCTTTTAATAAAGACTGAATCTCTTCTTGTACCACCTGAGCTTTCTCCGGATGCAGACGAAACGGACGTTGTTGAATAGGCTTCACTCCCGCAACCAACTCGATCCTGTGTTTCACCAACGTTGTCACACCAGGCGTCTCACTGAAATTTGACTCAAAATCAGACAACAACTGAATTAATTCATTTGCCTGTTGTGAATCCAAATGTTCCAAGTTAACATGCTGTAACACTGAACCCTTCATCGTATCTTCAATCACCTTCACATGTAAAACATCTTTGACCTGAGACACAACATCATCAGACAACATCCTTTTGTTAAATTTCCTCATCAAATTTACATGTACTACTCTTTGAGACTTGCGTCTATCAGGAGTATTTACCAAGTAATCGACTGGACCCAATCTCTTAACCACCACATATGGACCACAAAACTTCGCCAGCAATGGTTTCCCAACCAAAGGTAATAACAACAAGACATGATCACCTTCCTGAAATTCAACTGCTTTTGCATCTTTATCATACAAAACTTTCGAATTCATCTTAGCAATATTTTCATTTTCATTTGCTATTTGCACCGAATCATGTATCTTAGTTCGTAAGTCCAACACAAAATCAATGATATTAGTCTTCTTTAAACCGTACACAATATCATCCTTCAACCAAGAATTCTTAATTAATTGTAAAGGACCTTTAACATTTCTGCCGAACATCAAGTCGAATGGAGAAAATCCTAAACCCTGAACTGGTACTTCTCGATAAGCGAACAAAACCAAAGGAAGTATTTCATCCCAATCATCATCACTATCATCAAGTGCTGCTTTGATCATATTTTTCATACAACTATGAAATTTTTCTAAATTTCCATTAGTCTGAGGTCTGAATGGAGAACAATTTATGTGTTTTATCTGCAACTCGTGAAATAAAACTTGTTCTAAGTCTGAATTGAACTCTGAACCACAATCAGACAAAATCTCGTCAGGAAACCCAAACATACCAAACGCATGCAACAAACACTTTCCCACATCCATAGCAGTATGAGTTCTTAACGGATAAGCTAAAGGGTAATGTGTAGCTAAGTCCATCATTGTCAAGATAAATCTATTGCCCGAAACTTTACATCTGTTCAGTGGACCCACAATGTCAATCGCCACACGACTCCAAGGTACACCAATGACAGGTAGACTAATTAAAGGAGCTTTGCTCAACCTTGCACCCTTTCCCAATCGTTGACAAATACTGCAAGTTCTACAGAACTCTTTAACGTCCTTCTGTACACCAGGCCAATAGAAATGCCTACACAATCTATCATAAGTCTTTTTCATTCCCAAATGACCAGAGAGTGGGATATTATGTGCCACCTTTAACAATGTAAGCCGTAATACTTTAGGGACAATTATCTGCGTAATGCCCATCCCTGTAGGCCTACTCTCTTCCTTCCATTTACGTATCAACACTCCATTTACAACATGAAATCCAACATCATTCGCTTCAACGTCAACCTTGACAACTGATTCAAACATCTGCTTCAATGTTATGTCTTCATGTTGCAACTCAATCAAGCGTTTACGTGAAACAATACCATGACCAGAATCATTCGTATCAGTATCAAGATATAAATCAGACACGTCCACAACTTCATCCTCTGTATACAATGCATTGTCTTGTATACTTGTATCTGTATGTTCGTGTGTATCGTCTACAAATGTATCGTCAACAGAGTTCATCTCCATACACACCTCATCACGTACACTATCCGCCGTCGGCAGATCGACACCAATACTATCATCCGCCACGCTTGACTGAACCTCATTCCCTCTACGCTTCATTTGAGCGCGCGTCACAACATTAACAGCTTTAGGCACACAAACACAAAGATCGTTACCTAATAAAACTCCGACATGTGAAGGTATGCTATCTAACAATCCAAACAAACACACACCATTCACAAGAGCACTTTCAATACACACCTCAACCAACGGTACGCGAAACGCAGGGCCAGATATACCCTGAATCAAACGTGTCTCGCCTGTATCAACAAACTCATTAGCATTCAAAACTTCCTTCGAAATTACTGATTGCAAACAAGCCGTATCTCTCAATAAAGACACTGCACGCTTCGAGTGATTCGGACCACAGACAAATCCTACGTTACAAAATTCTCCATACTGATCATGTACATCATCCAATACACTAGAACGCTCATGTACCACATCTGACACATTCGTACGCACACGTACACAACCATTATCCACCAACTGAATACTAGCAGGTTCATTGTATGCAGGATATAAGTGTCCATAAGAATTCGCACCTTGACCTGAATGACCTCCATTATGACCATATGACGGTGACTGACCATAATACTTCTGACCCTGTGACTGATTCTGACCCCATTTGTGCCTTAACTTGAAACAATTCGACATGTGATGAGTACCATGACAATAAGCACAATTCAACGACGACGAAAAAATATTCGATCCACTCCCACGTTTAGACGACTTCTTCCCATTGCCATGTGAACCATTAAATTTTGAATTTTGAAAATTTCTTGTTTCATAAATTTGCCCACCGAACGAATTTCCACGACGCTCCAAGGTCGGACTTCCGTAAGTCTGCACCCGTTGCGTTTTATACAACACGGTGTATTCATCCGCCAACTTAGCACATTCCATGAGACTTCTTGGTCGACGGTCTATAACCCAACGATGTAACTCGGACGGAAGACTTTTAGTGAATTGTTCAATTTTGATCACCTCTAGTAACCTCGGTAAATCTTCCAACGCCTCCTCGCCTTTTAACCAACTATTAAATGGAATTCCCAGCCGAAAAGCAAAATTGTAATAGGTTTCAAGGTCACCTTTTACCAAAGAACGAAACCTCTGTCGGTAGTGTTCAGGGACTTTCGAATAAGCGAGCAAAACAGCTTTCTTCAAAACTTCATAATCTTGACAATCCTCAATTGACAAGTCTGCAAAAACCTGACTAGCTTTTCCTTGCAATTTGGTAGACAATAAACTTGCCCATTTATCTTTTGGAAAATTATGTATCTCCGCTGACTTTTCAAACGAAATCAGAAAATTCTCAATATTCTTCTCATCAAACATTGGTATTAATTTCAAAGCTGTTGGAAAATGAAATTTCGATGTTTTCACTGTTTCTTCGATGTATGTATCACCTACGTTTAAACCTCTAAGACATAACTCATGCCTTCTCTGAGCCTCTCTTTCTTCCATATCCCAACGCATTTTACTCTCCTCCACCTCTCTTCTTTCTCTTTCCACCTCTCTTTCTCTACCTGTCTCTATCTGTAATTTCCGTTCCTCATACTCTCTTCTTTTCATTTCCGCTTCCAATTCCATAGCCACCTTCTTCTGTTCCGCCTCTATTTCAATCTTCTTTACTTCCGCGTCTAATCTCCTTTGTTCCACTTCACATTCGCTCTTCCTATGTTCCGCCTCTCGTTCCATCTCCATCTTTTTAAGTTCATACTCCCTCTGTTCCTTCTTGTCCTCCAACTCCTTCAATGCTTTTAATTCTACAGATTTTTATTTAATTTTCAATTGTTCTTCTTTTGAGACGGACGGAGATACAGTTTTCAATAGAACTTTTTGCATTTGAATTTTCGTCAACGCTTTAGATTCGAAACCCAATTTATCCATTTCAACTCTCAAATCTTCTACCGACATTTCCACAATATCGTCTGACGTTAATGACACCGCCACTATCGAAGTTCCTGGTGAAACCATTTTACAAAACGTTCAGAATTTTGCGCACCGCTTTTAACGCACGCGAGATTGACACACAAATTCCTACGCTGGCGCCTAGTTGTCTCTGGACAACGTTAAACCTTGAAACTCCTCAAAGATACAAAACTATCCACCATGCACTTACATACACACGTGACTAGTCCAATGACTTTCTCCGTGCACAAAATCAGAAAAACTCGATATCAAACTCTAAATACGCACTCCAACGAGTTAATCACTCCTCTCAGTGCACAAAACCCAACTAAGGAAAGACCGGAACGAGCCCTCATTTGTTACAAGTCCCGTGGCTCTATGGTTCAAACTCCTAGATACTCTAAGGGGAAAATGGATTCTCGCTAAATAAGTCATAAAAAGACAGTTTCGTAAAATATAAACGATATATTGAAACAAAAACATACACGATAAAATACAAGAATTGGAGAGAAGATTAACATACGTGACCCTGACAGTACAGTAGAACACGAACGCAACCCGGCAGAAGAAAACACGTCACCGAACACGACTGACAGGACCAGGCATGGTTCGAATTTGCAAACGTCTTCAAAAAGGAGAATTCGTCGTCACGAATTCGCCTCCACAATTTCCACAGCCCAAATGCGACGTTTCCAAAAAGGATCCATCCCTTTCTAAGGTTCCTCATACAGCCACTCCTCCATCTCACATGATCTGGAGTAAATAGGTCTCATGACCTTTGCACGTGTTAGAGCTGCTATCAAATATATATATTACAGTTACTGCATATAGCAGAATCTAACAATACATACATAATTACTTACATGCATTCTCACATGCACATTCTCACATGCATTCTCACATGCACCTTCTCACATGCAAGCCTTCGTACATACATTCATACATACATATATATATATATATATTTCCAAACATACATACATACATACATGCATATACACATACATGTATACATTCATGCATACAAATATACATACATACATACATAAATATATATATGCATGCAAGCGCTCATGTCTTCGTACAAACATTCATATATACATATATATTTACCTGCATACATACATACATACATACATACATACATACATACATACATACATACATACATACATACATACATGCATACATGCATACATGCATACATGCATACATGCATACATGCATACATGCATACATGCATACATGCATACATGCATACATGCATACATGCATACATGCATACATGCATACATACATACATACATACATACATACATACATACATACATACATACATACATACATACATACATACATACATTCATACATACATACATACATACATACATACATACATACATACATACATACATACATACATACATACATACATACATACATACATACATACATACATACATACATACATACATACATACATACATACATACATACATACATACATGCATACATGCATACGTGCATATGTACATACATAATTATTAACACACATATTCAAAACACAGAGAACCTAATATTCTGCCCTTGCAAAAGTACACGTTTGTGGAATCAATGGGTCTCCAGGTAAAAATTGAATAATTGTGGGGTAGATTCATATAAATAATTATATCATTTTGTGCAGAAATGAATGCTCTATCCATTGGTGTATTGCAAGTTATGATATCTCAAACCAAACCCAAAATTCAAAGGGTGGTAACCACCACCCCTTGGTAGTCCATGTTACAAAAAAGCTTGGTAGCCTGAGGGTTAATAGCTAAGCGAGCCCGCGGGATCAGGAGCTCATCCCTGGCTGTAGACTGTAGAGCGAAGTGCCCGACGCGCTGCAACGTCGGACTCTGGGCGGCCAAGATCACACAAGTAAGATAGAGCACTGCCAAGAACGCAGCGAGAGACCATCGCAGCGATACGATGGCCAGTCTGGAACAACCATTGTGTTGCCTTAAATCGCCTTGATCACTGCTGTTGTTATGGGGAGCAGATAAGAGGGGGTCCACAAACCCTATAGTTCTAGTCAATCAGTTGCGAGATTGTAATCACTTCAGGGTTGTTGTCTGGGGCTCTCCTTGGTCTCACCCGCCTATCTCCAAGCCATGTCATCTCCTTCACTTCTGATCATCATTATCTTCTCCACTGCATATCTAAGCTGAGACCATTATGCTTAATTCTGTCTTCAAACTTTGCATCAAGTTCCCTCATAACTCTCTCCTGAACTCTCTTCTCCTTGTTGTGATCAATCACCAAAGTAGTGCCAAAGTGAGTAATCAATCAATGCATCAGTAGCAATCTCCACTGTCTATTTCAACTCGGTGTTGTGTTTTCTTAGTATGATTAGGACTATATTGGTTATCTCGTAGCTCTTTTCCTAGTTTTCGCAAAATCACAAAAGACCACACCTTCACCTTGTAAGTAGTTTTTTTTGTCTTCATCACTATTTCCCTCACCGATTCTTCCATCTTTTTCTCAGACTCATCAAACTCTTTCTGCTGTACATAAAACATGGATCTCTCTGTCATCTTCTTCTCTTCTGTGGTTTGTTTATCACTCTTCATACTCCCTTTTCATCCATCCATCCTTTTACAAGAAAGCAATTGCTATAGAATGAAAGGCAATTTCCTTCTGTAACAATTGCTTTCTGATCTCCTGAAGGTCAACTGGCCCTATCTAGTGAGGTCCAAAGCTTCCAATTTTTTCTCTTTGACCTTTTATTTAATGTATAAAATACCTTGATCCCGCATCGATATCTAAAGCTAAACAAAGGATAAAAGCTTAAGAAATGGAAGCTGGATGAACGTTTTATAAATCTTAAATAGAAGTTGGATGAATGATAAAACGCTTAAGAAATGGAAGCGGGATGAAGGTCTTTTATACATATAAATAGAAGCTGGATGAATAATTTCGTCGGTCTTTTTTTCACAAAAACCGTGTGCTATTCCGCGACTTTGTCGGTCCCCGACAAAATAGCCCCGGGCTGTTCTGACGGGATTATTTTGACGGGGCTATTGTGTCGCTGAACGATTTTTACGGGGCTGTTTTGTCTTTGGGCGATTATGACGGGGCTATTTTGACCGGGCTATTTGGACGGGGTGTCATGGTGACCTCGGTCACAGTGCACATGTATGGCTGTCGGGGATAGGCCATTTGCACGTAGTACCCGCAGGGCGTAATGCGCACTTACACAGCTCCCAGGACCTCGTCGATAATGTGTACGCTTACTACACTTAGGTCGTACCACAGTCACTGTGTTACAGCAAGGGTTCGCATGGGAGGATAGGCCTATGAGAGATGACAAACTATCACAAGATATAACACTGGACAACAAATTGTCATGAAAATTTTGCCTCTTGCATGACATTTGCAATTTCCCACAGAATTTAGGGTGCTGGACACGAATATGACAATGAAATCAAAGAATTGACTCCAGTTTCTTTGAAATCATAAAGAGTTTCTATAAATAGAGCAATGCGTACATACGAATTGTACCAGTAAAATTTTCGCTTCTACATCCCACTGTCTAGTGTAGGTTATAACTGCTCAAGATTATGACTTTGTCTGATGAGCGTGCAAGTAGGCCAATGTATGCAAGAGCACATGCTACGCCGCCCCTTCAAGACACTAGTCCGAAGCACTCCCGACTACAGCACGGACACTGAATCGGAGTTTCATGAAGCGCATGAGCAATTATTGCGAGTGGACTGCTCAGGGTCCCTAGGCGGTGGCCTGAGGTGGATTCAAACCCATGACCTTCGAGGCACTGCATATACCCCTACACCACCGTGCACCGCATAGCAAGCCTATATAGTCAGCCAACACGGAAGTTTACCTGATATCGTTTTTCCAAGTCTGCAATGTCTTCCAGAAAACGTTCACCGTCCTCATCACTATATCCATGCCGCAGTTGTCAGGTCAATAATTCAAGTGAGAATTGAGAAGTGGATCTTTCAAGGACATAATGCAACCAAATTTGTGCTACATAGAGCCATAGACACCATGTTCTCTGCAGACAGATCCTTGTAGTTTTCTGCCCTGACATTCCAGTGGAGGTTAGTTAACAACAGACGAATTGATTCCTAAGCTTGTTTCTCATCGCTCTGAAGCAGGTTGTCGAATATTTCATCTATGAATATCTGACTAATCTGAGGACCAACAAGATAGCCTATAATTATAATTATAGGCTATAAATTATGTTTGTGTTCTGCATTGTTAAAGTCAAAGTCTCAAGCTTAATATCGTGTTATTGGCCACCTAACATTAAATGGCAAGGTCTATTGATCTTTATCAGGAATTAACCGACGTGAAACAATGAGTCATAGACCTATAGCAGTTTCATTCATTCATTCATTCATTCATTCATTCAGATCATTTATATAGCGCCCCTTCAAGAAGCTACTCGGAGGCGCTCCCAGTCCATCCACGAAAAAAAACACTTGAGAGACTTGCAGAACCCAGCTGGATCAACCACAAGTAGAGAGCGAAGCGAAACCGGGAGGTCATTCAACACAGTACAGCTAAGTAGCCCCACGACCGAGAAAGGAGGACGCTGCATGCTTAATAGCCAAGCGATCCCGCGGGACCAGAAGCTCACCCCTAGCCGAAGAGCGAATTACACGACGCGCTGTAATATATATATATATATATATATATATATATATAAGCTTATAGCGTCAAGTTCGACGTAACTCTGTGACTCAGTGAAAGTTCAGAATTATGGTGTAACGTATTGGACTATGCTTTAACCCTCAGGCTACCAAGCTTTTTTGTACAATGGACTACTAAGGAGGGGTGGTTACCACCCCCTGGATTTTGGGTCTTGTTTGAGAAATCGTAACTTGCAATGCACCATTCATTTCTGCACAAAATGGTATATTTAGGTTTAAAAATATATGAATTTACCTCGAAATTATATAATTTTTTACCTAGGGACCCTTTGATTCCACAAACGTGCACTTTTGCATGGACAGAATAATTATTAGATTCTGTGTGTGTTTTGAACATGTGTGTTAATAATTATGTATGTATGTATGTATGTATGTATGTACGTATGTATGTATGTATGTATGTATGTATGTATGTATGTATGTATGTATGTATGTATGTATGTATGTATGTATGTATGTATGTATGTGTGTATGTATGTATGTATGCATGCATGCATGTATGTATGTATGTTTGTAAATATATATGTATATACGAATGTGTGTACGAAGGCATGCGTGCGTGCATTCATATATGTATGTATGTATGTATGTATGTATGTATGTATGTATGTATGTATGTATGTATGTATGTATGTATGTATGTATGTATGTATGTATATATGTATGTATGCATGCATGTATGTATGTATGTATGTTTGTTTGGAAATATATATGTATGAAATTAGGAACGAAAGCATGCATGTGTGAATGCATGTATGTAATTATGTATGTATGTACGTATGCATGCATGTATGCATGTATGTGTGCATGTATGCATGTATGTATGTATGTATGCATGTATGTATGCATGTATGTATGTATGTATGTATGTATTCGTATTCAATATCTGTTTCAGCTAATATAAGTTCATTAGCTGGTGACAAAGTTTACACAGAAATATCGACTCGCGTTGTAAAAACCCCAACATTTTCACACATTTTAATTTATTTTGAGCACTTCCGGACATTAAAAGTCAAATTAATTGGTATGAGAAAATAGCCCTTCATGCCCTCTATGGAATGACATAATTTATTTCTCCTCAAAAATAAATCATGGATACGCTATAATAGAAAAAACATGAAATTGTTACGAAAATAAAATCTATTTTTATATATTTTAATTTATTTTGAGCACTTCCGGTTGTCAAAGGACAACTCAATGAACATGAAAATGTAGCCCCACATTCCCTCTATAAAATGGTATAATTCATATTAAACGACGGGTAAAATATAGTCGATAATCTAGAGGTGGTGGTATCCACCCTCCTGGTACCTCGGGTATATCGGGTATAACTTTTGAGCGGTATGGAGTATCATCACAAATTTTAGCTCAAAATGTGTGCAAATGAACCCTCTACAGCTACCTAAAATGTCAAAATTTTATTCCAAAGAAACAAGAATTATTTTGTAAAAACATAGGGAGGGGTGGCAACCCCCCCTTGGTAGCCCGAGGGTTAATTTTATAACTCATCTTGCATGTACAGAAGAGAGAAAAATGTTTCAGTGTTCGTTTGGGAATCATCCATGCAATTCAGCAGACGCCATAAAGAAGATAAAAACTGATATGGGATTTTGTTTGTCTTTCAATCCAGGTAATCATTTCTAAGGGTGACCGGACAAAATGGTAGCGGACAAAATGGTACGGGTAAAATGACACGGACAAAATGGTACGAATGAAATGAAAGCTGGATTAGTGAATTTTTATATATGAAATAGAAGCTGGATTAATGAAAAGACGCATGTGAAATGGAAGCTGGATGAAGGCACTGCACATACATACATACATACATACATACACACATACATTACATAATTATTAACACACACTTCTCATCAATAAATTTTCTTACAACCTCGGTTTAGCTTAGTCTTAGGCCTATTCGCAACCCGTATTGTGTAGCGGTCATGAATCCACAGGGTGGGCAAAAAGACACTCCTACGGTTTTTGGCAATATCTTGGCCAAATAAGAATGTTTAAATCAAATTTTTACAGGCCTAAAGCCATTTCAATTTTACGTACCATGGCCTAATTTCGCCCAATTTTTAAAACACATCAAACGTGATATCACTTTTAGTGAGTCCAAGCACTTTTTTTGGACGATTCAAAAGCGTAGGCTAAAGCAAAAAGTAACAAATATTCGTTTTAGGTCTACTAAGTTTGTTCTCAAATGAGTTCTAATCAGAAAAACTTGACACCACTTTACAACTTGCGTTCAATGTGTCCAAACGTCAGCATCCTCACTTTCTGAGTCTCCGTGTAAAGTCATTGATGGCCATCATTGTTAATGGGTTCTAGAGGCAAACCTTGACACCAACCCCGAATCGGTTCCCGACATAGGCGCAATCACGTCATAAAAGTTGAGGGGAACCATAATGAATCACGTCCTAAAAGTTGGGGGGACCATAATAATAAAGCTAGGGGACCACTCACAAGTTGGGGGACGCGTCCCGTGGGTCCCATAGGGTGGTTGCGCCTATGGCTCCCGATGCAGCCTTCAATTCTCTTACTGCTATTGGTTTTGACCACATAATTGTGATATTTCTCAAGCATAGCTCCCCGCGTGATAATCGATGGAATAAAAATCCTGCGATTTTTGGGCCATTGGTTCTTCTCAACGAAAAACCCGAACATTAAAGTTCGCAGCGGAACGTTTTTTGCCCACTCTGTGTCCACATTTGTACGGGTATCTTAAATCACTACGTTAAAAACTGTTCACTTCCTCCAAGATCAGCATTTGGTTTGAAAAGCTTTGGCGATTATCGGATATGATCATAAGATTCTGTTCAGCCGATTAACTTTTTCTTAAGCGTCTTATGCATAGATTATCGAATACACCCACATGACCAGACAGATCGTAAAACTATTTCTGATACATTTCACAGAGTTTGAACGAATATCTTGTAAATTTAAGCTACAGCAAATTACGTTACGACAATTCCTGGAGCCACTAATGGACTTCGACTGGTGTTGTGGACGAATCAATCCGATTGCTATCTTACTGTGTCTCCAGCTGTTGGATTCCGGGTAGGTCTTTCATTGCTTCCATATAAATTTGATATAAACAACTCTGCCCTAGTTTCGTAAACATTTAAACGAAAACACACAATATTAATGTTATATATTTAAGGTTACGGTAAGTTTATAATTTCCTGCCCATATTATTTACAACAGGTTGATAAGTCTTTGTAAAAAAGTCCTAATAAATTTATTTTTATTGACTTTTTAATGCAACGTCTTTAAAGATAACTGTGATGTTTTTATAACTATGATGCATGTTCGTGAAGTTGTATAGTTATGAATTTCTTATATTCCGTCTAATACTACCGAAAGCTCCTGCCTCGTTTAAATTACCGGAATTTTCATAAATGGAGACAGAGTAAGATGATTCTCAGGCTTCGAAATGTAGTTTGAATTTCTATGTGGCAGATGATCGAATTTCTTAGTCAAATTTAATCCGTAATTGGCCTATCTCTGTGTGCTCTTCTAATTAGTTATTTGAAAAGTTTTTGACAATAATTTCCAATTATATTTACACTTGCCTGGAATGCTAATAAAATGTTTAACAATAAATATCTTCGTATGATAAACTTTCGCAGGTTATCTTGCATGACCCACGTGACCTTCCTTATGTACAGACGGTGGGATTCAGAGTAGGAACCGGTGTTTCGACATCCGTTTCTGTTTCACTTAGAAACGTAAGTAAAAAGTCATGCAATCATTATATTGTGATATTTATAATCATCGATGTGCAATTTATCTACGCAAGTATTTTTGATAGCGCAACAGCATAGGCCTATGTGATATTTCAATAGACCTTATCGAGGACATAGGGATATTTTTACTAGTTTCTCTTCACAGCACACACCTTAATGTAACGCTGTAGAATCGGACGCAAATTAGGGCGACCCTGTTAGCGGAACCTTACGTTCCTTTGGGCTTACCCCTTTGACATCAATTGCATGTGACATTTTCAACTACTGTTTGTTTGTGCTATACTGTACATGTAGGCTATGTATACATATACATGTTTACGATGATCAATAAAGTAAAGTAAGTATTAGCAATTGCTAACTCTCTTTTCCATTTCGACAGCTAATATGAACATTATTTTTTCACTTGTCTGTAGCTGTCTATGTTACCGGCGCCCTTTGGTGATTGCCGTCAGGACGGAAACTACACGTACATGAGATGCATTCTGCAATGCTTCGAGGATCACTTGCTATCCAAATGCGAATGTCGACCGTTTACCTTCGACGGTGTGAATTATTTATCAAGTATTTTAATTATGCAAATTGAATGCACGTGTGCATCATGCGTGTTTGCGTGTTGGCATAATACGTCCGCATCTTCAAACACAATTGAACGCTTAGTGATAGGCCTAGTAATAATTTAAGTCAATTTTTTCTAGGTGTGTAGATACTTTCAATACCGGTGTAAAGGTTTCAAATTACCCCCTCCTAAACATTACCCTCCGGTAACTTGAAACCGGTTTCAGATTACCCACTAGGGGTAATCTGAAACCGGTTTCATCCTACCCCCCCGGTTTCAGGTTACCCCCTCTGAATTCCGAATGAATTCCGTATATCCAGCTTCCATTTCATCTACAGAAAACCTTCATCCAGCTTCCATTTCTCAAGCGTCGTTTTCGTCAATCCAGCTTCTACTTCACCTGCAGAGAATCTTCATCCAGCTTTCATTCCACCTTCAGAGAACCTTCATCCAGCTTCTATTTCACCTACAGAGAACATTCATCCAGCTTCCATTTCATCTACAGAGAACCTTCATCCAGCTTCCATTTCACAAAAGTTGTTTTTCGTCAATCCATTTAACTAAGTGTTAGACATAAACAAACTCAGAAGCTGGATTGACGAAAACAGCGTTTGAGAAATGGACGCTGGATGAAGGTTCTCTAGAGGTTAAATAGAAGCTGGATTGACGAAAACAAGGCTCAGAAATGGAAGCTGGATAAAGGTTCTCTGTAGGTGAAATAGAAGTTGGATAAAAGTTCTCTGTAGGTGAAATGGATGCTGGATTGACGAAAACAACGCTTGAGAAATGGAAGCTGGATTAAGGTTCTCTGGTTGAAAAATGGAAGCTGGCTCAGAAAATTCTCTAGAGGTGAAATGGAAGCTGGATAAAGGTTCTCTAGAGGTGAAATAGAAGCTGGATGAATTTATTATATGGGGGTAACCTGAAACCGTAGGGGTAGGATGAAACCGGTTTGACATTACCCCCGAGGGTAATTTGAAACCGGTTTCAGATTACCCCCCAGAAACTAGATTTGCGTCAATCATCGCATTTATTGCACTAAAAAATCAGAAAAATCATCCCGCTTCTTGTTTTGGTCTGAAGAATTTCTTCCGTCATCCCACTTCGTGGTACGTTATCAATTTTTTGATCGAAAAAAAATAATAGCCTCGAAGCTATTTCTCCATTGTAACTTCAGCGGCGATTAGTATTTTAGTTGCAGATGAAAATATTGATAACAAACCACGAAGTGGGATGACGAATGAAAATCTTCAGAAAAAAACAAGAAGCGGGATGATTTTTCTGATATTTTTAGTGCAATAAATGCGACGATTGATGCAAAATACAGTTTGCAGGGGGGGGTAATGTTAAGGAGGGGTAATTTGAAACCTTTACACCGGTATGCAAACACGTGTATTGGAATTTATGAGGAAAACATTGCCACTGATCAATAATAAAGACGAAGATGTTTGGAGTAGGCTAAGCTTAGTCCTCTCCAATGGCGAATCCCGAAGCTAACTGTGACCCACGAATCCATCCATGACGCTCTTGTCGTTTAACCATTCTCCTTCTTCGTCTATCTATTTGTGGTCTGGACTTCTTATGGCTGTCTGCCAGCCAGCGCATGTGGTGCTGTCTGCTAGTGCATATAAGTCATCTCCATAGACAGTGGAACCATAGAACTCGGCACTAGGTAGCAATTTATGTTCGTTGAGCATAATAATTGCGGTGCTAAAGAAGTGGCCTAATCAGTCTGTTCCACAATCATAATTGACACATTAATATTATTGGTTTAAAATAGTTACCGTTCCGAAAGTTGACACCACACTAATTTTTGTATTTGACTTAATAAACCACATGAAACGTAAACGATCCTTATATAATCTCTGGTAGCTCTAACACCAATAATCAGCATTTTTCAGGATGTTTTGTACTATTGAGCATCTTTTGCATTTAGGTCCAGGAGAAGTGTGCTCCGTAAGCCAGTACTATTACTGTTTTACAAGAGAAACCAAGTGGTTCATATCATCCGGAGCGTCCGGCAAGTGCGACTGTCCTCTTCAGTGCCATCAACCCACATATCCATATTCAATATCGACAAATCCACTATCAGAGCATTTCCTCAATTACATGTCGAAAAAGTCTCAGTTCAAGGGACGGAATCTGACGATGTCGAAACTAAACAAGGAATTGACCTACCTGAACATCTTCTACTCTGACTTGAACTACATCGACATCGAAACGATTCCAGCCTACGATATACTCACACTAGTTTGCGATTTTAGTGGTGCACTTGGATTGATTCTCGGAGGAACATTGCTCACTATTATCGAATTTTTCCACTTTATTGTCCAGCTATTCAGTGAAATTGCTACTTCTGCAAGGTTCGCTAAACTTCAACGCCGTTGAAAAATCGATAACAAAGTACATTCCCTTTGTTTTGTCGATTAGCTCAAGTTGCAGCTCATAACTCTTGAAGCAGAATAGCTGAATTTGATAATTTATTTTCTTAGGATAAACAACGAGCCTTGAACTGCCACAGAGATCTTTTTTTGTGCATAGAACCATGATGTCTAAAAATTAAAATTTTAAATAGTTGCTGCTTTAAATAGTTATCCAATGTTTAGTAATGGCTATGTGGAAGTTCTACAGGTGAATAACATTTGATGACGTTGGTATGACGTTTGTTGTAAGACCCATTGTGTAAGCCTCTAGGCATAATTATGCCGATTTTCCTTATGTATATAATCCATGTGGTGTAAGCTGTAGTTTCGAAATCGTATTTTAAATTTCATCTAAATTTCCAATGCACCGTGTGATACTTTAACTTTGTTGTTATAAGACCATTGCCACGCCATCATGGTCTAAGCCAGCGGTTCCAAGCCCGTGGCCCGCGAGCCAAAAGTGGCCCGCCTGGCCTAAAAAATGGCCCGCAGCATCTCAATGAATTAAGAAAAAATATGTAAAAATTGACAATTTGGACATGATAGAATAGCCTATGTATATAATTCTTTTCTATCACAAATTATTTTATGTGGACGTTAAAAAATCGCAACAAACATTCTATTTTGATTAAATTGTGACAATTTTATACGCCTTTAGTTAATTAAGTTTTAGCCTAGTGGCTCCCTAATGTCCTTCAAGTAAGAAAAAATGGCCCTCGTGCCCTCCAGCTTAGAAAAAGTAGCCCGACAGTCAAAAAAGGTTGGGAACCACTGGTCTAAGCGATGTCTCGTGTGCCAGCACAATGTCATCACATGCAAATGAAAATATTGTTGCAATTATAGTTTTTGTGCTACATTCACTGTTGCAAAGACCATAATTCGTGTTTTCATTAGTAACAAGTCTCATGTTTATGTAAATAAAAGTCGATAATTAGGCTATTAATAATTAATTTTCACCAGATTTGTTGTGATGGTGCTAGACAAAAACTGACTGCTTGTTGCGTGGAAATATCTTCATGTGCCACATTATTTGTCGTTTAGGTGACATGGCTCGGTCTCTGGTGGATGATGACATTGTCCTGCCATACGATCGAGATTCTAACCTAGAGAATATAGAAGGCGCTGCGCAATCGTAATGTGGCCTAATCGTTAGGCTACACATGGGCGGAGTATATCAGGGGCTAGGGGGCTAGATGGGGGGCCAAGCTCTCCCAAGAAGACCCAGATTCAGTTTTTTTTACCGTGTAAGCGGTATCTTTTTCTGGGCTTAGCCCCCCACCCCCTAAGAAGGCGCAGACTCATAAGCGAGCCCCTCCAAGAACGGAAACCAGACTGCGCCTATGTCGCCACATTAGAGTCTCTCAGAAGGAATCAACATAGTTTTTATATATTCGAAACTAAAGTCTCATGTCTTTAGACACTTTGATCTTCCGTCTTCCAATTCTTTACCTAAACGCCATCCACGTTAACAGCTATATATTATACTTTGCCATCTCTGATTCTTTGGTACCCGGACCTGACTTCCTGTCACTACTCGTCTCAACGAGAAAAAACCCAATTCATTTCCCAATTAGGCCAAGCAGCTATAAGCTTACCCATATATTTACTAATTAACTTTATACATAAATTGCACTGCGCAATTCCAGAAAAGTAAGCAGACCGCGAAATATAATTAAATGCCTACACTTAGCCTATTTCAAAAAATGTCATTAGGCCTAAAGTAAGAATGTTGATCATATATTAAGCGCTGCTTAGACTAAACAGCCAAGAAGTTATTTTTGCGATTGCGATCCAATGGCCCATGCACACATTGCACAAAGTAGGCCTATGCTGCAATTTGATTCTATAACTTAATTGGCTGCCGTTCAGTCAAATTATTTCCATAAGCCGCTTCCAGCAGGCTATAATTAGGTCAACAATTATTGAATTACGTAGAGATGGCAGGCCACCGAATGTAACTTGTCAGTGAATTAAACAAGAGTAGAGTGAAATTTAAATATTATATAGGTTAGTCCGGATATTATAGCGCACAGTCAAGACTTAAGAGCAGTTCCAGACATAGGTGCAATCACGTCCTAAAAGTTGGGGGGGACCATAAGGAATCACGTCCTAAAAGTTGGGGGACCATAATAATAAAGTTAGGGGACCACTCAAAAGTTGGGGAGACGCGTCCCGTGGGTCCCATAGGGTGGTTGCGCCTATGGTTCCAGACAAAGACATAATATAGGCCTACGCTTATTAGATTTGCAAACTGTAAAATTGCCAATCGACTGACAGACGAAGTCATTGCAACACTATCGATTTTTAGCTCTATTCACAATTCACTATTTACTATTCTCTATTCACAATTCACTATTCATTATTCACTATCATTCGATCATACTATAATATATTCAGCCATCGTGAAGCGCCAGCGAATTGTCAAGTCCATGAAATGTTCATTGTTCTTCTGAAGTTCGCCCAGAGCATCCACATTCCACATTGATTCCTTATCTCCAAAGTCCTCTATAATTATAGGGCTATGCATAATCCATACAATATTGAATGCTTTGGACCGAAGAGAATCAAGTTCAAAACAATGAATTCATT
Organism: Lumbricus terrestris; assembly: GCA_949752735.1. Lineage (NCBI taxonomy): Eukaryota > Metazoa > Annelida > Clitellata > Crassiclitellata > Lumbricidae > Lumbricus > Lumbricus terrestris. The sequence goes on from OX457050.1 coordinate 38,442,041, forward strand.
TTATGCCCGCATAAAGGTGACGCACACAGGTGATTCGGTTCAATCGCTGGTTGAAAAATTAATATGCAGAATGTTCGTCTACGTCTTGAGATACATTTGCATTTTCTATCAGCCTGCAAGAGCAAAATAAATCTGTAACTGAAGACCGGGTGTATCCCGATGAATGGGACGACTGCACTCAGTAATGATTGCAATTAGGAGTCATGAGTGAAAACATTAAGATAGCTCCGTAGGCCTATCAGTTCAATAATGGCAGGCTATTTGCATTTTGTACTCCCACACACGATGCTTTTAAGTAGGGCTGTTGATTTAATCGCGTTAACGCGTGCGATTAACGCGTTAAAAAAAGTTGCGATTAAAAATTTTAACGCATTAATCGTACGCGTTAATTAGATCTGAGTAAAATGGAATCACACGCAGAAAAACTCGTTTTAAACGGAAGGCTCATACTTAAAGCTAGTTATAAATTCTTTGGCAATTATTCCAAAACGGAATTTGAATATTCTTTGCTCAATAACATTATCGCTTGCATGCGAACCAAAACATGCGTTAAACGCTAACGATGAGTCGTCGACATCGGCCGCATCGCATCGTCCACTAAGGTTGTTTCCTCTTTCCTCACCCCGTCAAACGCAAGACTACATTGGTTGAACTACATGAGATGGCAAGACCAATGGATCCAGGTTTCAAATGATAAATGTTTACAGAAGGACAAGTGAGACGAGGTTTGGCAAGAACCGCAACCTCTTGTGTAAAATCGTGACTAAATAATGAGGTCAAAGAGTAGACCTACTATTGTTAATTAATAAGAGCATCTCTTGAACCGTCCAATGTAAATAAACTGGTCTGCCTATACAATTGGTTGAATGAATAAATAATTAATTTTGATAGTCAAAAAACGGTTGTCTAATTTCACATTTAGGTCTAGGTCGTTTTAATTAAAGGTGACTCAAATTAAAAAAATTAACGGATTTTGAGCAGTTGACCTATTTGAACAGTGTTTCAATTCTGTCTGTCATACAAAACTGTTCAATAAACCAAATGCAGAAATTCAGTAGGTCTAAGCCAAAGTTATTGAATATGTTTACAATAGAAAGAATGCATTCAGTCATTAAAATTTTATGCTTCAGGGTTCCTTATAAAATAGTAAGATCAACATATATAAAGGAAATGTATTGCGATTAATTTGCAGTTAATTGCGATTAAAAAAATTAATCGCGCGATTAATTTCGATTAAAATTTTTAATCGAACAACAGCCCTACTTTTAAGCCTTCTTCTTTCTGTAGGCCTATATCTATGCTTTCAGAGTGAACTACCGGGAGGTTACATACAGGCCTAGCATGTTGTGTTAAATGTATTTACACGCTAGAGTCGTCTAGACTCTGACATGGTCCGCCTCTTGCCTTGTTTTAAAATGGTTTCCATACCGACGATCAACAAAGCAAGTAAGTAACGATTTTACTGTGCAGCTGGCAAAAATGAAGTGGGTTTGGCAAATGGAAACTTTGGGCATGCAGTACAGCTTCTCTTAGATGGAAAGTGGGATGGAAATAGGGTCTAGGACTACTGGTTAGTTGTCATGACTATTCGTTAGGAAATTGTATGAGAAAGTGACATTTTGTTTTTATGCGCACTTGTTATAGCGCCCCTTCAAGCTCGCTACTCAGAGGCGCTCCCGACTACAGAGCGAACACTGCATCGGAGTGTGCACGCCGAAGCGCTGAGCAGTTGCGAGTGACGGACTTGCCCAAGGTTCCTACGCGGCGACTTGAGGTGGATTCGAACCTGCAACCCTTCAGCTACAAGGCGACGAACATACCCACTGCACCACCGAGGCACGACATTAAGATAAGTGCACACACATTTTCGTGCGCGTTATACTCTGGTGAGTGCAATATATTTAAAATTTTACTCATGAATCTCTAAAAGTGGCGGATTATATTTTGGTGATTGTTATGCAAACGTCCGTGTTATAATATTTTCCGCAAAAATAGGGTTTTCAAAATTCGGCGAAAATCTTAAAAATTGAAACAGAAATGGTTGCGGTAAATCTGCAGCAGAATGGAGTTTTTCGCCGAGTCTCGCATCACACCAGCCTATTAAATCGCAAGGTAGAGCTACTACGGCGGTGGCCGTATTCTGGCCAGTGTGGGGTGCCACTCTTGCCTACAATGCCACTCTTGCCCCGGACCCCCCTAGATGGGTATTTTGTGGAGAGGGAGACTGTATATCGCAAAGGGAGAGAGTCTGTTTCGATGGCGGAGATTTTGTTCCGAATTCGAGTCTCCGGGAGGAAACGCTGCACCATGTAGGGATAATCTGTTTCAGGAAGACTTTATATCGTGACACCGGTTCAGTGAATTCTCTTAAATTCATGCTTAAAACATAGGCCTGGGTCTACTTGTTTCTGTAGGGCTTATCCAGCAAGGTAGCTGCTTTGTAACGCCTCCTTGTAACGGCGTGGCTGTGTTACGGGGCCATATAAATTGTTGCAATTATTATTATTAGTAGGGCTGTTGATTTAATCGCGTTAACGCGTGCGATTAACGCGTTAAAAAAAGTTGCGATTAAAAATTTTAACGCATTAATCGTACGCGTTAATTAGATCTGAGTAAAATGGAATCACACGCAGAAAAACTCGTTTTAAACGGAAGGCTCATACTTAAAGCTAGTTATAAATTCTTTGGCAATTATTCCAAAACGGAATTTGAATATTCTTTGCTCAATAACATTATCGCTTGCATGCGAACCAAAACATGCGTTAAACGCTAACGATGAGTCGTCGACATCGGCCGCATCGCATCGTCCACTAAGGTTGTTTCCTCTTTCCTCACCCCGTCAAACGCAAGACTACATTGGTTGAACTACATGAGATGGCAAGACCAATGGATCCAGGTTTCAAATGATAAATGTTTACAGAAGGACAAGTGAGACGAGGTTTGGCAAGAACCGCAACCTCTTGTGTAAAATCGTGACTAAATAATGAGGTCAAAGAGTAGACCTACTATTGTTAATTAATAAGAGCATCTCTTGAACCGTCCAATGTAAATAAACTGGTCTGCCTATACAATTGGTTGAATGAATAAATAATTAATTTTGATAGTCAAAAAACGGTTGTCTAATTTCACATTTAGGTCTAGGTCGTTTTAATTAAAGGTGACTCAAATTAAAAAAATTAACGGATTTTGAGCAGTTGACCTATTTGAACAGTGTTTCAATTCTGTCTGTCATACAAAACTGTTCAATAAACCAAATGCAGAAATTCAGTAGGTCTAAGCCAAAGTTATTGAATATGTTTACAATAGAAAGAATGCATTCAGTCATTAAAATTTTATGCTTCAGGGTTCCTTATAAAATAGTAAGATCAACATATATAAAGGAAATGTATTGCGATTAATTTGCAGTTAATTGCGATTAAAAAAATTAATCGCGCGATTAATTTCGATTAAAATTTTTAATCGAACAACAGCCCTAATTATTAGGCATATTGACTTAAGTATCAGCATTCACATCGAAACCAAAATTTTCTTATTTCTCTCAATCTTTCGTCAAAACTGAACATTTCGAATAATATGATTAGGCTACGTTATTACCGTGATGATAATTATTATTATAAGTCTGTTTTGTTGTTGCAGATTAATTACTTGCAACAGGGTCTATTGACTGCAGTCACAACCGATTTGTGATGCAGTAATAGCCTCTCAGTAACCCTTTGAAGCACACGGAAACAGTCCCAAGCAACAAAGCAAATTTAAATTGTGCATCATTCAGCTTTAAGGTTGTTCTACTGAGACAGTGAGGCAGAAAACGTTTAAGAAATCTGCTGAACATCGGGTAGGCCGTCTAAACTGTAGTTGCGTTAATTGGATATAGGAAATTCGCTGTCAAAACGCCGCAATTAGCAACAGATCGAGATGTTGATTTTTTAGAAATGCAGGCTAAAGTCTAGGTTGCTATTTTTAGCTCATAATTCACTGCAATACCCGAGTTATGGACATTTTAAATTACGATGCGGTTGTTAGCGCCCATAGAGATTTAAGAAGCGATTTCTCCGTTGCACATAAACTATGGCGTCGCCATTGCTCAGCAGACGACAGTTCGCACAACGTCACATATTGACGTCATGGTACTTGTCGGTTAATTCACCGCCACACACAGAAACCCAGCGTTGTTGTTTTTAATCAATCCAACTATCCAACTTCTAGTTTGACGAGAATCGTTTCCATCGATCCAGCTTCTGTTTAGGCAAGAATTTGTTTGATAAATCCCGCTTCTATTTCGTCAGAAAATATTTTTCATCAATATAACTTCTATTTAATTGAACATTATTGTTCATCAATCCAGCTTCAATTTCAGCAAGAATGACTGCACCAACCCTATCCCGTCATTCTCGCCTCTCGCGGTGTTAATAAAGTTATGCAGGGTCTGCGTGGGATCGAAAAGCCGAAATTTTTCTACTTTCAGACATTCGTGGGGTGCGGTGGGTTGCGGGCGGAGTGTGGATTATGAACGGGCCGGGAGGGGTTTGGCGGAGTTTGGGAGGGGTCCGCTGGGTAGGGGTGTTAAGTTCAAATCTAACGGGCAGCGCCGAATACAATAAAGAGTGAGAGCGGGGTAGGAGCGACGCGGGGTGGGACAGGGTGTGGCTAGATGGGGCGGATGCCGGAAGGAGGACATGGTGGGGCGAATTGGGATAAGTCTTTGCGCCGAGAATTTCGTTAAATAATGTCTTTTAAGGTTAGCGGCTAATAGCCTAAATGTTCGACTATTCTTTCGGTGCATAATTAATATTGTAATCAATCCCACTTCTATTTAAGGAAGATAATTTTTATTCAATTATACTGATTAATTGACCAATTAAATTAATTAAGATAAACTAATTTGCATATCAAGAGCATTAAAGTAGCTTAAAAACTTGTGTCTAAAAAAATTTAAAATGCTTTTTAGAAATTTATTTTCTTTACTAAATTCTGCAAAAATCACTGACATACATGTACTATTTTCCTAAATATCTCTGAGGTGTAATTTTCCGACTTATACAAATTATGATGCAATTATATGATGCAAAATATATGATGCAAATAATATGATGCAAATTTTATGTTGCAAATATATGATGCAAATATAATTATATCAGCCATTTTCAAACATTTTCATAAATTTTATTAATATCATCTCCGGTTATCAACAGAAATTTGGTGAGCATTGAAATAATTATCGCCCGAGCTGGATTCAAGAGAGAAACTCTTGCAAAATTAGAAACTGGACTGATGATAGAAATCATTCTGACCTTCATGAAAAAGACATTAGCCTTCATTTTTGATCAATGATGCAATAAATTTTGTCATAAAGCAAAGGTGTTACTAAGATGTTCATGTTCTCCATCTTCTTAGGTACCGGTACTGGACGTTCATTTTTCAAGCATGAAGATGGACAGCTTTATGAAAGAACATCTCAGTGCAGTCATTTGAAAAGTCTACATCTAATCGATCTCCATCAATGACAGCATCACAGTGGAAATAGTTATCTGCAGCTTTTAATCCATGAGTTTTCCCATCGTCAGTCAACATCGTAACCGAACGGTGTTCTATTCTACACAGATACTTCATACCAAAGGATTATTGTTTCCTGTTTGGGTTATTATTTACTTTGGTACAAAAGAGTTGCTAGTGAGGAATGGAAAACGTTAAAGCTTGCGCTTGAATCAACCAAAGCTGAAAGCTGAATGGCATTAATGCAGAAGAAAAGCTTCAAATGTCATATTATGCTCGGAATCATTTGCATATCCTGGTGATTTATAATAGATAACAAGGAGACTGCTTATCGAAAAAGCCATAGGATCGTCAAATAATTTAGAAATCTAACAGCTACACTACGATCCAAGAAAGTAGACGTGCAAATGCCAGTTATATAGACAAGTAATTACTGAATTATTTAGGTTGACCGTGCCTATGGAAACCCACAGGCCTACTGGAGAGAAAGCATACAAATGTCAGTTATGTCAGAAGTCATTTACTAAAGGCGATGTTCTGAAAGCACACATGAGGACCCATACTGGGGAGAAACCATACAGGTGTCAGATATGTCAAAAATCATTTGTTAAGCGTGGTTATCTGAATAGACACATTAGAACTCATACTGGGGAGAAACCATATACATGTCAGTTATGTCAGAAATCATTTACTCAAAATCGTCAGCTGAAAGTGCACATGAGAATCCATACTGGTGAGAAACCCTACAAATGTCAGTTATGTCCGAATTCATTTACATACGTCTGTAGTCTGAAGGTTCACATGAGAACTCATACTGGGAAGAACGCATACAAGTGTAAATTTTGTCGGAAATCATTTGCAGACCTTGATCTTCTAAAAGCACACACGAAGACACATGCTGAACAGAAACCGTTCACATGTCATATATGTCAGAAATCGTTTAGATATGGTGGTCAACTGAAAGTGCACATGAGAGCCCATACTGGAGAGAGACCATACAAATGTCAGTTATGCCAGAAATCGTTTACTCAAAGTAGTAATCTGAAAAGACACATCATGACCCATACAGGGGAGAGGCCATACAAGTGCCAGTTATGTCAGAAATCGTTTCCTGAAAGTAGCAAGCTAAAGTCACACGTGAAGACTCATACCCATAAGCGGAGACTTGGTCCGAACTTTTTGGGCGACGCCCGAGCGACCGAAGGACGATCGCCGAGACGTGAAGCGCCGAGCAGCGGAATGGACTTCGGCAGGGGATGTGCTCCTTCCCACGTGTGAAATGATTTTATTTCCACCTGCCATTGTAGCGCTTAGGCTGTCATTTTAAAAAGCTCATCATTCCAGTTTATGACTTCAAAAGTTTCCCTCTCATTGCTTTAATTGTTACGCAACCTGGGGCCCTCGGAAAGCATCCTGTCCACGGACAAATCCTAAAGCACCCCTAAGCCAGTGATTTTTGTGAAAATTTAAAGTAAAGGATTGAGCCACAGGCCTACTTGAATGAATAAATTAAATGAATGAATTATTATACCTATTGTTTCGTATAATTAATTAGCTTATTTGACAATGGGAACACAAAATCTATAGTTTCCACAATGCATTAATTATAACCATTCTATAGTATATTTGAATTGGACTTGCAGATAGGACTAGGCTTAATTATTTCTAATAGATTTTAATCGTTGCTTTTGAAGTTATGCCTAGGCCTACTGTTGTCGCCCTTGTCTTCAGGAATAAATTCTTCGCTGGTCCGCGGTATTAAAAGGGTTGGATAGCACTGTTCTGCTCTAGTCATCGCTTTTCGCCACATGACGAATTATTTTTTGCCTTTGCTGATCTGTTATTCCCAACAAAGGTTATGTTGTTGAATATTGAGGACATAAAATTATGGAAAATAGTCGTGAAAAAAGATCGAGGGAAGAAGACAGTCGTGAAAGATAGTCGTGATTTTGTGTAATGAGATGTCCAGTGCCGAGAAGAAAGATAAATTATTTCTAGACACGTAGGCCAACCCGTATCTAGGCTACTAGTTATCTGACAAATAATAAAATTGTTTATTAGGCGCTTCTGTTTGGGTACTGGTACTACACAAGGTCCTCTTATAATTACTTCGTGTCTAAGTTGACAGGCTAGACTTGAGTTAATTAATCTACGGCACTGAAAACACATTGAAAATTATTTGCTGAATGTCCTATCCGAATAAAAATTTAATTAGTGTTTGTTGGCCAAAGCACTGTAAAAATACTTGGTTGAGAGTTCAACTGTTTGAAATCTTTGTGCTTAGGCCTACTTCTCCAAAATATTGTGAACTATATTCCCTAGAGCAGCGGTTCACAACCCGTGGCCGCCGGCCAAAAGTGGAACTTCAAGCTTAAAAAAATTACCCTCATCTCTCAAAGAATTAGCAAAAATAATATATATGGAAAGCATTAATAATATTGACAATTTGGACAGGATAGAACACATAATTATTTTCTATTAGGCCTACAGATTATTTTATGTTGACGTCTGTAAATAACACCAATTTCTGATATTTTTTACCCAATTATAACAATTTTGTATGCTTTTAGTTAATTAAATTTTAGCCATGTGGCCTCCTAATGTTCTTCAACTAAGAAAAAATGGCCTTCGTGTCTTCGAACTTAGAAAAAGTGACCACTAAGTAAAAAAGGTTGGGAACCACTGCCTTAGATGTTGCACGAATGTGTTTGCTGTGCATCAATTTCCGAGTCTATAGTAAATTTGAATTCTATTGCTTTAATAGCAAAATTATAAATCTGACAGATTCCTTGTTTAGTGTTTACCAACTTGATTGTCATCTTGCTAAGACTTCACAGTGGCGTGAAGCTACACTGTTAACCTGTTTCTTTTTAAAATAGTAATAATAATGATCATCTGACAATATCAAGGCTATTTGATAACAATTATTTGAGATGAGACTGAATAAAATCGTGTTTTTGAAACTTTTTGTTGCGTTACGTTTTTTAATCGTTATGTCGGCGCCGTTTTGTCCTGCGCCGTTTTGTCAGCGCACCGTTCCGGGGTTCCATTCATTCATTCATTCATTCATTCATTCATTCATTCATTCATTCATTCAGAGCATTTATATAGCGCCCCTTTAAGAAACTACTCAGAGGCTCTCCCATCCCAAACAAGAACAAAGAAAAATGACTTGAGAGACTTGTTGAACCTAGCCGGATGGACCACAAGTAGAGAGCGAAGCGTAACTGGAGGTCGTTCCAGACAGTAGACTCTTAGGCTATAGGCCTAACTGAGAAAGCACGGCGCTGCTTAACAGCCAAGCGAGTCCGCGGGACCAGTAGCTCACCCTTAGCCGAAGAGCAAATTCGAGAGCAGTGTGAAGGCCGTTCCCACGCGTTCCCACCCACTTTAAAGAGTATTTTGGTGACAATTTGACTCAAGACGTCGGGGCCGATTGTATGTCCAGTCCAGGGACATCTTGGGCTACGGCAGCTGCATCTGCAAATACGACGGCGCTAGAGTGTCAACCACAGTAACGTTGCATACGCTCGAGGCTCCGGCCCGCTTTCCACGGTAGGCCTATAGCCTAAGAGTCGTGCCGTCAGGTTTTCTACCATCTGAGCGCAGCATGCCCCGGTCCCACGACAATTGGTCTGCAGACAATTATTCGTCTATCGACTCCCCAGACAATTCGTCTAACCACAACTGGTCTACAGACGAATCATATTGATGAAACTGGATTCATTAAAAAAGTTAAATGGTTTTCTATCTTAAATGGAAGCTGGATTCAAGAAAAAAGTTAATTGGTTTTCTATCTTAAATGGAAGCTGGATTTATGATTTTCATTCATGTATTTCAACATGCATTCAGCTTATACTTCAGATTTTAAAATGCCTTCTGTTTCTCGCTCGTTATTTTCGTCAATCCAGCTTCTATTCAAGATAATATAAAGATGCCTTCATCCAGCTTCCATTATTTAAGCGTTTTTTCATCAATCCAGCTTCTATTTCAAATCTAGGAATACTTTCATTGAGCTTTTATTTCTCATGCGTTATTTTCGACAATCCAGCTTTTATTTAACCTGAAATTAAAATAACCTTCCAGATTCCATATTTCTCTTGCGTTTTTCATCAATCCAACCTCCATTTCACCTGCAAAAACTTTCATTCAGATTCAATTTGTCAAGCGCTATAGACCAGTTGTCGTTAGAAGAATTGTCTGGGGATCACGTGTCGTGACACCGTTTTTAATGTAGGCCTCCATTGCACAATTTTTTAATGTCTTCAATTTAGCTGCGACATGGTTTGACAAAGATGGCCTCTTAGAGCCCGAGCATGGTTTTGGAATTAAATGTATCATCAAATCTAAACTTAGAATTAATTGTCATTAATTAATAATAATAATAATAATAATAATAATAATAATAATAATAATAATAATAATAATAATAATAATAATAATAATATATTTTATTGTCATCAACAATAGCAACAGCAGCACAATGAACAAGACAACTTTGTATTTTTTATTAGACCTATTAATATTTTTTTTTATAATAGATTACAGAATCTTTCGGCCTATTATACACTCTGGTATCTTTGCACATTATTCAAAAGATTTTTTAATTGTTATTGTTATTAACATAATTATAACCGGAATGATAGTTTCAGTTTTCGATTTATTTTTAGGCCTATTATTATTAATGATAAATACAATGCCCTGCGTCATACGGACAAGACTGTCATCCAAGTTTTAAAATCGATGGTTTCATCACGTGCCTCGTGACGCGACTGTCTTAGCCAATAACGCAGGTTCAGGTTTTTAATGTAGGCATACGTAGCACAAATTTTTAGTGTCTTCAATATAGCTGCATAGATCGCGATTTTTTGGCTACTTTTCAGTAATTCTCGCGACATGGCTATTCACAAAATTATGGCAACCCTGCAACGACTTCGTACGATTGACGAAACGTGGTGTATCAGGAGATCTAATAATTTAATTTAGTCCTATTGCTCAGGGCAAACTTTCAAATTTCCAGATTTCCAGTCAGCATCTTACGTGTTCGGACGATCATAATAATAATAATAATTATTATTTCCTGTTCCGCAGATCTATCAATTTTCTCTCCACAGTTGAATATCATAAACTTGTGAGTTAAAAATTTCTAAGTTTCCCGCCTGAAATTATCTTCTAACGCTATTAGTCTAATGAAAATTATTTTGTCGTTCTTTTACTCTATCAGGTGCGACAGATTAAAAGATTACAGGTGAAAATGGAGGTCGGTGGGTGGACGAATTTAATTCTTCTGACCATTCGTTCTGTATTTTTCTTATCGTTCTAGTGAATCTAATTAAAGATTTTTGCCATTGAACGGATTTTAGGGTTAAACTGTAGTTTAGGTTGCTAAATTATTTTAGCATTTTCCGAGGTTATTAAATTTAGGCAATCCTGTCAACGGCGGTTTTAAATTATTTCACACTCAAAGTACAACAATTGACAAATAAACAACATGAAATGTAAGTCTGAATACACTAGGCGCAAAATTTAGATGTAGCCTACCTTCATCCAGCTTCCATTTTACCTATAGAGAACCTTCATCCAGCTTCCATTTCTGTAGCGTTGTTTTCGTCAATAAAGGTTCTTTGTCATGTTTAAAATACCTATAAAACGCCTAAGAAATGGAAGCTGGATGAAGGTTAAAACGCTAAGGAAATTGAAGCTGGATGAAGGTTTTTATATATCTGAAAAACTGAACTAGAAACTGGATGAATGATAAAACGCCTAAGAAATGGAAGCTGGATGAAGTCAGCTTTCTTTTATCATGCGTCTATCAATCAACCATTTTTCATCAATCCAGCTTCCATTGAAGCTATAAAAAATATATTAACCGGCTTCCATTTCTCAAGCGTTATTTTCTGAAGTATGTGTAGCATATAGGCCTATACATGCCCCCCCCCCCGATAGTAAATTAATCTTCAATACACGCCGCCTTCTGGCATGGTATGCGGAACTTTCGTCCAAGGACGATTCGTCACGGACTGTTCGTCATGGTCTGTTCGTCAAGCGGACGATTCGTCAGAGGACGTTTCGTCCACGGACGATTCGTCATGCGGACGGTTCGTCACCGGACTGTTCGTCAAGGTGTCACGACAACTCGTCTACCGACAACTCGTCTAACGACAAGTGGTCCCCGGACAATTCGTCTACGACAACTGGTCTACAGATAACTGATCGATCCAGCGCTTGAGAAATGGAAGCTGGATGAAAGTTTTTACTGGTGAAATGGAGGTTGGATTGATGAAAAAACGCAAGAGAAATGGAATCTGGATGACGGCTCTTTTACAGGTGAAATAGAAGCTGGATTGACGAAAATAGCGTATGAGAAATAAAAGCTGGATGAAAGTATTTCTTGATCTGAAATAGAAGCTGGATTGATGGGAAAACGCTTACGTCATGGAAGCTGGATGAGAGTATTTTATATATCTGAAATGGAAGCTAGATTGATGAAAATAACGGGTGAGAAATAGAAGCTGGATGAAGGTATTTTTAGATCTGAAGTAGAAGCTGGATGCATGTCGAAATACACGAATAAAATAATCAATCCAGCTTCCATTTAGGCTAAGAAATCGTTTTCATAAATCCAGCTTCTATTTCATCAATACTATTCGTCTGTAGACCAGTTGTCGTTAGACCAATTGTCCGGAGACGAGTTGTCGGTAGACGAGTTGTCGGTAGACCAGTTGTCGTGGAACCGTTCGTCAACCAGTCAAAGTTGTACGAAATACGATAGCAGTTCATCCATCTTTTCATGTTGTGGCAGAGGCCATGGGATATCATTCGCTGAATGCGCCCATTGCTGCAGCCCCAAAGTCGGTTAGAATGACAGTTAGTACTTGGTGCTGCGGTAGGTATCAGCCTCTTGAATTCTTCAATAAGACGGTTGTAAGATAGGCGCGTTTTGTTTGTTAACAGGCAATATATCGCTGCTGGGTTAAATCCGTTGACAAACTGGAAGTGAATGCTGTAGAGTTGGAAAAAGAGAGACAGCACAATCTTAAATGTAGGGTATACCGTCAGCAATCCACACGTGGCCTATGTGCCGATAGTCTTTCATGTACAACTTTGACTGGTTGACGAACAATACGGGTGACGAACCGTCCGCATGACGAATCGTCCGTGGACGAAACGTCCTCTGACGAATCGTCCGCTTGACGAACAGGTCATGACGAACAGTCCGAGACGAATCGTCCTTGGACGAAAGGTCCGTGATTCGTGTGGCATATAGGCATAACTATACATAGCCTCCTATAAAACATTACGTTGCAACACATTAGTTATGACTATTGGTGCAGGCGGTCTCCCTGCCATTTTCAAAAATTATTTCTCTGCTGTTACGGATGTTGTCATAAACAAGGACATTACATCACAAAGTTGAGTTATCGGCGAACATATCTGAATTTGAGTGTGAAATAATTTAAAACCGCCGTTGACAGGATTGCCTAAATTTATATACAAGAGAAGGTAATTGGGTAGTTTAGCGTCCCAAATTATTTTGACCATTTCTTTGCAATAATAAGTGAAAGACATATACAATAACACATATTTATTTGAGGAAATCATAAAATGTGTGCTTGAAACCTCAAGGAAGTCCCAAACGGGGTAACTATCGCGTAGAAATGGAAGCTGGATGAGGATTTCTTATGGCTAAAATAATGAAAAGAACGCTTCAAAGATGGAAGCTGGATCAAGGTTCTGTAATAGTAGTTGAAATAGAAGCTGGATGCAAGTTTTCATCGATCTGAAATAGAAGCTGGATTCACGAATAGCACGATAAAGAAGTGGAAGCTGGATGAATGTTTTTATAGATCTAAAAAATAGAAGCTGGATTCATGAAAAGAACGATAAAGAAATGGAAGCTGGATGAAGGTTCCAGTTTTGATAAACTAGAAGCTGGATTAACGAGAAATTCCAAGTCTCAGCAATAACCTGAATAATTTGGGACGGTAAACTACCCAATTACCAAAATTTCTATAGGTTTCCCGCCTGAAATTATCAACAAACGCCATTAATGAAAATTATTTTGTCGTTCTTTGAATCTATCAGCCTTATTAGGTGCGATAGATAAAAAAATCCCAGGTGAAAATGGAGGTCGGGAGTGGATGAGAAATATTTTTTGTTGGATAGCGTTTTTGCCGAATTTAACTGATCTGACCATTAGTTCTGTATTTTTCTTATCGTTTTAGCGAATCTAATTAAAGATATTTGCCATTGAACGGATTTTAAGGTTAAACCGTAGTTTAGGTTGCTAAATTATTTTATTAAATTTATTACAAATGAAGGTCACTTTCGGAAACAGGAATTTTTTAACCGTTATCCAACTTCCATTTCTGATGCTTTTTTCATCAATCCAGGTTCCATTTCTCAAGCGTTTTTCGTCAATCCAGGTTCTATTTCTATTCCTCAAGCTCTGGTCCACCATGATGAACTTGATTGTTCAGCAGCTTACAGGAACATATGTCGCACATGTACTGGAAGTATTGGACACCTGTCCTTGAAAAAGGTCCAGATGATGAATGGTCGTCTGTAGTGGCGTCTTTTTGGCCCAGTAAAATTCATTTTTTGGCGTTTTGTAAAAATACAGCAACCTAAACTACGGTTTTTAGAGGATGAAAATAATTTAACAGCCTATAGACTACGGTTTAACCGATTTTAGCGATGGTCGCCTCTAAGTTGGATCAACGTAAAGACTCTAGCTAAATAGAAGTCGGATTGATGAAAATAATTTTACATAAATAGAAGTGGAATCGATGACAAGATTGTTGCTGAAATTGGAGCGTGGTTAATCAAATAATTGGTTTTATAGAAATAGTTGATTGTTAACTGGAAGCTGGATTAATCAATTCTTATCCTAAGTGAAAACTGGATTGATGAAAAGGATTAAAACCAAACTAGAAGTCGGATTATTTAAAAATGATTATAATTTTTGTTTGCTAGATCTTTTTTCAAGAATTTGATTCGTTGAATATCAATTTATGAAATGATAAATCGGATAAATTATTTTCGGAAAGTCGATAGTTTGACATTGTTGTTTGAATTGAAGTTAGCTCTTTTATGATTAGATATTGCAAATAAATTATTATAAGCTGTTGTTGCTGAAAAAAAGTATTGCCTACATGAAGGCTGCAGACAATTCATGACAAAGTAGAAGTTAGATTGGTGAAAACTAAATATGCTGTGCCGGTGTAAAGGTTCCAGATTACCCCCTCCTAAACATTACCCCCCTGCAAACTGTAAATTGCATCAATCATCCCATTCATTGCACTAAAAATATAAAAAAATTCTTTAGTGCAATAAATGCGATGATTGATGCAAATCTAGTTTCCGGGGGGTAATCTGAAACCGGTTTCAAGTTACAGGGGGGGTAATGTTTAGGAGGGGGTAATTTGAAACCTTTACACCGGGCGGATGATTTAGGACACTAATAAAGCGACGGATTACTATCATTCTGGCCTTATTTAAGCAGGAAATAGCCTCAGTTATCAACAACGATGAATTATTGTTTGGGTCTCAAAACATACATTAAATGAGAAGTTGGTGTTCTACGTTTTAATAGGTGTTCGAAATTCCGTATAAGAAACGCATTAAAAGAACGACTTTATATTAGAACACAGTGTAGTTATTTCAGGCCTACATCTCATTGATCTCCATCGAGGACAACACTACAGCGACTATGTTTTCTAAAGCTTCTTGGTTTCATCAATTATTTCTTGATCAGTTCACATTGCTCCTGAAATTATAACAAAAAGGTTGTGCTATTTTGCACAAATTGATGGCATCAACATTTATTTCCAGAGGATAATAATTGCTTTCTCAATTCTCACATAATTATTTTTCTTATTCTGTTGCAAAAGTACTGGGTGTTCGGATAGCTGTTTTCTCTGTAGGCAGTATCTCATTAATTTCTTAAAATATTCCTTTTGTTACAAAGGAACTGCTAATGACAATCACAAATGTAAAAAGTTGGACTTGCATCAAGCAAAGCAGAAATTATTTATGAATGCATTTCTTTCACATGTATAACACTTATGCTAAGGAACGACAAAACGGGGCATAATATGTGACGCATCGTTTGAGTATATTCCAGTGATTTACATGCGAACATGACAACTTTTTTGTGAAAAACCATAGCATCATCAATTACGTCGGAAACCACTTGCTCATGATGAAATTTTGACAGTTGCTGTTAGAATACATAATATAGAGCAACGCAGTAAATGCGAGTTACATGGGAAACTTTTTCTCAATTACATTGGTTAACTGTGACAAAATAATTATAATGAAGACTCATACTGGCGACAAAACGCTGAAGTGCGAGTTATGCCAGAAATCATTCACTGACTTTGGTCGTCTGAAAACACACATGAGAACCCATTTTGGGAATAAACCATGGAAATGTGAGTCATGTCAGAAATCATTTACTCAAGCTGGTGATCTGAAGAGACATGCAAGGATCCATACAGGAGAGAAACCATACAAATGTCAGTTATGTCAGAAGTCATTTTCTCAAGGTGGTCATCTGAAAATGCACATGAGAGCCCATAATGGGGAGAAGCCATACAAATGTCAGTTATGCCAGAAATCGTTTGTTCAAAATTGTTATCTGAAGGTACACATGAGAACCCATACTGGCAACAAACCATTCAAATGCCAGTTATGTCAGAAATCATTTGTTCAAACTAGTTACCTGAAAGAACACATGAGAACCCATACTGGCGAGAAACCAAACAACTGTCAGTTATGTCAGAAATCATTTTCTGAAATTGGTAATCTGAAAAGACACATGATAATCCATACAGGAGAGAAACCATACAAATGTGATTTTTGTCAGAAATCATTCACTGACAGTAGTAATTTGAAGAAACACATGGCAATTCATACTGGGAATAAACCATGGAAATGTAAGTTATGTCAGAAATCATTTACTCAATGTGGTGATCTGAAGAGACACGCAATGACCCATACAGGAGAGAAACCATATAAATGTCAGTTATGTCAGAAGTCATTTACTCGAGATGGTCATCTGAAAATACACCTGAGTGCCCATAGTGGGGAGAATAGGCCTACATGCAGATGTCAGTTATGTCTGAAATCATTTGCTCTGGGTTGCAATCTGAGAGTACACATCAGAACCCATACAGGCGAGAAGCCATACAAATGTCCGTTTTGTCAGAAATCATTTACTCATGGTGGTCTTCTAAAAAGACACAAAAATACCCATACAGGAGAGAAACCATACAAATGTCCGTTTTGTCAGAAATCATTCACTGACTGTAGTAATCTGAAGAGACACATGGTAACCCATACTGGGAATAAACCATGGAAATGTGAGTTATGTCAGAAATCATTTACTCAATGTGGTGATCTGAAGAGACACACAAGAATCCATACCGGAGAGAAACCATACACATGTCAGTTATGTCAGAAGTCATTTACTCAAGGTGGTCATCTGAAAATACACCTGAGCGACCATAGTGGGGAGAATACATGCAACTGTCAGTTATGTCTGAAATCATTTGCTCTGGGTTGCAATCTGAAAGTATACATAAGAGCCCATACTGGTGAAAAACCATACAGATGTCAGTTATGTCAGAAATCTGCTACTTATGATAGTGTTCATCTGAAAAGACACATCAATACCCATACTGGGGAGAACAATGGATGCAAGTGTCAGCAGAGAGGACATCATAAAGACGAGATGCAGTACACGTGGAGTAAGCCTTATCCTGAGAGCAATTCTTCAAATAAACAGCTTGAACCCCTTGTAGGAATACAGCCTAAGGATGGTGAACTGGAAAAGAAATCAAATGCTGAACTGTCTGTTCTTTTCGTAAGATTAAGCATTGTTGATACTAATGACAAACCATTTGAATGTTTTTCAAGAACAGTGTCTCGACATCATCACTGCAAAGATATGACAAGTCCACCTACAAAAGTTTGCGTTGGTGAATGTGTTTTTACTGAAGAAATAAAATCACCTGATGATGAAAAATGGGTGTTGGATAAATCGTTTGGATGCGGTATATGCGATGAAATGTTTGAAATTGAGAAGGAATTTCTGGAGCATTGTACTAGCCATCGCTTTTCTCCACCTTACGGATTATTTGCTGACCCATGGTTATTTGTTGTTCGCAACAAATGGAATGCATTTGACGATTGCGGCAAGACAGAGAAACAGTCATGATTTTATATGCATGAGATTGGCTATTACTGTGCAGAGATATGAAGAGAAAATCTTAGATATCGATTTACTTGCAGAAATATTTGGCCATAAGATACACACCTGTTGGATGTCCACAAGATTCCCTTATAAGTATTTCGTGTCCAAGATGCCAGAGCAGCCAGACTAGACTTGTATTCATTGCGACATTGCAAATCACTTAAAATTTACTGAATTTCCAAATAGAAAGTTTATTAGTGTTGGTGGGAGACTGTAAAATATTCGGTTCATGGTTCACTGTTTGAAAACTGGATGTTTACATCTCCAATCTATCTACACGAACTACATGTACGAAGATGTTTGCTATGCATCAATTTCATAGTCTATATAGTTCATGTATTTTGTGCAATAAAACCTTAAAATACAAGAAAATGTATTGCCTGTGGAATGAAATATTGAGCATTTCTTGTATTTTTGTCTAATAAAAGATTAAGGTATGTCAGTATGCATTGATTGTTGAATAAAATATTTGAGGAAGTAATGCATTTTTGAATAATGAACTTAGGCTAGAATAGAAGAAAATATATGAAAGAATGAAGGTATTGAACGAGAAGGTTTTAAAAATTGCTAAGTATTCTATATATCATTCTCGCCCCTGATTGCCCAGCTGGTTGGCTCGCTTTATATGTATACGTGCATGTGTGCATCTACGTATGTGTGTGTATGTGTGAATGTTTGTGTGTATATATGCATGTACAGGGTGCGCCAAAAAAAAGACTCCCCCTAGGTTTTTTGCCGATAAATTATTTTGACCAAAAGTAAGAATTTCCAAATGAAATTTTACGGGCTTATAGACAATTCATATCTACACATTATGACCAGATTTCATCAAAATATTTCAAACAGAATAAAAGTTACGTCACTTTTAGGGAGGCCACCCACCGTTTTTTTACGATTCAAAAAGTAACGCAACATAAAGTAGGTTTTTGCCAATATTTTGGCCAAAAGTAAGAATTTCAAAATGAAATTTTTACAGGATGATAGACAATTCATATTTACACATGATGACCAAAATTTCATTAAAATATTTAAGATAGAACAAAAGTTATATCACTTTTAGTGAGGACACCCACCTTTTTTGACGTTTTTGGAATCATCAAAAAAACCGAGGGTGGTCTCACTAAAAGTAATATAACTTTTGTGCTATTTTAAATATTTTGATGAAATTTCGGTCATCATGTGTAAATATGAATTGTCTATCAGCCTGTAAAAATTTCATTTTGAAATTCTTACGTTTGGCCAAAATATTGACAAAAACCTACTTTTTGTTGCTTTACGTTTTTGAATCGTCAAAAAACGGTGGGTGGTCTCCCTAAGAGTGACGTAACTTTTGTTCCGTTTGATTTTGATGAAATCTGGTCATAATGTGTAAATATGAATTGTCTATAAGCCTGTAAAATTTCATTTGGAAATTCTTACTTTTTGTAAAAATATTGGCAAAAAACCTAGGGGGTCTTTTTTTGGGCGCACCCTGTTCTTGGGGCGCAATAAGATGATAGGTAATTAATTAAACCTGCTTTAAATTAGACCGAGTTCGAGAATTTTCATTATCGATGTGCTTTATTTTAAAGAACGCTGCTGGACCCTATTTTCATCGACCTTGGCATATTGTTTCTTGATAGGCATAGGCCTACAGCTGTTACTTAAGCACTCGAGATCTCCTGTTAACAATCTTTACCCAGACAAATATTGCTCAAACTGAAGCTTGAGAAGTCGGAGCTACAACATCTGCTACAAGTGGGGCAATATTCCCGTAAACAGACTTGCCAGCTTTCTCTTCAAAAATTGCCTATGTGTAATTATTAATACAACAACCAAGAAATTTGAACTCTAGATCTAGGCCTATGTATAATTTGTAGGTCCTATCATATCCTTAAAAGGCTAATCGACCATGGTTGCTGCAGTGGATGGCATCAATCCGAAAACATATTTACAATAGTCTAATACGCTCACCTTAATGGTACGGTATTCAACTGAATTGTCGACCAAGTTACATTCATTTATTTTCGCTTTTCTGCAGGGCTCTTGTTTTCTCCGTGGTGAAACCGCTGACTCGGATCAGTCGCAAAACAGTTTCCGCCAGCTCTGGGGCTTTGCCCGTTCTTTTTCTTAACATATTTGTTACTATCCTGTGTGCGCTTATTCACTGTTGGGCTAGAGAGAAAATGTTTCAATTTTATCATAAAGTGTAATTCCGCACTCGTCCGTTTTATGGTAGGCGTGTACGAAGCCTTGCATAGATAGGCCTAGGGCCTACTTATTGTCTGTTTATTTGTAGTAGGCATACATAAACAGTCGAATAAGCTTACACGATTTCGTCGTTATTTTAGCCAAGTGATTTTGACATAAACCAGACTTATCGCGAAGTTAAAAAATTATAAAATTACAGGAATAGTCAATTGAACATAATAAATTGCACATGTGCTAGACCAAAGATAAACAAGTTTTAAGAGTCAGAAAGGGTGTCGATCACAACATTCATCGTTTATTTATTTATTTATTTATTTATTTCAGAAATTTATATAGCGCCTCTTCAAGGTAGGCTACTCAGAAGCGCTCCCGGCCCAGCCACGGCTAAATAAAACAGTTTTTAGGTTCTTAAGGAACAGAGCGGAGTGACCCCTGGGAATTAAGCGCAGTGTAACAGGGAGACCATTCCAAGCTGTAGGACCTGCAACAGAGAATGAACAACGCTGTCGGATAGCAGTCCGTGATCGAAGGGTCGATCGACGCTGAACTCCCAAGGTGGAACAACAGAATTCTCGAAGGTAGGGTGGAGCTAGTCCTTCAATGCACCGCCTAACCAGCGCACAGACCCTGTATGCAATCCGCTGTGGAGAAGGGAGCCAGTGTAAGGTATCCCGCATATAGGATGAGACATGGCCATATTTTGGGATATGGCCAACAAGTCGCGCCGCAGAGCGGAGGACCCGTTCAAGGCAGCCAATCCGGTCAGCCGGAAGTCCATGATATAGGGTGCTGCAGTAGTCAAGGCGGGAAACTACGAAAGAGTGAACAAGAGTAGAGGCGGCACTAAAAGACAGAGAACGGGAGACCACCTTAAGCTGACGTAACTGGTAGTAACAGCTTCGACATAGTAGGTTTATATGCCGAGTGAAAGTTAGCTCTTGGTCTAAAATAACACCAAGGTCCCGCACAAAAGGTGAGAAAGTAATCAGAGGAAACTCTAATGCTAAGGCTTTCATGTCAATTTTTGCAAGTTGTTGACGAGTCCCAAAGTTTTTATTATTAATTCATTAGGCCTACTTCTATTTTCAGAATATTGAACATTATGTCTTTTAGTATTCCAGTCTAGTGTTAAAAAATACATCACTTTCGGCTTAAGGATAATTGCGCTCAGCTACCCGTGGAGTCGTTCTTGCCACTTTTTCTCTTAGCCTACTATCGCCTTGTAACAGAAAGCATTCTTGGTAGTGGGTCCAGGTATCTGGAATAGCCAACCTCTGGGTCTCCCCTCGCTTCCTCTTGACTGCAGGCTTTCTTTCGTCTTCTTAAACTTTTTCTTTCTGATTAGGCCTGGGTTGAGAGCGCCTCTGAGTAGTTTCTTAAATGGGCGCAATATAAATTGATGCGATTGATTGTTTGAATTCATAAAAATGGGCACCCCGTCAACATAGCCCGGTCAAAATAGCCCCGTCAAAACAGCCCCGTCATAATCGCCCACCGACAAAACAGCCCCGTCAAAATCGCTCAGCGACACAATAGCCCCGTCAAAATAGCCCCGTCAGATCTCGAACAGCCCTGGGCGATTTTGTCGGGAACCGGCAAAGTCGCGGAAGAACACAATTTTCGTTAATAAGTAGACCAACGGATGCCGAATTGATGAAAATAATGCTTGTAAAGTTTAAGATGGCTTTCGGAAATGATCGCGTTGGTAAGTAGAACTATTAGTATAAGTCGAATTTAAGCCTCTTCGTCAATCCAGACTCTATTTAAGATCTATAAAACTTTCAACCCGCTTTGATTTCTCAAGCGTTTTATTATCCATCCAGCTTCTATTTATTATATAAACACCTTCACCCCGGCCGCTTCCATTTCTTAAGCGTTATGTGACTCATCCATGGAGCTTCTGTTTCATATATATATATATATATATATATATATATATATATGAAATGGAGTAGATAGCAAGCTAGTACGAATAATAAAGGAGGTCAACAGCAACGCAAAAGCATCAGTTAGAGTGTGTGGAGAAAACGGGCCCTGGTTTTGCACCAATAGAGGCACAAGGCAGGGCGACCCACTGTCACCGGACATCTTTATCACACTCTTGGAGAGAGTGCTGGACAAGATCAGGGAAAATGAGAATGAAGGTGGAGTAACAGTCAGTGGAACAAAAATAAACAACCTTTGCTTTGCGGATGACATCGATTTGATAGATGACGACGAACAGAGACTAGAACACACAGTGCAGGAGTTAAACGATGAAGGGAAAAGATATGGGCTCAAGATGAATTTTGAGAAGTGTAAGACAATGGTGTTTGGAGCAAAAGATCTGCCCAGAAAAATGGAAATAGATGGAAACAAACTGGAAAATGTAGAAAATTTCACCTACTTAGGGTGCGTCAACACATACGACCTAGATAGCAAGGCAGAACTACGGGTAAGGATTGGGAAAGCATCAGCAGCATTGAGTGCAATGGACAAAGTCTGGAAGAGCAAATCTATACAACTGAAATTAAAACTGGAAGTGCTAAGAACCTGCGTATTCAGCAGCATGCTTTACGGATGTGAAGCGTGGACAATAACAAAGGAGTCAGAAGGAAGAATACTCGCTTTCGAGAGAAGGTGCTACAGAAAGATCTTGCGAATTGGATGGATGCAGAAAGTAACAAACGCAGAACTGTATAGGCGAATAGACCACACAGACAACCTTATGCAGAAAATAATAACCAGGAAGCTAGATCTCTTCGGCCACATATGCAGGATGGACAGCAGCAGAAAGATCAAGACAGTTGTGCTTGGAAGAATGGAGGGATCCAACAGGAAAGGACGACCACACAAGGAATGGCTGGATAACATATCAGAATGGTGTGGAGCACCATTACAGGACCTAACACACGCTGCCTTGGACAGACAAACCTGGCGTGGAATAACGAGAACGGCATCGAGCACCTACGGGCATTGGTCCCTCGGTTGTTGATGATGATGATGATGATGATATATATATATATATATATATATATATATATATATATATATATATATATATATATATATATATATATATATATATATATATATATATATACATGTGTGTGTGTGTGTGTGTATCAAAACCTCGATCCCGCTTCCATTTCTGAAGCGTGTTATCACTCGTCCAGTTTCTATTTCAGATATATCAAACCTTCATCCAGCTACCATTTCTTAAGCGCTTATCATTCATCCGGCCTGTTTCGAAATGCCCGGTGACAAAAAATACCACAAGCTGGATGGATGACAAAATGCTTGAGAAATCGAAGCGTGATAAAGGCATTTTATATCTTTAATAGAAGCTGAATGAATGATAAAACGCTTAAGAAATGGAAGCTGGATAGAGGTAATAAAGATCTTAAATAGAAGCTGGATTAATGTTCTCATAGATCTGCAATGGAAGCTGGATTGATGTTTTTATATATCTGAAATAGAAGCTGAATGAATGATAAAATGCTTGAGAAATTGAACCTGGATAAAGGTTTTTTAGATCTTAAATAGAAGCTGGATTAATGTTTTATAGATCTGAAATAGAAGCTGGATGAATAATAAAACGCTTGAGAAATGGAAGCTGGATGAAGTTATTTTATATGTCTGAAAAATAAGCTGGATAAATGATAAAACGCTTAAGAAATGGAAGCAGGATAAAGGTTTATAGATCTTAAATAGAAGCTGGATGAAGGTTTTCTAGATCTGAAATAGAAGCTGGAATAATGTTTTTATATATCTGAAAAAAGCTGAATGATTGATAAAACGCTTGAGAAATCGAAGCTGGATAAAGGTATTTTATATATGATATAGAAGCTGGATGAATGATAAAGCGCTTGAGAAATGGAAGCTGGATAAATGTTTTATAGATCTTAAATAGAAGCTGAATTAATGTTTTTTATAGATCTGAAATAGAAGCTGGGTGAATGATAAAACGCTTGAGAAATCGAAGCGGGATCAAGTTTTATTTAATATAATACACTGTCAGAAGCTAAGTGAATGATAAAACGCTTAAGAAATGTAAGCTGGATGAATATTTTTATATTGTCTGAAATAGAAGTTCTGGAACTGAGTTGTCGGTGGCGTGTTTGACTGGACTATTTTCACGGAACTGTTTACACGGGCTGTTTTTGACGGGGCTATTTCGACGGGGCTATTTTGTCGGGAACTACTTTTTTCGGGGCTGTTGTGTCGGTGGGCGATTATGACGGGGCTGTTTTGTCGGTGGGCGATTATGACCGGGCTGTTTTGACGGGGCTATTTTGACGGGTCACCATAAAAATGGAGTGTGTAGCCTACTGAGCCCCAAGCGTATGTATGCATGGCACTTGAGTTCCAATCTGATGAGGTATTAATTGCTCAAATAAGCTATAAAACTTGTAGCTCTTAATAGCATTTCTGACTATTTTCAAGATCAATAACTGCCTGGTAAGGAAAACTCCAATAAGGGCCCCCACACTTGTGCACAAGTTGTTCATGATTGTTAAAATCAGTAGTTTTCGAATAATCTAGCAATTAAATTTTAAATATTTTGTTCAAAGATTTAAACTCAGTTTTGCAATTACAATATATTATTAACAATGATGAAAAAATTCCTATTATATTTGTGGGGCCCCCTAAAGTGTGGGGTCCCTGTTCGGCCGAACATGTTGAACATGCCTTAATCCGGCCCTGCCCATGTTCCAGGGTTCCATGCATGCATGGTGAGCAGTGGGAACGCAAACCAAGAAATTCGAGAGCAGTGGGAACGCCGTTCCCACCCACTTTAAAGAGTATTTTGGTGACAATTTGACTCAACTCTATCGACAAGTGGTCTACAGAAGAAACGTATTGATGAAACAGAAGCTGGATTCATGAAAAATGTTAGGCTTTTCATTCATGTATTTCAACATGCATTCAGCTTCAACTTCAGATTTTAAAATATCTTCTATTTCTCGCTCGTTATTTTCGTCAAACCAGGTTCTATTTAACATAAAAATGCCTTCATCCAGCTTCCATCACTTAAGTGTTTTTTCATCAGTCCAGCTTCTATTTCAGATCTAGAAATAATTTCATCCAGTTTTTATTTCTCATGCGTTATTTTCGTCAATCCAGCTTCTATTTAACCTAAAAAGAACCTTCTTCCAGATTCCATTTCTCTTGCGTTTTTCATCAATCGAACCTTCATTTCACCTGCAAAAACTTTCATCCAGATTCCATTTTTCAAGTGTTGGACCAATTGTCTGTAGACCAGTTGTCGTTAGACGAATTGTCTGGGGACCACTTGTCGTTAGACGAGTTGTCTGTAGACCAGTAGACCTACTGTTGTCGTGACACCGTTTTAATGTAGGCCTACATAGCACAAATTTTTAATGTTTTCAATTTAGCTGCGACATGGTTTGACAAAGATGGCGTCTTAGAGCCCGAGCACGGTTTTAATTAGAATTAAATTTATCATTGAATCTAAATTTGTCATTAATAATAATAATAATAATAATAATAATAATAATAATAATAATAATAATAATAATAATAATAATAATAATAATAATTTTTATTATTATTATATCTTTTATTGTCTTCAACAGTAGCAACAGCAAGCACAATAATTAACAAGACAACTTTGTATTTTTATTAGACTTATTAATATTTTTATAATAGATTACAGTATTTTTCGGCCTATTATACACATTGGTATCTTTACACATTATTCAAAAGATTTTTAAATTGTTGTTGTTATTATCATTATTATAACCGGAATGTGAGTTTTAGTTTTCGATTTAGTTTTTAGGCTATAGCCTAATTATTATTGATAAATAGCGTGCAATGCCCTACGTCAGTGCTGTCCAACCTTTTTGGTAGCCTACCGCGGGGCGCAGACGCAATGATCTTAAAGCCGAGGGCCGCAACAGTGAATTCAAAAGCAATAGTTAAAATTTAGCGATAATCATTAAAGGTATTGACATTAATAATTATTACAGAATGATTCTAATGTAAAATGAGTAATAACAACAATGCACAATAGTATATATATATATATATATATATATATATATATATATATATATATATATCCTATGCCATGTTTTCCATCCCTCACAGCGGTTCAGCACAAAAAAGCATAGGGTGACCCAGCCACAGTTTTGTTGGCTCAGCTCCACTTTTTGCCTGAGCCAGATTTCCATCCTTCTGCTCGTCGAGGATGTCTAAACCAGAGTCTTCGGTCTAAATATCAGTCATAATCTTCAGCCGAGAAAGATCCCTAGACAACGGCTTTTGTCGGCCCTGGGTCCCTTAGGCCTATATCGATTGTTTCCTTCCAGCCCTCTGGACTAGAACTGGACTATCTCTCGAAAGACACGGTCGCAGCCATGCACTTACAGACATGGTTGAACCCTGCAAGGAATGACTACAGAAGTGAATGGTTTGCGAAGTACAGGAATAAAGCCAGAAGTTGAGTTTCAGTCTCATGGAGAGACTACGGGAACCTACTCCCCCGCAGTTGTGAAGAAAGAGGACGTAAGTTGTCGGTTTGCCTTCCTGGTCTAGCTGACGAAACTCGGCAACTGACGCAATATTGTCGTTAAGAATAAACGTAGCAGTCCACCACACACTTTGTCCTTAACTTCATTTGGCACAAAATTCAAATATTTAGTGAGCTCTGACGGGCCACTTGAAATCACCCCGCGGGCCGCATGCGGCCCGCGGGCCGCACATTGGACAGCACTGCCCTACGTCATACGGACAAGACTGTGACAAATAATTGATTATAACCAATTTACTTGGTAAGCTTAGCCTATTGTCTGTCATCCAAGTTTTAACATCGATATACCTTGCTCTAAGGTGCTGTAATAATATGCCGAGCAAATTTCTGTCCAGGGTAACGGCCTCTGTTGTCATAGACCCTGGTCAAATCGGATCCACCCATCGAACATCGATGGTTTCATCACGTGCCTTTGTGACGCGACTGTCTTAGCCAATAACGCAGGCTCACGTTTTTAATGTAGGCATACATAGCACAAATTTTTAATGTATTCAATTTAGCTGCATAGCTCGCGATTTTTAGGCTACTTTTCAGTAATTCTGGCCACATGGCTGTTCCGAAATTATGGCAACCCTGCAACGACTTCGTACGAAACGTGGTGTATGAGGAGAATAATAATTATTTTAGACTTATTGCTCGAGCAGTGCAAACTTTCAAATTTCCAGATTTCCAGTCAGCATCTTACGTGTTCGAACGGTAATAATAATAATAATTTTGTCCTGTTCCGCAGATCTACAATGTATCAATTTTCTCTGCACAGTTGAATATCCTGTAGGCCTACTTGTGAGTTGAAAATGTTTACATGTAAGTTTCCCGCCTGAAATTCTCTACTAAGCAATTAATGAAAATTATTTTTAGGCCTACTAGGTGCGATACCCTGGTAGATTAAAAGATTCCAAGTGAAAATGGAGTTCAGTGGGTGGATGAGAAATAATTGTTTTTGTTGGACACCGTTTTTGCCGAATTTAATTTTTCTGACCATTCGATCGGTATCGTTTCAGCGAATCTAAAATGGGTTTATGGATGGTCTCCTCCAAGCTGAATTACGGTAATGTAAAGACTCTAGCTAAATAGAAGTCGGATTGCTGAAAGTAATTTTTACTTAAATAGAAGTGGAATCGATGACAAGATTTTTGCTGAAATTTGTAGCTGGGTTAACGAAATAATTATAGATGTAATTCTTATTTAGATAGAAGTTGATTTGATAGAAATAGTTGATTGTTAACTGGAAGGTGGATTTATTATAGGAATTCTTATCCTAAGTGAAAACTGGATTGATGAAAATAATTCAAACCAAGCTCGAAGTCGGATTATTAAAAAAATTAGTATGCTTTTTTGTTTCCTACATCTTTATTCAAGAATTTAATTCGCTGAATATTAATTTGGGAAATGACAAATCGTATAAATATTTTTATTCGGAAAGACGATAGTTTGGGATTGTTATTTTAATTAAAGTTAGGTCTTTTATGAATAGATATTGCAAATATTATAAGCTGTAGAACTTCGCTGAAAAAATCTTGCCTAGATGGAGGCTGCAGATGATTCATGACAAAGTTGAACTTAGATTGGTGAAAACTAAATATGCTGTGCCAGTGTAGCGTTTTGAGATTACTCCCGGTTTCAGATTACCGTTCTGCACACTAGATTTGCATAATTCCTCGCCTTTATTGCGCTAAAATAGGCGATGCATTATGCAGGAATTAATCTGAAACCTGGGATTATTTGAAACCTTGGTACTATAATTTTAATTCACCTTTTTTTCCGATTTAATTTCGCCAACTTCTAGTTTGTCCAGAACCATTTTAATCGATCCAGCTTCTGCTTAGACAAGAATTTGTTCGATAAATCCCGTTTCTATTTTGTCAGTATATCTTTTTCATCAATTTTACATTGAAAATTATTCTTCATCAATCCAGCAGAATGACTGCACTAACCCTAAAACTAACCCTAACCGACCCTCACGACGCCTAACCTGAGCCCTAACCGACCCTCACGCGCTAAATCCCGCTTCTACTTCGTGAGGAAATATTTTTCATCGAATTTCTATTTCTGTGGGTCGTACACGAAACCTACATCGACACGCGGAAAATAAAAAAAAGGTGAATTAAAATTATAGTACCGAAACCTTTACACCGGTGTTAAGGTTTCAAATTACCCCCTCCTAAACATTACCCCCCTGCAAACTGTAGTTTGCATCAATCATCGCATTTATTGCACTTAAAATATCAGAAAAATCAATCCGCTTCTTGTTTTCGTATGAAGATTTTCATCTGTCATCCAGACTTCATGGTTTGTTATCAATATTTTCATCTGTAACTAAACACTAATCGCAGCTGAAGTTGCAACGGAGAAATGACTTTGAGGCTATTATTTTTCTTTCGATCAACAAATTGATAACAAACCACGATGTGGGATGACGGATGAAAATCTTCAGACCAAAGCAAGTAGTGGGATGATTTTTCTGATTTCTTAGGGCAATAAATGCGATGATTGACTCAAATCCAGTGTCCGGGGGCGTGAGGGGGTACTCTGAAACCGGTTTCAATTTACCGGGGGGGGGGGGTAATGTTTAGGAAGGGGTAATTTGAAACCTTTACACCGGGCGGATAATTTATAACGCTAATAAAGCGATGGATTACGGTCATTCTGGCCTTGTTTAGCCTATGCAGGAAATAGCCTCATTTATCAACAACGCTGAATAATTTTTTGGGTCTC
Organism: Lumbricus terrestris; assembly: GCA_949752735.1. Lineage (NCBI taxonomy): Eukaryota > Metazoa > Annelida > Clitellata > Crassiclitellata > Lumbricidae > Lumbricus > Lumbricus terrestris. The sequence goes on from OX457050.1 coordinate 38,471,233, forward strand.
AAAACATACCTTAATTGAGAAGTTGGTGTTCTGCGTTTTAATAGGTGTCGGAAATTCCGTATAAGAAACGCATGAAGAGGAACAACTTTATATTATTAGAACTCAGTGTAGTTATTTCAGGCCTACATCTCATTGATCTCCATCGAGGACAACACTACAGCGACTATGTTTTCTAAAGCTTCTTGGTTTCATCAATTATTTCTTGATCAGCTCACATTACTCCTGAAAGTATAACAAAAAGGTTGTGCTATTTTGCAGAAATTGATGGCATCAACATTTATTTCCAGAGGATAATAATTGCTTTCTCACATAAGCATTTTTCGTATTCCATTGCAAAAGTACTGGGTGTTCGGATAACTGCTTTCTCTGTAGGCAGTATCTCATTAAATTTTTATTATTTTTGTTACAAAGGAACTGCTATTGACAATCACAAATGTAAAAAGTTGCACTTGCATCAAGCAAAGCAGAAATTATTTATACTTATGCTGAAGAATGACAAAACGGGGCATAATATGTGACGCATCGTTTGAGTATATTCCAGTGATTTACATGCGAACATGACAACTTTTTTGTGAAAAACCATAGTATCATCAATTACTTCGGAAACCACAAGCTCAGGATGTAATTTTGACAGTTGCTGTTAGAATACATAATATAGAGCAACGTAGTAAATGCCAGTTACGTGGGAAACTTTTTCTCAATTAGGCTACATATTAATTTTTGTTAACTGTGACACAATATAATGGAAATGCCCAAGTGCGAGTTATGTCAGAAATCATTCACTGACTTTGGTCATCTGAAAAGACACATGAGAACCCATACAGGAGAGAAACCATACACGTGTCAATTTTGTCAGAAATCATTCGCTAACTGCAGTAGTCGGAAGAGACACATGGCAATCCATACTGGGAATAAACCATGGAAATGTGAGTTTTGTCAGAAATCATTTACTCAAAATAGTGTCCTGAAGAGACATGCAAGGATCCATACAGGAGAGAAACCATATAAATGTCAGTTATGTCAGAAATCATTTACTCAATGTGGTGATCTGAAGAGACATGCAAGGATCCATACAGGAGAGAAACCATATAAATGTCAGTTATGTCAGAAATCATTTACTCGTGGTGGTGATCTGAAAATGCACGTGAGAGCCCATAATGGGGAGAAGCCATACAAATGTACGTTGTGTCAGAAATCATTTGCTCAAAGGGGTAATCTGAAAGTGCACATAAGGGCCCATACAGGAGAGAAACCATACAAATGTTCGTTTTGTCAGAAATCATTCACTGACCGGAGTAATCTGAATACACACACAAGAACCCATACTGTGAATAAACCATGGAAATGTGAGTTATGTCAGAAATCATTTACTCACGGTGGTCATCTGAAACTACACCTGAGTGACCATAGTGGGGAGAATACATGCAAATGTCAGTTCTGTCAGAAATCGTTTGCTCTGGGTTGCAATCTGAAAGTGCACAAAAGAACCCATACAGCAGAGAAACCATACAAATGTCCGTTTTGTCATAAATCATTCACTGACTGTAGTAATCTGAAGAGACACATGATAACCCATACTGGGAATAAACAATGGAAATGTGAGTTATGTCAAAAATTATTTACTCAATGTGGTGATCTGAAGAGATATGCAAGGATCCATACAGGAGAGAAACCATACAAATGTCATTTATGTCAGAAGTCATTTAGTGAAAGTGGTCATCTGAAAATACACATGAGCGACCATAGTTGGGAGAATACATGCAAATGTCAGTTATGTCTGAAATCATTTGCTCTGGGTTGCAATCTGAAAGTAGGTCTATACATAAGAGCTAATTCTGGCGAGAAACCATGCATATGTCGGTTATGTCAGAAATCTGTTACTTATGATGGTGGTCATCTGAAAAGACACATCAATACCCATACTGGCGAGAACCCATGCAAGTGTCAGCAGAGAGGACATCATAAAGACGAGATGCAGTACACGTGCAGTAAGCCTTATCTTGTGAGCAATTCTTCAAATAAACAGCTTGAACCCCTTGTAGGAATACAGTCACAGGATGATGAACTGGAAAAGGAATCAAATGCTGATCTGTCTGTTCTTTTCGTAAGATTGTTGATACTATTGACAAACCATTTGAATGTTTTTCAAGAACAGTGTCTCGACATCATCACTGCAAAGATATGACAAGTCCACCTACAAAAGTCTGCGTTGGTGAATGTGTTTTTACTGAAGAAATAAAATCACCTGATGATGAAAAACCGGTGTTGGATAAATCG